>JBDPZO010000005.1:2863475-2886138 GCA_039877585.1 Heterodera filipjevi | reverse complement strand
TATTGAATTTTCTTAGGGGGCCTAGCTCGTTCTGGAATTTTTCCAGACCCCCATTTTCATGATAGGTCTAGCAAGCAACTAATAAAATCGTATAATAGTATCATTAATCATCCATAAGCAGAATTTTTCATTGCGGCACAAAGAAAAACTTTCCCACAGGCGACTGTGAATTTTGCCCCCAAAAATAAAATTTTGACCTTTTGTCCCAATTTTCGACCCTTTGTCGTGACAATGCGCCGACATATTATACACCGTTGGTAGCCCTTTCAATGTTCTACAATTCCAAACTTAAAATTTTCACTTCACACACACCCTGACGTCTGATAGCCCCGGGACTGAATGTCCCGCCTACCCCCAAAATTTTTAATAATTTCGAAAAATAAAAAAATTTTTTCAAAAATATTTTTAAACGATTCCCCATCAAAATGGGTGAACAAAGTGGTCTGCTATTATTTTTAAAAAATCGTTAAAAATTCATACGCCCCAGAGTGCAAAACATGTAACCCCCCCCTAGCTCGAAATTTTTGAAATTTTTAAAAAATTTTTTGCACAGCCTCATGTAGTTTCAAATACACTACAATCCCATAGTTATCCCTATCCCGCTAAAAGCAACCTGAATCCAGTTATTCCCGATACACTCAAACGGTCGGAAAAAGTAGGAAATTTCGAATTTTTACAGGTCCGGGTTTTGGTCTGATCAAAAAATGGTCACAGCCAAAATGTAGGTAACACCCAGCTACAACTCCCCCTACGGCAATTGCTACACGATTCAAACAAAAGAAAAATTTTCGTAGAACAAGATGCCAACGGTACCCGCAACTCAGTCACTGGCGCTCAAATGGCCCGCGCTGAAAAAAATCCATTTTTTCCGATGCGCCTCAAAAGTTGTAAGACCCTCAACCAATCCCGGAGCGCTCCCCCTTCGGCCGGAGCTTTTGTTTTTTGAGACGAAACCCCACTTATTCTAAATATATAGTACAGCGGGTGCGTGGCAGTAAGATGCTGGAAGGGGAGAAAGCGCTTGCGCGCTCGGGACGGCGCTCCGCCGCGTTGCTAGACAGTGCAAGTGTTGTATTGGGTTGTTATGTCGTAATCAATGGCTGTTTTTTGTTCCGTGTCTCCGACAACTGCTTTGCATCACTGCATTAGCAAGAGGTACGGGATCACACCACGTGAAGGCGCACGGAGGCAAAAACCGAAAACCATGGATCCCCTTTTTATTATTTTTTTATTTTTTGTATAGAGAAAAGGCATAAAAATTTTAAAGTAAATAAATAATCAAATACATAAAGAAGCTAAACATAAAAATATTAAAGTCTAACACAATAATTTTCAAGGATATATAATTACTGTTAAATTATTTAAACAAAAGATTACTTAATTATCCTTTTAATAGATTGCTTAACCTAAAAGAGGTACACGCGACAAGCACATTGTACCCTTTATCGGTTTCACAATAATCCAAAAACAAAGCAATTCAATCCCAACATGGCATTAAGCTATATTCATATTCCTCATCAAATTTAATTCCTTTGGCAACAATATTTCGAACCAACCCATTTCCTTCGGCGTCAACTGGCTTATTTGGTGCATACACAGTATTGATTTGGAGCTTGTAGCTCGGGAAAACGCTGTGTGTTTTGGCCATGAGCGAAAGATTCCTCTGTAAAATCGATTCCACAGCTTTCGCAAGTCTGACCTTGTGCCTTTGTCACTGTCATAGTGAAGGCCACCCTGACAGGGTACTGGAATCTTTCGAAATGAATGCCATCAGAATTTTTGTCCTTGAACTCGTCGCAACTCTTGGTATCGCAACTTCAACACCACTTGGGGCAGAACTGCCGGTGATTGCTTCCGCATATATCAATTGTCCGTCATTTTTTTGACAATCAATCGGGTACCATTGCAAAGTGCTTTGCTCTGTTTAGATTTATTAGCAGCACTATTATTGATCCAATTTTCAGCCGAAGATGATGTGCTGGAATTCCAGCTGGGTTCAGCAAGTTTAGTTGTGAAACATCTTGATCCGCCACATTCATTACCATTGGTTTTCGATAATCGTTCGGTCGTCCGAGTAATATTCTGTGTATTCATTGTTGAATGTTCTCAAATAGCATCATTGTTCATATCAACAATTCGTTTTGTCGTCGCCAACATTAGGCGACTCAGCATTTCCTTAGCCGGAAGGGTGTACCCTTGATTAAACACCGAGGCGACAATTTCTTCACGCGTATTCACCTCCAACTTTTGGAATTGGCACAGAGTCACCAAAAACTCCGGTCCCGACCTTTTTCAACCAATCGATGAATTCATGTCCCGTGCGTTGACACGCATATTTGTGTGCAAGCCTTACCTTTGCAAAAAGTTGGTACAGCGGTGATGACTGTATGCAAGCAGCAACTTGTGCTTCTGTACCAGATGCTTCCGTGACAACTGGCAGTGATTGTTTCCAATCACCAGAAAGAATGACAACTTTTCCTCCGAAAGGAAGGTGAGAAAGCGAGAGGTCATCCGTTTGCACAACAACAACATTTTCCAACACATTTTTTTTCCAACATCGTAATTTCATCAATAATTATGGCATCAGCTTCAATATTCTCGCCAAAATAGCTTTCCAGTGGGATTGATGGAATTTTTCCTGTCTCGACCTGAATCCCAAGACGAAAGGCAGGTGTACTGTTGTGCCACCTGCGTAAAATCGAGTGGAAGCCATACCAGTGGAGGCAGTAGCAATGACCTTTTTTCCAATTCTACGCAATTGATCAATATGTAGTTGAGCAGGAATGTTTTGCCAGTGCCACCATCGCCAGACAAAAAATACAATCGTTTCTCATTGCGTGTTGTCTAGTAAGTAATATTTCTGACAGTTTGAAAAAAGTTATTCTGTTCGGCATTCAGTCTTGTGGAATCAAACTGGCGCGTATCAACCGTTTCACAACTTCCTCGTCAGCCAGATGGTTGGAAAAAAGAAATCGTTGACTCCGCGACCGGGTCGTTCAAAATTGATATTATAGTGTGGGAATGTCAAACAATATCAGCGCAGTGCGACCTTGTGCAACCAAAAGACGTTCAAGAAGTGCTAGAGCACGATCAATGCGAATGGGCGTTCAGCATCGGAGCAACGTGTGTCGTACATATGTGTCACAAAGCTGTTCCAAAGCGCCAGGGCATCAATTATGCAGTCTTCAGTGTTACCAAAAATCAGAATACTTGCGAACAATTGACGCATTTGTGCAGGATTCAAATAATTGGCCCCTTCTTCAAGTGTTCTTATCCAGACATTCGAATCTTTTATGAGCCCACGAAGGCGTGCCGCTTCCAAAAAAGTTTACATTGATGTCCATTAACCAATTTCAAATGATCTGTGTCCCCAGAAATGTTTAGTGAGAATGAATAATGCAAACTTTCATGTGCGCGTGGCAGAATGGGATATATGCGGCCATTTTTTGTTTTCGTTTGGATACCTTATTTTGGTCTCTGGAAACTACCCTTATTTTCCAAGTCTTCTTTAACCTGTCAAAAGAATACTTCTCTGGCATGTTTTCAAAAAGAATATCTTTAGCAGAATCTTCCGCCATTGTTGCCAGTATGCAGAAAGTGGTGTCACGGGGAGTTCCATTTGACCATCCAGAAGTTTTTGAGCAATTTGTTGAGCGTCTTGGCCCGGTTTTAAATACATTTTTTGTTGTCCTGGTAGATGTACCGAAAGTGCCATCACAGTATGAGACAAGAATGCATATTTAAAAGACATGATGCGAGAGAAGGCTTCAACTGGTGATCTGTACAGTACCTTTGCGTAACTCGCAGGCTCGTCAATGTTCGTTTTATTCGTTCTTCACTTCTATGTAGGAGTAAGATGGCCCTTTGAGCGGATATTTGAGTGGATATTTCATGTTGGTCGATTTTCCGTAAGCAAATTCCAAATTATGGTGTGTTTCATATAGTACCAATAGAAATGGATTGTAAGGAACTACACGCGAATTGTCATATCTGATTTCGGTTCGGCCCCGTTTTATTGTCATTGTCTCACCTCCATCTTTGGGTCTGGCTTTTATATACTGCAGGCTTATCATCGTGGAGAATTGTAAATTTGCTAAAAGGCTTAGGAAAGCCTTTCGAGCAGCGTCCTTGGCTTTTTGACAGTGAGTTCCACAGTCGTGGAATTGATATTTGGGTAAAAGACTCCGTACCTTTCGGACCAAATTTGCCAATGGAGATTGGTCAAGAATCGTGGCCTCATGGGGAATGTGTGCCCAAATCAGGTTCTCAATGCACTCAGGAATGCAAAAATGTCAGATTGAAAAAGCCTGTGCAAGTGTGGTCCTCCGATTCGCTTCTGGAATTCACGCCCTTCGCCATACCCAATTTGACTGCCCAAAATTTTTTTTTTGTCTAAAGATGATGAATATGTCTCAATTTGTCTTCGTAAACTCTACACAGAATGTCAAAACGTCCACTACTTTTTGATCCGGGTGCATGAAATTTCGTTTAATTTCAGGCCATCGTGGGTTACATGTCCAAGTAGCATGAAGCAAGCTTGAGCAGGTTTTCTGACGCGAGCCATTATTGTAGTCGCATCTAGTACTTATTCTGAAAGTAGCAAGTGTGCCGGGTTGACTTTTACGGAAAAGAACATTGAGCCAATTTCTTCAGGTGAAGTCAGGCCTGCATTGCGTGCAAACCAACGAAGTAAATTCTCAGTTAGTGTACCACGGAGGTCAAACTCTGGACGACGAAGATAATTCGCACGTCGGCATCAATTCTGGCAGCATAATCCACACAATTTTTTGGCTGACCCACCAGCAGCGATCCAAATGTAATGAATTTTTCGTCAACGCGAATTGCTAAACGGTAGCGAACGTAATCTCGAATGACATTTTTTTACTTCTTTGCACTTGAACATCGTTTTCAAAGGAACCCATGCTTGCGACCACAAGTTCGTTTTCCATTTCGCTTTCGGATTCATTATCAAATTCTGAGTCAACATCAATATCTGTGTTTCGTTCTTCGTCTTCAGCACTTTCTCTTGCATAGTCTTTGCCATTCATTGTTGTCTTTTGAACAGATTATTGTGATACCCATCGTCACCGCAAGGTAAAATCAATGGATAACAAAGTGTGTCAGTTAGGATGGTAAGGCGGAAATTTCTGTAATTCTCCTTGCTCCGTTGTAATCCAAATCCCCCTTTCAACAGGTGGGCGGTCTGATTCTGTCCAAACTGCGAACAAAGTGCCTTCGGTCGGCAGATTGGTTTGACGAGGATTGTAATTTGTGTCTCTGACTTGAGGTGGTGCCATTCTTGTCTCAAGAAGAGTTAGGCGGAAATTATGTACGGCATCTGGTCCGTCCTGCGCAAGTGTTGCACTATATTGTTGGTGGAAATTCATTAGCTGTTTGGCCAATGGGTGGTGCTGACGAAGTATGCCATCCAATTTTTTGAGAATGTCAGAATTGACGCGTTCACCACCATAGCGATTATTTTGTTTTCGATGGTCTAGGGCCTGTACCGGTTCAAGTACAAACATTGTGCAAAACTTGGCGTCATTTGTCCGGCAAAAATAGAACTGATACGCGTACAAATTCACCGTTTAACATGAAACACACATCACCTCCCATTGAGCTTTCTTTATATCCAACTGAAACAGAAGCAAATGCCAAAAGTGAGTTATAAGCATTTTGGTTTTTCCGAAACTCTTTGGCTTCAGCGGATTTTTCGACACAAAGTTTTTCCAATTCGGCAGGAGGATCGCTTATTTTTGGCAAGCAAATATTTCCGAAATTACAGCAAAAGCTGAAGATACCTTTCCATTTTTGAAGATGCTTCACTTGAAAAAAGCACAGTTTTGCAGAAATCGCATTTTTTGTCGCCCAGATTGCCGGAGTCATAATATTGCGGATAGTGCTCCGCTCGAATGTCTGCACATGGTATGCCTTTGTGCCGTAAGTGACAGCGGCGCGTTAATGGGTTGAAGGAAAGCGCTGGAGACCGAATGTCTATAAGGGAAGATTCTCTACTCGAATCTCGACTGGCAATCGTATAGAACGCCGAGATAAGCGACAGAATTAATTGAAGACTCGCGACCGATTGAAACCCTTGCCCGACTGGATGGTGGACGTAATGTGAGTAAACTGCACATTTTCCGATTCATACTATCCGGCCATCATTTTGTTGCCCGTGTTCATTACGCGGAATATACGTAACTGTATCTGTAACAATAATTGAGCCAGCTGCCACATATTCTTTTACGCTCGGTATTGATGTCAAGAAGAGGCAACAAAAGGCTTCCAGAGTTTTCAATATGATTCGGCATACAAAATGACAAAAAACCCACAGTTGACTCCATCAGTCTGTATTGTGATGCATCGACTGGAACGATTTGGATGACAAAATCATTTTGTTGAAGGTCTGGTGTCATTGGCAGATGATGTTAGTCAAAAGAAAAATTCGGTTTCGGTCATATCCAGGAAATCGGATGTCGTATAAGCGATCAGTAAAATCAGTCGTCGTATTCGTTTCTGGTGGCAAAGGGTCAACAAACAAACATTTTGGTTCTTCTCTGTTGGTGCGGTCAAAAATAAGAAGCGCAAAGTGACCGGGAAAATAGACTGTGATGATAAAATGTCATAGTCTGCGGCATGGTTGTAGCAAAAGTCAATTGGTTGCAAATTCATTGCACCTGTTCCGTAGTGAATAGCCGTGTCAGTGTAGAAAGGTGCAAGAATGGTGATTCGTTTGTCATGGTTTTTCCGTTGACATGTAACGCGATATGCATAAATTACATAATCATAACACATCTGGCTACTGTCAGCCCATAAGTCGAGAAGTTCGCCACGTCCGGCAAACAGTTCAGCTGGTGCAACTCGGCCTTCACTTGATAAGCTGGCCCTTGTGAATAGCAACAAATTCAGAATCAGAGCCACGGGGAGAAAATTGTCTTCAGCTTCCATTAAGGATGTTTGGTCAAGAACAGGAACAGACGATGTTTGGCATGAGGAAGAACGACTTTGATGACCCCGCCCCGGGCCTGCTCTTCTTTTTTTTGGTCTTCCCTCTCGCTTTTTTGGAGTTTCTGTAAAATGTTTTGAAGCTGTAAGATTGGTGATGATGATGATGATGAGGCTCGAATTGGCCTTTTCCCCGAAGAACCCCCGGGTCTTTTGCTATGAGTGCAGATTGGGGTGATGAAAGTGTCAGAGATCTAATTGGCGGTGCAGCTGATTGGAGTTCATTTGGACTGAAAATATCATTTTCGGCTCCACTTTGTGCATTGAAGCCATATTTTACGCGTTTTGCAGCACGGTTGATTTGTTGTTTTGACGGCATTGTGGTATGTTGATCAGTTATCTAAAAAGGGAAGGGAAACATAATTTGATATTCTTTGAAATATTATTTATTATACGCATTGATGGACGCAGAATAAATATTTGGACCACTTGGATTGCCGTAGCGTTTTCACATCCTAAAAAGTTGTGTTTCGGCCCATCAAGCCGTAGACACGGATTGAAACCTAAATTAAGAGCGGGCCTCGTCAGTACAGCACTCTTAATTTTTTTAAATTGCATTTTTTCCGTCAATGGCACTAATTTCACACTATGGCCTTTATTTTAAGAATGGTACTTTATTCTGGCTACGCACTTCATTTTATACAATGGCATCTAATTTTAGTAAATGGCACTTAATGCCAGTCAATATCATTTAATTTTAATGAAACACTAAATTTGCGACTATGACTTTAGTTTTATAATGGCACTTAATTTTATTATATTGCACATAAGTTCAGTCAAATGCATTTATATTAGTTAATTGCAAAAGGTCGTAATGGCATTTAATAGACTATGGCACTTTATTTTTCATTAAAAACTTATTTTTATTAAATGGCACTTCATTTCCGTTATGGCACTTCGTTACAATAAAGGCACTTTTTCAGCTAATTGCATTGCACTTAATTTCACCAAAAATGTTACTCATTGTCGAATGGCACTTATTTAGAACATGTTTTTTTGTCTCTCTTATTCAAAAATTATGGCACTTAATATTTCACTATGGCACTTAATTTCAGACAATGGCACTTAATTTCGGACAATGGCACTTAATTTCGGGAAATGGCACTTAATTTCACTCAATGGCAATTTATTTTCAAAAAGGACAATTATTTTTGATATTGGCACTTAATTTTCACAATGGCACTTACTTTAGAGTATGACAATAATTTTTATAATGACATTTCTTTTAGTCAATGGCACCTAAGTGCAGACTATGGCACTTAATTTCAGACTATGGCATTTTAGTTTGCATTAGCACTTATTTTCAGGCTTTGGCATGTAATTTCAGTCAATGGCACTCAATTTCACTAAATTTCTTGTATACCGCCCCTAAATTTGTTGCCATTTTTTAAACCACTCCCTTTGAAAGGGTTCAATCCATGTCGAATGGCGTCTGATCCCCAGTGCACACCACGTGGAGGTTTGGGTGGAAAAATGGGCGAAACCATGTGCACCAAAAAAAAAATGGGCGTGCCCCCTCTCCTCTGCCGATTGTTGGGCCATTTTTTGAGGGCCAAAAACACGCATTAGGCAACCTTTACACATTTTTGACCTTCTGACCCAGGCCAACGGTGAGAGGCACACCAATCACCTGTGACCATCATAGCAGCGTTTTAAGGGACCGCTCATGGAACTCAAAGTGTGTGGCACTACCATGTCAAGTGCAAGACCGGTGTAGGCTCCCTCTGTGTCGGGTAATTACTCCCTTCACAGAGCACTTTGCCAACGCCCACAGCCCATATGAGTTCCGTCACTGCGGATTTTAACCCGGGGTGTTGAGTCCCGTACTGCTCTCAGTGGTACACCGCTACGGTAACTCATGCGCCTCCAGGCCGGTCCGTCCTGGTTATTCTTTCACCGTACCAGCACAGCCCGAAGGCAAGGCGCACTGGGCTTGGCAACACCACCCCCGCTGCTAGGAACAGGCACACCTTCAACCCAAATAGGAAGAAGAGTCATTTCCACACCAGATTGCCAGTCTGGCTGGACCTTCCCATCACTGTGGCACCTGGCGGGCTCATGTCGGGAACATCGTTCCGTCCGTCCCTGCCGCAGCCAATGGATTCCAGCTAAGAAGGCCCTGTGGAACTGAACGCCCATGCCCACTCTGGGGGAAAACCCAGGCAGGACTCCTCGGTTTTCATGGAAGGCCCCCAGGATTCTGAATCCTATAGGGGTTTACTGCCCGAGTCAACCACGCTTTGTTTCGGCCCTTTAATCCGTAGACATATTTTATACATGTCAAACAATATGAGCGGGCCTCGTCAGTACGGCACTCATATTGAAAATGCGCTTTTCCTGTTGCTAAGCCTCACCAGTCAGCCATCGGCTTCACCCCGGTATGTTGGCCCCTAAATAACGATTTACTCCAAACATTGCGTTTTTCTTTTCTTACAAAAGATCAATATTGTGCATTGCAAACATTTTGTTTTTGTTCATTTTTTCTAACTATAATATTTAAGCATTCAAAAATTTGGTTTGATTTTTTTTTAGAGGATTTATTTTATTAAAATGTTGCGTAAATTGGGCAACCCGGACTTATGCCCCTATTCAGAATTTGGGATCCATCTTTTAAAAGAGAAGCAACAAAAATAACCCATTTTTTAATAGAGCTTAGTATTTGTACATTTTTAACTTTTTTTTATGCATTTATTTTTGGAAAAATTTGAATTTTTTTATCAAAATTATTTTTTTTTGCAATAATTTTTAATTATGATCAATTTTGTTGGCTTCGAATGCGTGCACCACAGTCACGCGCAGTTGCAGTCCGTCGCTCTCCTCGTGTGTCCCTTCCGCTATTGCTACTCGCAATGTGCATGGCCAAACTGCTCGTACCAGTCATCACGTGCCCACACCGTTTCACGCTTTAAAAATAACAAAAAAACAAATGGACAATAAAATCTTAAAGTCAAAGTGTGTTAGTGACCATGGTGATAAATTTGGCATTTATTTTAACCTCAGCACATTCGAAAACCAAGAGATTATAAGTCGCTGTTATGAAGTTTTTTGTTCATAATTTTGTTATTTACCCAAGGTTCTCAGAAAAAAACAAAAGTATGGGGTTTTCATTTTAAATCTCGAATCGTAGAATTTTTTTTTACTGAGTATGCCAATCTCGGATTATTTATTTAAATGAATTTTTGTTCCACTTTGTGTCTAAATTCGGTTATGTTCGAAATGGAATATCATATGAAAATCAATGACGCCAAATTCTCTTTTAAATGCAGTTCCGGTTCTTAAAATCAGGGCCCCTTAAATATGGAAAAAACGAACCACCGGCGGAACATTCTCCGTTCGATGGCGCAATCCGAAATTGTTGTGGCGTTCAATATCCCACCGGCAGCCTAGGAAAGTGCAACAAAATTTTTAGAAAGTTGAACATGACCTATCTTTTTTCAAAATTCCTAGTAACGTATTAAATTTATAAGATTTTTTCTTTGTCATCATTATATGAATGAAGCAAAAAAATTTTTTGACTGGACAAAAATTAAAAGAACGGAGACTGAATTGGACGTGTAATGCCATGGAGCAAAAACCCAACAAATTAAAAATTACAAATATAACAATTTTGATGGAAGATGGGATTAGTTTGCCTAGTGACCACTCCTTCCCCCCTCCCTCTTACATTGTTCACTTGGATGTCAATTAGTGCCATTGTTGGCCCTTTGTGATGGCTCTTCATGTCGGTGTTTGCTTTCTTATTTCATTCGTTTGATTTGTGGTGAAAAATCTAAAAAACAGTTCTTAAAATGAATTTTAAAGAAATAGTGACCAGTAAAATAATATTTAAAAAAATTACAATGCAATTTTCTAAAAACATTAAACAAATTATAGCTTGTCCGAAAAAATAATTAAAAAACGCGTAAATGGTTAGAAAAAGTTAGATCGGACGCTATGCTCTGTAGCATAGAAAAGTTTAAAAAAAATTTTGATTCCCATAAAAAAGAATGAAATTTTCTGAGAGATTTTGAGTCGGGCCGCAAATGGTGGATTTCTACTTTGGCCAGAATTTTTTATATGTAGAAAATTTTTGGGAAATGAAAAATTTAGAGTCTCATAAAACTCATTAAAAATTTGTATTGAATAAATTTATTTCAAAGATTTTTCGGTAAATTTCTTCAAATCTTTTGAATTTTTCTAAAAAAAACCAAGGTTCGAACAAAGGGTTGATTTTTTGAACAATTATATTGGAAATTTCATCGGTAAAATTTGTCCCGGTAAAATTTTGTGGTGCACCCAATTCCCCCCCCCCCATCAACTCAACATAAAAAAAAATAAAATACCGATGATGATGCCGTAGTAGACCAACGCGGTGGCAATCCAAACCACACTGATGACACCGGTGCACATGCCCAGAGCCAATCGTCGCTGAACTATTCCATCACTTCTTTGCCCTATGAACGGGAGGGGTGGGTAGAAATAATTTGAAAATTTTAAGTCATAAAAACTAAAAAAAATTGGACTCTGTAACCCAATATTGATGGGTTCGACTAATTCAAAATACAACATGATCAATGATACTGGGGAAAATATAGAACGAAAATTCTTAGAAATGTGTTTTTTTTCGTCTCACAGACCTGTTTCTATTAAAGTAAATTATGTATTAACTGAATACATTTTTTCATTTTTTTAGCAAAAAGTAACCCAGAAAAAAAATACACTAAAAATTTCATTATTCAGAATTTTTAGTTTTTTGTGAATTTCTTCAAAGTTTTTAGCCTTTCCTGAAAAAAGGTCAAACAAATAGGGGTTGGAATGGTTATTTCTATAAATTCATTGGCAAATTTGTCCCAGCAAGAAATTCCGGTCGGCAAAATTTTGGGGTGCACCCCTTAACACTTCCGCCTTCTACCCAAAAAAATACAGAATTTTTGTTATTTTTGTAAAAATTCCAGAATTTAATTTTATAGCTTGGGTATTTAGTTTTTTTGTTTAAAAAAATTCTGGTATTTTTAATCATAAGCTTTGGAAAATTCCATTTTTAATATATAAAGTGCTAAAGGTTGAGAAAATTCACGAAAATCATTTCATTATTTTTTAAAAAAACATTATTTATGTCACCAGAAAACAACAATAATATTTTAAAATATAAAAGTTTTAAAAATAACTCTCGAAAAACAACCCTTACGAGTTAAAGGGAAACTCCGTCAAAAAAAAAAAACCTTGATGCTTCTGGTGGCAAACTCGACCCCGATGGTGGACTTGCTTTCCAAGTTGAACTCATTGCGCGTGAAACGGAACAGCAAATTGGACTTGCCAACGCCCGAGTCGTCGATCAAAACCACTGAAAGGTGAAAAAAAATTTTTTTTGAAACAACTGGAGGGCAAAACAAACTCAGAAAAGAGCATTTTGATTCATTTTTATTTTCTAAACATAAACGAAAAAATACCAAGAAATATTCTACGATCCTACCAGGTCTAACGCATGTCGAAAAATTCGAGAAAAATTTGCTGCCGTCTAAGCAACATGTCATTTGCATTTTTAACACTGTAATTATTCAAATTTGCTAAAAACCTGAAAACCATAGCAGACGCAACTTCTTGCTGCACATCTTCGCCGATCAAATGCTGAATCCACTGTTGCACAGCGAGTGTTCGTCAATTTCACAAAAGCCAATTCGCCCCATTTGTTCCATTCAGCTTGTATTTCTGAAAAAATTAAGTTAAACCATAAAAGTTTAATAAATCCAATAAACATAAACATTATGTTTGTCGTATTCTATTCAACAAATTGAAGGAAACTGGTAATTTTAAATTTTTTAGTAAGATTCAGACCGCTATGATGTCCCTACCGATTCGTATTCGATATCTTTTAACAACCCATTAAAAAAGAAACTTAAGAAATCGAAACTGAATTGAATGGATGGCATACTGATTAACGATGAACGAATTCATTTCTTAGGTCTGTTCTTTTTCAGTTTAAAAAAATGAAACCGAATTTCACTATTCAATTTCACAATTAATCAGTATCGCATCAATTCTGTTTAGATTTATATCAATAGGGTTTTCTTTTTATGGGAAATTCAACAATAACTAATATAATCGGTGTGGACGGACGGCAAAGAAAAAAACAAAGAAAAAAACCCAATTTGATTGCGGCGTAAGATAAAAAACACGAGTTTTTTAAAATTAGGTTGGTAGGACTTTCCTACCGATTACATTCGGAATTATTGGATTCCCCATTTAAAGAGAAGCACTTTTGTATCATGTTTTTTTTTTGACTAAGCCCCCATCCCTAAGCAAAACCTTGTGCCATTTTGGTTGACATCATCCAACGGACCAGTGTAAAAGTCGGTTTTCCGTGAAAGGAGTCGAACAATTCGGGCACTCTGCCGCACAAAAAGGTGGCCAACGAAAGGAGCACTCCGTCCACACAATTCTGTTGGTCCGAAGGAGTGGAAGACATCAGCAATTGAAAAAGTCAAAATGAAAGCTTTTTTTCTTTAAATTTTTTAAATGGAGGCTTAAAAACACAATTAAAAAAGTCAATTCTTTAATCCATCTTTATAATTTTGTATTAGTGTTTAAAGGACAGAAAAGATTTATTAATCAATGAGTTATATCGGATTAAATAGCATTTGAATCATAATTGATTATGCGTCGTTTAGAAAACATAACTTTTATAAAAAAAAAATTTCTTTTAGGCTATTTTTAATTAATTCTTTGATTGTCCGACGTTTCATTGTGATGGTCATTTGTTAAGCCCCGATTTTTAGGCATAAAAACTGAAAAAACAACAAATTTTTTCTGAGATTAAATCAAAAAATGCAAAACTTTTGATAAAAAAAAAATTTGCAATTTTCCATAGGGTCCCCCCTATTGATTGTGAACCAAAATCTACTTTTCGAAAAATAACTTTTTTCACATTAGAGATAGAAATATGATGCTAAGAGCTAACAAATAGATAAAAAAATTAGCTATTTTTCAATAATAAGCACAACTGAAAATACTCGTTTTGAAAAAAGTTATGAATTTATTCGTAAAAATGCAAAACCGACTCACTTTTTGGGATTCAACTTTTTGACTTTTGTGAATTTACAAACCAAATAAATATCATAAAATTGTCCTTATTTTTCTACATTTTTTATACTTTATTTGATAAGAATTGGACAATGATGGAGGAAGATATGCATTTTTACAGTTACCACTAAATCCTCCCTTACCAAATTTTGGCAGAAGATGAAATATTTTTAAATGCGTTATTTTGATTAATTTATCTATCAAAAACGATAGATCTCGATGAGCTCTACAATTTTCATTACTAAGCCATTGCTGTATAATTTGATCCAAGCGAGTTAGAGTCGATTCAAAAATGGATTTCACCAAAACAATAGGGTCCCCCCTATGGTTTTGCAATTTTGTAAAAAACAAAAAATCATAACTTTGCTAAAAATCACCCATTTTGCATGAACTTTTTTTTTATGCTTAGAAACATTATTAGAATTTTTTAAAAATATCTCCCCACCCCAGCCACTTGATTGCAAGCAATTAAAAAAGGATTCGTATTCATGCGGATTTGAACTATCCCACCCCACCCCCACAGCCTAGCGCACAACCAACGACTCCACCCAGCCGGCTAGGGGTCCGTTAGCGGAAATTTTTTTTTGGTGCTAGGAAAACGTATCTTATATCATTCGAAAGCTATTTAAAAACCGCAGAACAAAACTGGCCATGGTTTTCTGATAACTCCAAAACTCATAAAGTTAGAGCCCAAAAAGTGAAAAACCTACTCCTAGGCCTAGCTCGAAAATTTTTGAAAATTTTTCAGATTTTTTTATCCCTAAAGATAGAGCTTCAAAAACACTATAATTTATCCCATTACGGCACCCCCATCAGAGCAACCCCCATCGAGTTATAGTCCGTACACTCAAACGGGCCGAATAAATTGGCAATTTTTAGCCAAAGCTGCAGACCTGCATTTTCACCGTAGGGCCAAGTACTCGCTGGCAATGTTGTGCCAAACATTCCTACTTAAAATCCTACCAGCAAGTGTTTTTCTCTCCTGGCTCCCAAAAAAAATTTCGTAACACTGGGACTGCAGCTCGGACCCGCAAATCAATTGCCGGGACTCAGTTGTCCGCTCAAGCAAAATTTCCGTATTTTTCCCAGATGCGCCTCAAAAAGTTGTAGTGGGGATGTGCAATTCCCGGACCCCTCCCGGCCTTCGGCCGGGAGATTTTGTTTTTGGAAACGAAAGTCGATTTTACTTTAATTATAGTATAACTAGGGTGCACCGCCGTGCATGTAAGAAGCTGGTTTCAAGGGAGGGAAGAAAGCGCTGACGCGCTCAGGGACGCGGCTCCGCCGCGTTGCTAGAAATTTTAAGGCCTGCGTGTACGCTTGACTTTGCTACAAAAATTTAAAGGCTAATAAATAGAGAAAAAAATTAGCTATTTTTCACTGAATCAAAATATGCCTAAACCGTTCAATTCTGATGCCAACTCGCTAAATAACATGAGTGCGAATGTTTGAATTTCGGAAATTCTTCGCCAAACAATGACCATTAAATAATTTTTAGGGCCTGCGCGTACGCATGACCCCGCTCCAAAAATTTGTATAACGCTACGGCAACCCAAAGTAATGTCTTACCTTAAGCCGCTGTGTTGCAAACGCTTTGCAATTGTTGTGTTTATTAATTTTACAATTGGATTTTTTTGATGGGGTGTAAATGAAAAGAGGAATCATAACACACTTACACGCTATTATCCACTTTGTCTTGCTTCTCTTCATGTAGCGCGTTCCTAACCCACTGACCAAAAAAATAACCATTTGTCATAAACACTGTGCCATTCAGCGAATTGGTATCGGAACTGACAAATTTGATATCTTAAATACCAAATTTAATTCCAAATAGAAATCTACCGAACACGTTCAGTTCTGATGCTAACTCGCTGAGTGGCATGAGTGCCATACGGGAATTCGGTGTTATTCTTCCAAAAAAAATGACCAGGTGCCATATTGACATACGCCATTCAGCGAGATGGCATCTGAACAGAACAAATTCGCTTTCCTTAGAACCCAAATTCCCTAACGAACCTAAATATACCGAATACGTTCAGTTCTGATGCCAACTCGCTGAGTGGCATGAGTGCCAATACGGGAATTCGGTGTTATTCTTCCAAAAAATGACCAGGTCCATATTGACATACGCCATTCAGCGAGATGGCATCGGAACAAAACAAATTCGGTTTCATTAGAACCCAAATTCCCTAACGAATCTAAATATACCAAATACGTTCAGTCTGATGCCAACTTGCTGAGTGGCATGAGTGTCAATACGGGAATTCGGTGTTATTCTTCCAAAAAAATGACCATGTGTCATCAACACAGATGCCATTCAGCGAGATTGCATCAGAACAGAACAAATTCGGTTTCATTAGAACCCAAATTCCATAACGAATCTAAATATATCGAATACGTTCAGTTCTGATGCCAACTCGCTGAGTGGCATGAGTGCCAATACGGGAATTCGGTGTTATTCAAAAAGAAAAAAGCATAACTTATCTTAAAATGGGCCAATTTCCATGCGGCGCCATGGTATATGCGACAGAATAATAGTTGTGACACCATAAAGATGCTTTACGATAGCAGGGGCGAGTGGTAGGTGCGACCAAAATAGATGCAACACTATGGTAGGTGCGACACCATAATAGATGCAACACTAAGGTAGGTGCGACACCATGGTAGATGTGCGACACCATAATAAATGCTAAACTATGATAGGTGAGGTGACATAGTAAATGGGACACCATGATTGTTGTGACACCATAATAGATGCTTTACTATGTTAGGTGCGACACGATTATAGATGCAACACAATGGTAGGTGCGACTATAGTAGTTCGTCACCATGTTAGATGTGAAACCATAATAGGTGCGACACTATGGAAGGTGCGACACCACAATAGATGGAACACTAAGGTAGGTGCGACACCATAATAGATGCAACACTAAGGTAGGTGCGACACCATAATAGATGCAACACTAAGGTAGGTGCGACACCATAATAGATGCAACACTATGGTAGGTGCGACACCATGGTAGATGTGCGACACCATAAGAGATGCTAAACTATGATAGGTGCGGCGCCATGGTAAATGCGACATCATGATAGTTGTGACACCATAATAGATGCTTTACTATGTTAGGTGCGACACCATAATAGATGCAACACTATGGTAGGTGCGACACCATGGTAGATGTGCGACACCATAAGAGATGCTAAACTATGATAGGTGCGGCGCCATGGTAAATGCGACACCATGATAGTTGTGACACCATAATAGATGCTTTACTATGTTAGGTGCGACACCATAATAGATGCAACACTATGGTAGGTGCGAGCATAGTAGGTGCGTCACTATGATAGATGTAACACCATAATAGATGTAACACTATAGTAGGTGCGACACCATAATAGATGCAACACTAAAGTAGGTGCGACACCACGGTAGATGTGCGACACCATAATAGATGCTAAACTATGATAGGTGCGGTGCCATGGTAAATGCGACACCATGATAGTTGTGACACCATAATATATGCTTTACTATGTTAGGTGCACACCATAATAGATGCAACACTATGGTAGGTGCGACCGAGAAAAAAATTAGCTACTTTTCTATAAAAATAGCTCCTGTAAATACTGTTTTGATGCCAACTCGCTGAGTGGTATAAGTGCCAGTACGGGAATTCGGGGTTATTCTTCCAAAAAAATGACCATGTGTCATAAACACACATGCCATTCAGCGAGATAGCATCAGAATAGAACAAATATTCTATCTAAAACGATAGATCTCGATGAGCTCTTCATTTTTCATGCCTATGATTTTGTTATATATTTTCATCCCAGCGAGTAGTGGTCGATTCAAAAATGAATTTCACCAAAACAAAAGGGTCCCCCCTATTGTTTTGCAATTTTGCAATAAAGAAAAAATCATAACTTTGTTCAAACTGGTCCAAATCACATGAATTCTTTTTTGTTACGCTTAAAACCATTATTAGAATTTTTTAAAAATTGAATTAACTGAATTGGATTTAAAAATTCACGTTGTAATTTTCCATAGGGTACCCCCTATTGATTGTGAACCAACCCCCACTTTTGGCAAAATAACTTTTTTCAGGGCAGGGCTAGAATTTTCTTCCCAAAGGCTAATAAATAGAGAAAAAAATTAGCTATTTTTTAATGATAAAGTATTGAGAAAATACTCCTTTTGAAAAAAGTTATGAATTTATTTGTGAAAATGCAAAACAGACTCACTTTTTGGGCATCAACTTTTTTACTTTTGCGAATTTACAAACTGAATAATTATCATATAATTCTCTCAATTTTTCTACATTTTGTACACTTTATATCAAGTGAATTGGACAATAATGAATGGAGATATTAATTTTTTCATTTACCACTAAATTGCCCATGACCAAATTTTGGCCAGAAACATAAAAATTCATAAATTGCATGTTTTAATTAATTTATCTATCCATTTCGATAGATCTCGATGAGCTCTTCAATTTTCATCCCTAAACCATTTCTGTATAATTTGATCCCAGCATGTTATGGTTTATTCGAAAATGGATTTCACCAAAACAATAGGGTCCCCCCTATTGTTTTGCAATTTTGCAATAAAGAAAAAATCATAACTTTGCTAAAAATCACCCATTTTGCATGAACTTTTTTTTGTTATGCTTAGAAACATTATTAGAATTTTTTAAAAATATCTCCCCACCCCAGCCACTTGATTGCAAGCAATTAAAAAAGGATTCGTATTCATGCGGATTTGAACTATCCCACCCTTCCCCCACACCCTATCGCACAACCAACGACTCCACCCAGCCGGCTAGGGGTCCGTTAGCGGAAATTTATTTTTGGTGCCAGAAAAACGTATCTTATACCATTCGAAAGGTCTTTAAAAACCGCAGAACAAAACTGGACTTGGTTTTGTTGTAGCAACAAAATTCATAAAGTTAGAGCCCAAAAAGTGAAAAAGCTATGCCGAGGCCTAGCTCGAAAATTATTTAAATTTTTTTAAATTTTTTCCCCCTATAAGATAGAGCTTCAAAAACACTATAATTTATCCCATTACGGCACCCCCATCAGAGCAACCCCCATCGAGTTATAGTCCGTACACTCAAACGGGCCGAATAAATTGGCAATTTTTAGCCAAAGCTGCAGACCTGCATTTTCACCGTAGGGCCAAGTACTCGCTGGCAATGTTGTGCCAAACATTCCTACTTAAAATCCTACCAGCAAGTGTTTTTCTCTCCTGGCTCCCAAAAAAAATTTCGTAACACTGGGACTGCAGCTCGGACCCGCAAATCAATTGCCGGGACTCAGTTGTCCGCTCAAGCAAAATTTCCGTATTTTTCCCAGATGCGCCTCAAAAAGTTGTAGTGGGGATGTGCAATTCCCAGACCCGTCCCGGCCTTCGGCCGGGAGATTTTGTTTTTGGAAACGAAACTCGATTTTATTATATATATATATAACTAGCGCCTATGTGCATGCGTGTTACTGTATTCAAAGCGCTTCGCGCTTATCGAGCTTCGCTACCTAGGTCCGATCAATAGGGCCGAAAGTGTTCCAAGGTTCGGACCAACGGGTAGTGACTGAAATGAGTGTTCCAATGATTAGGGACTGAAAGTGTTCAAATGATTAGGGACTGAAAGTGTTCAAATGATTAGGGACTGAGAGTGTTCCAATGTTTAAGGGCTGAGAGTGTCCAATGATCAGCGACTGAGAGGGTTCCAATGATTAGGGATTGAAAGTGTTCCAATGATTAGAGACTGAGAGTGTTCCAATGATTAAGAACTGATGAGAGTGTTCCAATGATTAGGGACTGAGAGTGTTCCAATGATTTGAGGGGACTGAGAGTGTTCCAATGATTAGGAACTGAGAGTGTTCCAATGATTAGGGGGGACTGAGAGTGTTCCAATGATTAGGGGGGACTGAGAGTGTTCCAATGATTAGGGGGGACTGAGAGTGTTCCAATGATTAAAGAATGTTACAATGATTGATTAGAGAGTGTCCCAATGATTAGGGACTAAAAGTGTTAGAAAAAGATAAAAGACACATAAATTTTATTCAGAAGAAATGAATAAATATTAATTTGAAGGCATTAAAATTAATAAAAGGAACGCACTATTTTAATTTAAATAATTATTAACATTAATTTGTCTTAAAATTTACTTCAAAAATTGGTTTGTTGATAATTATAAATTTTATTTAAAAGCAGGAATAAATACACCTGATAATTTTCATTAAATAAATTTTAAAGAGAATTGTTTATATTTTAATTTATTATAAATTTAATAATATATGCAAAGAATTAAAGCAAATAAAATAATAATAAACCATTTGAGTGTGGTGATCTGAACCTTCCCTCCCCCACTCCCCACCCCCTCCCTCCCCCCCAGAATCCATTTTTACGCATGGATTCCGGGACTTTATCGGAGTCAAACTTAAAATCTGATTTGATATTCGTGATCAGCGTCGAAAATAGGCTTAGAAAAGTGTTTTTTAATAAATTTATCCACCTATATGGATAGATCTCGCTCTGCTCTTCATTTTTCATCCCTAAACCATTTCTGTATAATTTGATCCCAGCATGTTATGGTTTATTCGAAAATGGATTTCACCAAAACAATAGGGTCCCCCCTATGGTTTTGCAATTTTGCAGGGGGCCTAGCTCGAAAATTTTTGAAAATTTTTGAAAATTTTTGAAAAAATAAAAAAATTTCCAAAATTATTTTTATACCATTTGAATCAGCATATTTTTTTACACCCCTGTGAATTTTTCAGAATTTTATCACCATTTTGAAGACCATTTTTAAAAAACCCGCCCTGTTAGACAAGCGAGAGAGAAGGTGAGAGAGCGTGCGAACGTCGTAGGACAGAGAAGCAGAGTGACGAGAGTTTTGCAAGAAGAGAGAAATTTTCAAAAATCCTAACTCTAAAATTTGAGCGCTTACCCCCAATTTTTTTTATACCATTCGATAGAGAATCAAAAGCTCTATCTTTTATCTATTAACACCATTCCAATGTTTACAACACCCTGCAAGTTAGAGCCCAATGAAGCTTTTTCAAAAAGTCGACCCTACCATTTGTAGTCAAAGCTGCAGACCAGGGTCTAACCCGGACACCTTAGGTATGTTCTACTTACTTGTCCGAAACTGTCCAACTTAAAATCCTCCCCGCAGGTGCTAAGCGCTCCTGGTGAAAAGAAAAAACTTTTCCAGCAGACGACTGCGAAAAAGTGCATGCCGAAAAGACAACTCAGTCCCTGGGACTCAGTTGGCCGCCTAGGCCAAAAGTCTATAGTTTTCCCGGATGCGCCTCAAAAAGTTGTATAAGGTATGCACAACTTTCAGACCCCCTCGGTGCCTTTGAAGAGAGCTTTAATTTTTTGAATGCATTTTCAGGCATAAATGCAAACGAAAGCCAACATTTCTCTATATATATATAGAAACTAGCGGGGGCGTACATGCGTGTTACTGTATTCAAAGCGCTTCGCGCTTATCGAGCTTCGCTACCTAGGTCCGACCAATAGGGCCCAAAGTGTTCCAACGGATAGGGACTGAAAGTGTTCCAATGGTTAGGGAGTGTTCCAATGATCAGAGACTGAGAGTGTTCAAATGATTAGAGACTGAGAGTGTTCCAATGATCAGAGACTGAGAGAGTGTTTCAATGATTCGAGAGTGTTCCAATGATTAGGGACTGAAAGTGTTCGAAAGATTAGAGACTGAGAGTGTTCAAATGATTAGAGAGTGTTCCAACGTTCAAATTTTGATCAGAAATACAGTTATTATAAAAGGTTCACAAATTTAATTATAAGAAATTAATAAATATTTCTTTAATTTTATTTTTTTATGAAATTTGACGAAGTTTAATTATAAAGTTTAACAAAAAAAGTCTAAAGAAAATAAGCAATAAAAATTTTGGGAAATTTATTTTAATAGATAGTGGATGGGCCATTAATAGAAGGAGGGGGGCCAATGGGTTTTTTTTTTGTTGCGAGAGCTAATCCTCCCCGGGGCCAAATAATCTGTTTTTTTACCAAAACAACCAATTTGTCTGAAAACAACCAATTTGTCGCAGACAGCCTCCCGCAGTGGGCCGGCTTACACGGACGCGGGGGCGGGGAGAGTAAGGTCCCCCCCCCTTGTTGGATGGCGGCCGGTGGGTTGGCCAGTTTTGGGTTGGCTACAACCCCGACGGGTCCACCGTTGGGTGATGGCCATAGAAGCGTGTCCCAGCAACCCCTCCTTGGACCGCTCGAAGGGGAATTGGTCCGGGGTGGCCGATATGGCGACGGAATCGGCGCCGTTTATTCTCCCCGCCTCTTATCGGGCCCCTACCTTCCTGGTTTATTCTCTCCGCCGTCATCATTGCCACCATTCGCTCCATAAGGCTTCGCTGCGCCTGCGTCACGGAGAGAAGGTCGGAGAGAGTACGACTCATAGCACTGAGGAGACGTCGGTCTAGGGAAAAGTTGTTGGACAATCTGTCCTTCCCTCCTGTGCGCCAGGGCCAGCCGACTTCATATCGACCCTCTGTAAATTTTACGGAGTTGCGGAATAATGCGGAGGCTAATTCTACATCGTTCGGGTCCAAGGTTCTCCCCCAA
>JBDPZO010000005.1:2816285-2856096 GCA_039877585.1 Heterodera filipjevi | reverse complement strand
ACTCAGCTTTGTTCTGGCACGTAATTAGAATATTCGAGAAACTTGTTTGAATCCAAAAACGATACCATACTATGGGCATAACTCGCTCGTGGTTGAAGTGAGCTACGGGTACCCTTTCGAGGGTGCCCCAAATTCTTTATCCCACCTTATTCAACACTCAGCTTCCTTCTGGTCATAACTCACATATTCGAGAAACTTTGTTTGAATCCAAAAATGATACCATACTGTGGGCCATAACTCGCTCGTGGTTGAAGTGAGCTACGGGTCCCTTTCGAGGGTGCCCCAAATTCTTTATCCCACCTTATTCAACACTCAGCTTTGTTCTGGCACGTAATTAGAAATTTCGAGAAACTATTATTTGTGAAACCGATAAAGGGTACAATGTGCTTGTCGCGTGTACCTCTTTTAGGTTAAGCAATCTGTATTTAAAAGGATAATTAAGTAATCTTTTGTTTAAATAATTTTAACAGTAATTATATATCCTTGAAAATTTATTGTTTAAGACTTTAATATTCTTTCATTGTTTAGCTTCTTTATTGTATTTGATTATTTATTTACTTTAAAATTTTTATGCCTTTTCTCTATACAAAAAATAAAAAAATAATAAAAAGGGGATCCATGGTTTTCGGTTTTTGCCTCCGTGCGCCTTCACGTGGTGGATCCCTGTACCTCTTGCTAATGCAGTGATGCAAAGCAGTTGTCGGAGACACGGAACAAAAAACAGCCATTGATTACGACATAACAACCCAATACAACACTTGCACTGTCTAGCAACGCGGCGGAGCCGCGTCCCTGAGCGCGCAAGCGCTTTCTCCCCTTCCCCAGCATCTTACTGCTCACGCACCCGCTAGTTTACTATATATTTAGAATAAAGTGGGGTTTCGTCTCAAAAAACAAAAGCTCCCGGCCGAAGGCCGGGAGCGCTCCGGGATTGGTGGAAGGGTCTTACAACTTTTTGAGGCGCATCCGGGAAAAATATGGATTTTTTTCAGCGCGGGCCATTTGAGCGCCAGTGACTGAGTTGCGGGTACCGTTGGCAGTCTTGCTTCTACGAAAATTTTTCTTTTTGTTTGAATCGCTTAGCACTTGCCGTAGGGGGATTGTAGCTGGGTGTTACCTACATTTTGGCTGTTGACCATTTTTTGATCAGACCAAAACCCGGACCTGTAAAAATTCCCGAAATTTCCTACTTTTTCCGACCCGTTTGAGTGTATCGGGAATAACTGGATTCAGGTTGCTTTTAGCGGGATAGGGATAACTATGGGATTGTAGTGTATTTGAAACTACATGAGGCTGTGCAAAAAATTTTTTAAAAATTTTCAAAAATTTTCGAGCTAGGGGGGGTTACATGTTTTGCACTCTTGGGGCTGTATGAATTTTTAACGATTTTTTAAAAATAATAGCAGACCACTTTGGTTCACCCATTTTTGATGGGGAATCGTTTAAAAATATTTTTGAAAAAATTTTTATTTTTTCGAAAATTATTAAAAATTTTGGGGGGTAGGCGGGACATTTCAGTCCCGGGGCTATCAGACGTCAGGGTGTGTGTGAAGTGAAAATTTTAAGTTTGGATATTGTAGAACATTGAAAGGGCTATCCAACGGTGTATAATATGTCGGCGCATTGTCACGACAAAGGGTCGAAAATTGGGACAAAAGGTCAAAATTTTTATTTTTGGGGGCAAAATTCACAGTCGCCTGCTGGGAAAGTTTTTTCTTTGTGCCGCAATGAAAAAATTCCTGCTTATGGATGATTAATGATACTATTATACGTATTTTATTAGTTGCTTGCTAAGACCTATCATGAAAATGGGGGTCTGGAAAAATTCCAGAACGAGCTAGGCCCCCTAAGAAAATTTCATATACCTTTAAATGGGTAAAAAAAATTCAAAAAATATTTTTCTGGGCCTATTTTATGCGCTGATCACGAATATCAACTTTGTTTTCAGTTTCGGTAATTTTGGGGGTTGCAAATAATTTTTGAAAAATCGACCATTTTTTTGGCCTCTGAAATTTGGTCATATAATCAAAAAATCATAACTTAATTGTGTTTTAATCAATTTGCATAAAATAAAGTGAATAAAATGCAGAAAAATACCGCCAATTTTATACAATTTATTTGGGCTTCGAATTATTAGTAAGAAAAAAGTTAGGTCCGAATTTCTGAAAATTGTCGAATTTCCAGAAAAAAATTCATAACTTTTTTCAGAATTGAAAATTTCAAAATTTCTTTTCAAAGAAAAATTGCTAATTTTTAGCTCTACCGAATTGCCCTTTATAACCTCACTCTATCATTTTCTAAAAAAAAATTAGGGCCCAAAAACTGCTTTTGGAAATCCGGACCATAGGGGGTACCCTATTGAAAATTTTTTCAAAAATTTTTTAGCTCAAAAATTTTTCAAATCCCACTTTTCTGAGCCAATTTTGGACGCTGATCACGAATATTGTTTTATTGCATACTCGAACTTTTGCAAATATGCTGATTCTTCATACAAATGACCATAAAACAAAAACAACAAGTTATTTACCTTCTTTTTTTTTTATTATATTTTGCGTTTACGGCAACAAATTTCCTCAATTAATTTATGCCACAATACTTTCTTAGAAATTTTACCTTTGTTTCTGTTTTTCCCAGGCAGAAAAAATACAATTTTTTTCATTTTCTGACCAAAATTTGATCAGGGGGTTTTTAGTGATATATTCGAAAATTCATATCTTTTTTTATTATGGTTTCACGTCTATCATAGTGACGCACCTACTATAGTCGCACTTACCATTGTGTTGCATCTATAATGGTGTCGCTCCTAACATAGTAAAGCATCTATTATGGTGTCACAACTATCATGGTGTCGCATTTACTATGGCACCGCACCTATCATAGTTTAGCATCTATTATGGTGTCGCACATCTACCATGGTGTCGCACCTACCTTAGTGTTGCACCTACTATGGCCGCACCTACCATAGTGTTGCATCTATTATGGTGTCGCACCTAACATAGTAAAGCATATATTATGGTGTCACAACTATCATGGTGTCGCATTTACCGTGGCACCGCACCTATCATAGTTTAGCATCTATTATGGTGTCGCACATTTACCATGGTGACGCAGCTACCATAGTATTGCATCTATTATGGTCGCATCTACCATAGTGTTGCATCTATTATGGTGTCGCACCTACCATAGTGTTGCATCTACCTTAGTGTTGAATCTATTATGGTGTCGCACCTACCATAGTGTTGCATCTATTATGGTCTCGCACCTACCATAGTGTTGCACCTACTATGGTCGCACCTACCATAGTGTTGCATCTATTATGGTGTCGCACCTACCATAGTGATGCATCTACTATGGTCGCACCTACCATAGTGTTGCATCTATCATTTTTAATTCCACGTGCATTTTATCAAAAGGGAGGGGCCGAAGGCCCCTCCGAATTTCACGTGCATTTTATTAAAAGGGAGGGGCCGAAGGCCCCTCCGGATTCCACGGAACATTTTATCAAAAGGGGAGGGGCCGAAGGCCCCTCCGGATTCCACAGTTGCACCAATGAAGTCGTGTAGCTTCTAGCAACGAAGTCCTTTGCGCGAAGCGCTCAGTTAATACAAAAACGACCCCTAATACAAGCCATCTCACCTACACCGGCCCCCTCTATCACAGACGCTAGTTTATATATATATATAGAGAAATGTTGGCTTTCGTTTGCATTTATGCCTGAAAATGCATTCAAAAAATTAAAGCTCTCTTCAAAGGCACCGAGGGGGTCTGAAAGTTGTGCATACCTTATACAACTTTTTGAGGCGCATCCGGGAAAACTATAGACTTTTGGCCTAGGCGGCCAACTGAGTCCCAGGGACTGAGTTGTCTTTTCGGCATGCACTTTTTCGCAGTCGTCTGCTGGAAAAGTTTTTTCTTTTCACCAGGAGCGCTTAGCACCTGCGGGGAGGATTTTAAGTTGGACAGTTTCGGACAAGTAAGTAGAACATACCTAAGGTGTCCGGGTTAGACCATGGTCTGCAGCTTTGACTACAAATGGTAGGGTCGACTTTTTGAAAAAGCTTCATTGGGCTCTAACTTGCAGGGTGTTGTAAATATTGGAATGGTGTTAATAGACAAAAGATAGAGCTTTTGATTCTCTATCGAATGGTATAAAAAAAATTGGGGGTAAGCGCTCAAATTTTAGAGTTAGGATTTTTTGAAAATTTCTCTCTTCTTGCAAAACTCTCGTCACTCTGCTTCTCTGTCCTACGACGTTCGCACGCTCTCTCACCTTCTCTCTCGCTTGTCTAACAGGGAGAGTTTTTTAAAAATGGTCTTCAAAATGGTGATAAAATTCTGAAAAAATTCACAGGGGTGTAAAAAAATATGCTGATTCGAATGGCAAAAAAAAATTCTCAAAAAGTCAAAATTTTTAAAAAATTTCGAGCTAGGCCCCCTGCAAAATTGCATAACCATAGGGGGGACCCTATTGTTTTGAGAAAACGCATTTTTGAATCGTATATAACTCGCTGGGATTAAATTACAGAGCATTGGCTCAGGCATGAAAATTGAAGAGCTCATCGAGATCTATCCATATAGATAGATAAAATAATTTTAAAAACATTTTACAAAAAATTAATTTTCTGCCCAAAATTTGGTCAAGGGAAATTTAGTGGTAAATTAGAAAATTCATATCTTTCTTCATTATTGATCAATTCATTTTAAATAAAGCATATAAAATGCAGAAAAATTGGGAGAATTTTATAAAATTTGGTAGGTTCTTTAAAATTAAAAAGGCAAAAAGTTAGTGACCAAAAATCTGTGCAAATTTGATTTGTAGAAAAAAATTAATATCTTTTTACCCAACAAGTATTTTTAGTAGCTATTATTATAGAAAAATAGCTAATTTTTTTCTCTATTTATTACCTCTTGACAGCATATTTCTATCTCTAACGTGAAAAAAGTTATTCACCGAAATGTTCTTTTTGGCTCGCAACCCATAGGGGGGTACCCTTTTGAAAATTTTAAAAGGAATTTTTTGACCCAAATAAAGATTGAAATATTTTTAAATAATTTTATTCGCATTAAAAGACCAAAAAAGGAAAACCCACGCAATTTGGACCCGTTTAAACCAAGTTATGAACTCTTATGTTTTAAAATTCTGCAAAACCATAGGGGGGACCCTATTGTTTCGACAAAACGCATTTTTGAATCGTATATAACTCGCTGTAATTAAAACATAGAGCAATAGCTTTGGCATAAAAATTAAAGAACTCAACGAGATCTATCAGTATAGGTAGATATACTAATTAAAACAATTTTTTATAAATATTTCACTTTCTGGCCAAAATTTTGTAAGAGGGAATTTAGTGGTAAATTAGAAAATTCATATCTCCCTTCAATATTGTCTTATTTACTTGAAATAAAGTGTATAATATACAGAAAAATAAAGAAAATTTTATGATATTTATTTGGTTTGTAAATTCACAAAAGCCAAAAAGTTGAAGCCCAAAGAGTGAGTCATAATTGCATTTTGGCAAATAAATTCATATCTTTTTTCAACAACAGTATTTGCAATAGATTTTATTATAGAAAAATAGCTTATTTTTTTCTCTATTTATTACCTCTTGACAGCATATTTCTATATCTAACATTAAAAGAGTTATTCACCGAAATGTTCTTTTTGGCTCACAACCCATAGGGGGTACCCTTTTGAAAATTTTTTCATAATTTTTTCAACCCAATTGAGGTAAACATATGTAATGAAAATTTTGTATAATCATTTTAAGCATAACAAAGAAAATTTCATGGAAATTGGCCCATTTTGAGATAAGTTATGATTTTTTATTTATTGCAAAATTGCAAACCCATAGGGGGGACCCTATTGTTTTGACAAAACTCTAGCAACGAAGTCCTTTGCGCGAAGCGCTCAGTTAATACAAAAACGACCCCTAATACAAGCCATCTCACCTACACCGGCCCCCTCTATCACACACGCTAGTTTATATATATATATAGAGAAATGTTGGCTTTCGTTTGCATTTATGCCTGAAAATGCATTCAAAAAATTAAAGCTCTCTTCAAAGGCACCGAGGGGGTCTGAAAGTTGTGCATACCTTATACAACTTTTTGAGGCGCATCCGGGAAAACTATAGACTTTTGGCCTAGGCGGCCAACTGAGTCCCAGGGACTGAGTTGTCTTTTCGGCATGCACTTTTTCGCAGTCGTCTGCTGGAAAAGTTTTTTCTTTTCACCAGGAGCGCTTAGCACCTGCGGGGAGGATTTTAAGTTGGACAGTTTCGGACAAGTAAGTAGAACATACCTAAGGTGTCCGGGTTAGACCCTGGTCTGCAGCTTTGACTACAAATGGTAGGGTCGACTTTTTGAAAAAGCTTCATTGGGCTCTAACTTGCAGGGTGTTGTAAATATTGGAAAGGTGTTGCTGGCTAAAATATAGAGCTTTTGATTCTCTATCGAATGATATAAAAAAATTAGGGGGTAAGCGCTCAAATTTTAGAGTTAGGATTTTTTGAAAATTTCTCTCTTCTTGCAAATCTCTCGTCACTCTGCTTCTCTGTCCTACGACGTTCGCACGCTCTCTCACCTTCTCTCTCACTTGTCTAACAGGGAGAGTTTTTTAAAAATGGTCTTCAAAATGGTGATAAAATTCTGAAAAAATTCACAGGGGTGTAAAAAAATATGCTGATTCGAATGGCAAAAAAAAATTTCAAAAAGCAAAATTTTTAAAAAATTTCGAGCTAGGCCCCCTGCAAAATTGCAAAACCATAGGGGGGACCCTATTGTTTTGAGAAAACGCATTTTTGAATCGTATATAACTCGCTGTAATTAAAACATAGAGCAATAGCTTTGGCATAAAAATTAAAGAACTCAACGAGATCTATCAGTATAGGTAGATATACTAATTAAAACAATTTTTTATAAATATTTCACTTTCTGGCCAAAATTTTGTAAGAGGGAATTTAGTGGTAAATTAGAAAATTCATATCTCCCTTCAATATTGTCTTATTTACTTGAAATAAAGTGTATAATATACAGAAAAATAGAGAAAATTTTATGATATTTATTTGGTTTGTAAATTCACAAAAGCCAAAAAGTTGAAGCCCAAAGAGTGAGTCATAATTGCATTTTGACAAATAAATTCATATCTTTTTTCAACAAAAGTATTTGCAATAGATTTTATTATAGAAAAATAGCTTATTTTTTCTCTATTTATTACCTCTTGACAGCATATTTCTATATCTAACGTGAAACGAGTTATTCACCGAAATGTTCTTTTTGGCTCACAACCCATAGGGGGTACCCTTTTGAAAATTTTTTCATAATTTTTTCAACCCAATTGAGGTAAACATATGTAATGAAAATTTTGTATAATCATTTTAAGCATAACAAAGAAAATTTCATGGAAATTGGCCCATTTTGAGATAAGTTATGATTTTTTATTTAGAGCTCGTCGAGATCTATTCATATAGATAGATAAAATAATTTTAAAAACATTTTACAAAAAATTAATTTTCTGCCCAAAATTTGGTCAAGGGAAATTTAGTGGTAAATTAGAAAATTCATATCTTTCTTCATTATTGAACAATTTATTTCAAATAAAGCATATAAAATGAAGAAAAATTGGGAGAATTTTATCATATTTATTGGGTCTATAAAATCACAAAAGCCAAAAAGTTAGTGACTAAAAATATGTGCGAATTTGATTTTAAGAAAAAAATTAATATCTTTTTACCCAACATGTATTTTTGGTAGCTATTATTATAGAAAAATTGCTAATTTTTTTCTCCATTTATTAGTCCTTTACAACATATTTCTATCACAAATGTAAAAAAAGTTATTCACAGAAACGTTGTTTTTGGCTCGCAACCCATAGGGGGTGGTACCCTTTTGAAAATTTTAAAAGGAATTTTTTGACCCAAATAAAGATTGAAATATTTTTAAATAATTTTATTCGCATTAAAAGACCAAAAAAGGAAAACCCACGCAATTTGGACCCGTTTAAACCAAGTTATGAACTCTTATATTTTAAAATTCTGCAAAACCGTAGGGGGGACCCTATTGTTTCGAGAAAACGCATTTTTGAATCGTATATAACTCGCTGTAATTAAAACATAGAGCAATAGCTTTGGCATAAAAATTAAAGAACTCAACGAGATCTATCAGTATAGGTAGATATACTAATTAAAACAATTTTTTATAAATATTTCACTTTCTGGCCAAAATTTTGTAAGAGGGAATTTAGTGGTAAATTAGAAAAATCATATCTCCCTTCAATATTGTCTTATTTACTTGAAATAAAGTGTATAATATACAGAAAAATAGAGAAACTTTTATGATATTTATTTGGTTTGTAAATTCACAAAAGCCAAAAAGTTGAAGCCCAAAGAGTGAGTCGATAAATTCATATCTTTTTTCAACAACAGTATTTGCAATAGATTTTATTATAGAAAAATAGCTTATTTTTTTCTCTATTTATTACCTCTTGACAGCATATTTCTATATCTAACGTGAAAAGAGTTATTCACCGAAATGTTCTTTTTGGCTCACAACCCATAGGGGGTACCCTTTTGAAAATTTTTTCATAATTTTTTCAACCCAATTGAGGTAAACATATGTAATGAAAATTTTGTATAATCATTTTAAGCATAACAAAGAAAATTTCATGGAAATTGGCCCATTTTGAGATAAGTTATGATTTTTTATTTATTGCAAAATTGCAAACCCATAGGGGGGACCCTATTGTTTTGACAAAACTCTAGCAACGAAGTCCTTTGCGCGAAGCGCTCAGTTAATATAAATACGACCCCTAATACAAGCCATCTGACCTACACCGGCCCCCTCTATCACACACGCTAGTTTACTATATATTTAGAATAAAGTGGGGTTTCGTCTCAAAAAACAAAAGCTCCCGGCCGAAGGCCGGGAGCGCTCCAGGAATGGTGGAAGGGTCTTACAACTTTTTGAGGCGCATCCGGGAAAAATATGGATTTTTTTCAGCGCCGGCCATTTGAGCGCCAGTGACTGAGTTGCGGGTGTCATTCGCAGTCTTACTTGTACGAAAATTTTTCTTTTTGTTTGTATCGCTTAGCACCTGCCGTAGGGGGATTGTAGCTGGGTGTTACCTACATTTTGGCTGTTGACCATTTTTTGATCAGACCAAAACCCGGACCTGTAAAAATTCCCGAAATTTCCTACTTTTTTCGACCCGTTTGAGTGTATCGGGAATAACTGGATTCAGGTTGCTTTGAGCGGGATAGGGATAACTATGGGATTGTAGTGTATTTGAAACTACATGAGGCTGTGCAAAAAATTTTTCAAAATTTTCAAAAATTTTCGAGTTAGGGGGGGTTACAGGTTTTGCACTCTTGGGGCTGTATGAATTTTTAACGATTTTTTAAAAATAATCGCAGACCACTTTGGTTCACCCATTTTTGATGGGGAATCGTTTAAAAATAATTTTGAAAAAATTTTTATTTTTTCAAAAATTATTAAAAATTTTGGGGGGTAGGCGGGACATCTCAGTCCCGGGGCTATCAGACGTCAGGGTGTGTGTTAAGTGAAAATTTTAAGTATGGATATTGTAGAGCATTGAATGGGCTATCCAACGGTGTATAACATGTCGGTGCAATGTCACGACAAAGGGTCGAAAATTGGTACAAAATGTCAAAATTTTCATTTTTGGGGGCAAAATTCACAGTCGCCTGCTGGGAAAGTTTTTTCTTTGTACCACAATGAAAAAATTCCTGCTTATGGATGAAAAGTCAATGTGTTATACGTATTTTATTAGTTGGTTGCTAAGACCTATCATGAAAATGGGGGTCTGGAAAAATTCCAGAACGAGCTAGGCCCCCTAAGAAAATTTCATATACCTTTAAATGGGTAAAAAAAATTCAAAAAATATATTTCTGGGCCTATTTTATGCGCTGATCACGAGTATCAACTTTGTTTTCAGTTTCGGTAATTTTGGGGGTTGCAAATAATTTTTGAAAAATCGACCATTTTTTTGGCCTCTGAAATTTGGTCATATATTCAAAAAATCATAACTTAATTGTGTTTTAATCAATTTGCATAAAATAAAGTGAATAAAATGCAGAAAAATACCGCCAATTTTATACAATTTATTTGGGCTTCGAATTATTAGTAAGAAAAAAGTTAGGTCCGAATTTCTGAAAATTGTCGAATTTCCAGAAAAAAATTCATAACTTTTTTCAGAATCGAAAATTTCAAAATTACTTTTCACATAAAAATTGCTAATTTTAAGTTCTACTCAATTGTCCTTTAGACCCTCCTTCTATCTCTTTCTTTTAAAAAGTTACTTTCCGAAAACTGCTTTTGCAAATCCGGACAATAGGGGGTACCCTATTGAAATTCGGGTCAAAATTCACAGTCGCCTGCTTGAAAAGTTTTTTCTTTGTACCGCAATGAAAAAATTCCTGCCTATGGATGAAACATTTTATTAGTTGGTTGCTAAGACCTATCATGAAAATGCGGGCCTGCAAAAATTCCCGAAAATTTGCATTTTGTTACATCTATTATGGTGTCACATCTATCATACTGTCGCATTTTCCATGGTGTAGCACCTACCATAGTGTTGCATCTATTATGGTGTCGCATTTACCATGGTGTTGCCCCTAACATAGTAAAGCATCTATTATGGTGTCACAACTATCATGGTGTCGCATTTACTATGGCACCGCACCTATCATAGTTTAGCATCTATTATGGTGTCGCACATCTACCATGGTGTCGCACCTACCTTAGTGTTGCACCTACTATGGCCGCACCTACCATAGTGTTGCATCTATTATGGTGTCGCACCTAAAATAGTAAAGCATATATTATGGTGTCACAACTATCATGGTGTCGCATTTACCGTGGCACCGCACCTTTCATAGTTTAGCATCTATTATGGTGTCGCACATTTACCATGGTGACGCAGCTACCATAGTATTGCATCTATTATGGTCGCATCTACCATAGTGTTGCATCTATTATGGTGTCGCACCTAAAATAGTAAAGCATATATTATGGTGTCACAACTATCATGGTGTCGCATTTACCGTGGCACCGCACCTATCATAGTTTAGCATCTATTATGGTGTCGCACATTTACCATGGTGACGCAGCTACCATAGTATTGCATCTATTATGGTCGCATCTACCATAGTGTTGCATCTATTATGGTGTCGCACCTACCATAGTGTTGCATCTACCTTAGTGTTGAATCTATTATGGTGGTACCTACCATAGTGTTGCATCTATTATGGTCTCGCACCTAACATAGTGTTGCACCTACTATGGTCGCACCTACCATAGTGTTGCATCTATTATGGTGTCGCACCTACCATAGTGATGCATCTACTATGGTCGCACCTACCATAGTGTTGCATCTATCATTTTTAATTCCACGTGCATTTTATCAAAAGGGAGGGGCCGAAGGCCCCTCCGAATTTCACGTGCATTTTATTAAAAGGGAGGGGCCGAAGGCCCCTCCGGATTCCACAGTTGCACCAATGAAGTCGTGTAGCTTCTAGCAACGAAGTCCTTTGCGCGAAGCGCTCAGTTAATACAAAAACAACCCCTAATACAAGCCATCTCACCTACAGCGGCCCCCTCTATCACACACGCTAGTTTACTATATATTTAGAATAACTGGCCAATCCCCAGAGTTCACCACGCGGAGGTGCACGGTGGAAAACTGGCAAAAACCATGAACTCCACTCGCCGGGGGGGGGGGGGTGAGGTTCAAACTGGGATCCCCGGCGAGGAGCTAAGCTCGGAAATAAATGCAAAGAAAAAAAAAATCAAAACCCGTCTGCCATAAATGATGGCTCGTAAATGAAATATATAAATTTTTATTTTAAATAATAATGTAAAATGATAAAACCCGTCTACCATAAATGATGGTCGGCTATTTATGCTCAAATAATAATTTAAACTTAAACCCCGTCTGCCATAAACGATGGCTCGGAAATGAAATATATAAATTTTTATGTTTAAATATTAATGTAAAATTAAAACCCGTCTGCCATAAATGATGGCTCGGCAATAAAATATAAATTTGTATGCTAAATAATAATGTAAAACTAAAATCCGTCTGCCATAAATGATGGCTCGGCAATAAAATATAAATTTTTATGCTTAAATAATAATGTAAAATGATAAAACCCGTCTGCCATAAATGATGGCTCGGCAATAAAATATAAATTTTTATGTTTAAATAATAATGTAAAATTAAAACCCGTCTGCCATAAATGATGGCTCGGAAATAAATATGAATTTTTATGTTTAAATAATAATGTAAAATTAAAACCCGTCTGCCATAAATGATGGCTCGGCAATAAAATATAAATTTTTATGTTTAAATATTAATGTAAAATTAAAACCCGTCTGCCATAAATGATGGCTCGGCAATAAAATATAAATTTGCATGTTAAATAATAATGTAAAACTAAAATCCGTCTGCCATAAATGATGGCTCGGCAATTAAATATTTATTTTTTTAACTCAAATAGAACGGTAAGATATAAAAGGAGATTGTTTAAGACAAATCAAGTCCACGTGCAATAACATTTCTAATAAGTGGATTTCCATCATCGTCAAGAGGTTTATTGGGGGCATAAATCTTTATATTTTCGCGACTCGTTGCGCGTGACAGTGCCGTATACAACTGACCGTGTGAGAACGGTTCTTCCGTAAAATCAATGCCTAAACGTACTGCCGTTTGGCCTTGTGCCTTTACAATGGTCATAGCAAAAGCGAGTCGAACGGGAAATTGAAACCTTTCAAAACTGACACCATCAGGTCGTTTATCCTTATAAGTGTGGCGGTTACGTGGGATACCAACAATAAGTCCATTTGCAGAAGAACCACCAGTTAGTGCCTCACATTCAAGCAATATTTTGAGTAAGCTTTTTAATAAGAAGTCGGGTACCATTACAAAGACCCTTTGAAGTGTTAAGATTTACAAGCAACACAATAATAGCGCCAGTTTTAAGACGAATAATGTGCGTTGGCATACCCATTGGGCTAAGTTGGTTCAGTTGCGCAACATCAAAATCGGCAGCATTAACAGCTAATGGGTTTTCGTCAGTTGGTTTGTCAACAGAAAAAAATTCAACAAAGTTGCCGGGTAATATTTGCGCTATCTGTGAATTATTTAAATCAACAATCCTATTCGTGGTGGCCAAAAGGAGCCTTTTAAGCATTTCGTTGCTGGGCATATTAAGCCCTTGGTCAAAAACCCAATTAATTAATTCGTCTCGAGAGTCAACAATCATGTCTTTGGGAATAGCAACAGTTTCTCCCTCTGTTCCCCTTCCAACATCGTCAAGCCATTTGAGAAACGCAAGTTCATTAGGGTTTACGCGCATACTTTTCGTTAATTTAAATTTGGTGAATAATGGATAAAGTGGCGAAGATTGAATACAAGCAGCAATTTGGGCTGGACTTCCAAACGAATCAATGACAACAGGAAGAGATTGCTTCCAATCCCCCGAAATTATAACACATTTCCCACCGAACGGCAAATTTCTTTTGTGGAAACACATAAGGCGACAAAGCGCATCTATGTTTTCAAATACAACTCGCTCCAACATGGTCATTTCATCAATAATGATAATGTCACACTCAATAATTCGGCGACCAAAGAAACTATCAAAAGCAATTGAAGGCAATTTTCCAGGTTCAACATTAATGCCAAATTTAAATGCAGAATGCACAGTGGTTCCACCAACATAAAACCGGGTAGAAGCCATGCCCGTTGAGGCCGTGGGAATTACTTTGGCACCAATCCGGCGTAAATGGAAAAGGATATAATTAAGCAAAAAAGTTTTTCCCGTTCCACCATCACCACATAAATAAAATAACCGTGTACCAGTCGAATTAATAAATGCACCCTTAACCAACTCAAAGAATTTTTGTTGTTCAACATTTAAGTGCCCACGCTCAAAAACGCTTGTATCAACGGTATCATCAACATCGTCATCGTTTACATGTTGTGGGAAGAAAAATTCATTAATTCCCCGTTGTGGATCATTTATAATAGAAATAGTCGGGGTTGGAAGGCCAAAATCTTTACATTGTCGCCCCTGAGCCACTAAAAGACGCTCTAAAAGTGCGAGAGCACGCTCAATCCGTAACGGACGTTCGGCATCAGAACAGCGGGTGTCATAAAAATGCGGAAGAAATTGTTCCCAAAGAAGAGCCCCATCAATTAAACAATTTTCCGTCGAACCAAAAATCAAAATATTTGCAAGCAATTGGCGCATTTGAGCTGGTCGTAAAGAAGCAGCCCCTTCCTCCAAAGTACGAATCCACACATTACAATCGTCAATTAGCCCCCTCAAGCGTGCCGCTTCGAGAAAAGTCTCGCAAATATGTGGTGGGTTTACAGTTTTTAAATGAATATAAGTCCCAGGGAAATGTTTTGTGAGCAAATAAAGAGCAAATAGCTCAGGATTACGCGGTGAAACCGGATATATTCGGCCAATGATAGGCTTCCGAGTTTTAATATATGCAGGCCGTGTTGAAAAAATTCGCTTTTTCCAATATTTTCCAGCTTTATTAAATGAATAATTTTCAGGCATGCGATCGAAAAGAGTTTTTGCAATTTCGGGATCAGTTTTAGCCTGCTTCCAATATGCAGAAAGTGGGGTTTCAGGCAATTGTCCAGCCTGAATTTGCTGAGCAATTGCTTCGGCCTGACCTGGCCTCATATAGACTTTTTGCTGGCCTGGTAAATGAATTGATAGCGGAATGACCACATGTGATAAATAAGCATATTTGAATGACATTATACGGCTATATGCCTCAGGCGGGGAGCGATATAACATTTTAGCATAATACGCAGGCTCATCAATGTTAGTTATGCCGTCTTCTTGTCTCGTTTTTATGTAAGAGAAACTCGGGCCTTTAAACGGGTATTTGTACAAATACTTCAAATTGGTGCTTTGCCCATAAGCAGATTCCAGATTGTGATGGGTTTCAAAACGAACTAATATATATGGGTTGAAAGCGGAAACACGTGAATTATCATATATAATATGGGTTCGACCTTTTTTTACACTTAATGTTTGGCCGCCGCTTTCGGGGCTTGGCCGAAAATAGACAGCAGGCCTGTCATCGTGTAGAATTGTATAGTTACTGAAAGGTTTTGGAAAGCCTTTTTTGCATCTACCTTTGTGATTTAAGCAATGTAGCCCGCAATCGTGAAACTGGTATTTTGGAATAAGTAGACGAACTTTACGAATAAAATTTGCCCAATCAGATTTATCGTCTGGGTTTGGCTCAGCGGGAATATGTGCCCAAATCAGATTGTCAATGGTTTCAGGGATGGCGAGTAAGTTTGTATGATAGACACGGTGGGCATGCGGGCCTCCATACTTCTTTTGAAACTCTCGACACTCTTGCCCAATCATTTTGCCCAAAATATGTTTCTTATCTATTAAATAATGCAAATGGCGAAGCTTGTCTTCATACACTCGGCAAATTAAATCAAAGCGATCAACGGTTCTCTGTCCCGTGTGAAGAAAATTGCTTGAAATTTCCGGCCATCGTGGGTTCGTTGTAAATGTAAGGAAGAAGGATGCGTATCCAGGCTTTTTAAAGCGAGACATAATGGTGGTAGCATCATAGAATTTATGTTGAAAATATGCACGCGTGCCAGGTTGATTTTTGCGAAACATAACCACACTACCCAACTCTTCGGCTGAACTCAAACCGGCATTTCTTGACAACCAACGAATAGCGTTTTCAGGTAAGGTGGCCCGTAAATTTAATTCCGGCCGTCTTAAAAAATTAGAAACTTCAGTATCAATACGAGCGGAATAGTCAAGGATAAATTTTTGGCTGAGTCCACCGCCAGCACTCCAAATATTATGAATTGTTTCGCCTTTTCGAAGTGCCATTCGATAACGAATATATGATCTTATAGATAAAAATTCGTGGACTGAATTTCGACCGACAAAAGAATCATTCGAGTTAGCAGTACCATTTGACTCATTTCCGTCAGTTGAATCATTATCAGAGTCGGCAACATCCACTTCCATATCATCATCATCAGTGTTGTTTCTTTGCCGATTATAAACATCTTTGCGTGGAATTTTATTGTGAAAGCCGTCATCTCCATGAGGGAAAAGGAGAGGGTAGCAGAGAGAATCCGTTAAAGGGTGATGCGGTGGAAATTTGCGCAAGTGGCCTTCATCATTGGTAATCCATATTCCCTTCAAAAAAGGGGGCTGGTCACCTTCAAGCCACAACGCAAACAATGCATTCCCTTCGTCCGGCAAATTTGTCTGCCTTGGGTGAAGCGATGGATCTTGAACATTTGCGGGTGCATCGCGTGCTTCAATCAGTGTCAAACGGAAATTAACAACAGAATCCGGCCCATTTTCATGCAGTTTTTGCAAATATTGTGAGTGAAAATTTAATAACTCTTTAGCAAGTGGATGATATTTACGAATAATAAAATCAAGTTTTCTTAGGGTAGTTTCATTAACTCTATTTCCACCATAGCCAACATTTTCAGTCCTTTTCTGGGCAGCAGCCGCCGGATCCAAAATGTACAGTTGGGAAAACGAAGGAGAAAATCTCCCCGGAAGAAGGGAACCAATTTGACGTGTGAATTCACCATTTAATAAGAAACACACGTTTCCATCGAGTGAAGATTCGCGGAAACCAACGGAAATCGACGCAAAAGCGAGCAATGAATTGTAAAGATTTTGATTTGATAAAAATTCTTTAGCCTCTTGGCTTTGGCCTGACAAAAGCCTATTCAGTGTTGGTGGATGCGTTTTAAACGGAGGCAAGACAACAGTACCAAAGTTGCAACAAAAAAATGATGAGATTTTTCCATTTAATTTAACGGCCTCACTATTAAACAATTCTGCAAAACAATCATCACAAATTTTATCCCCAAGTTTTCCCGAATCGTAATATTCGGTTGTGTGTTTGGCACGAACGTCAGCACATGGAAATCCATCGTGTTTTACGTGACAGCGACGAGATATATCGTTTAATTTATTTGGTGACAAATGGTGATGGTCAGAATCATGAACGTCACTCACGCGACTTTGAATGCGAATTGATCGGCGCGGTGTAATGTTTGAGACATCATGAGCTGATAAGTTCACATCGGGAGTTGTTTCCAAAGTGGGCTCGACACAGATAAATGCTCCTACCCCATCCCTCGGGCAATTTTGCTCAATGTTTGACTCTACAGAATACAACGGCAAATTAACATTTTCAGGATTTGATTGCATTAAAATGCCATTTCTGCCAAAATAGTTAGCGAAATTGTTGATGAGTAATCGAGATAAATGCCACAAAATACGACGTCTTTCAATATTAATGTCCAAATTTGGTAAAAGAAATGAGCCATCATTAAACAAATACGATTCAGCGTAAAGACAAACAAAAAGGCCACAATTTATGCCATCGCTTTGGGTCGTGAATTCTTGTGTACTTAGAGAATGCATATTAAGATCAGTCAATGAAAGGTCTGGTGTAAGCTCAATGATTGCGTTTTGAATAAATAACAAACGCCTTTCATCATAGCCTGGAGCTAACGGGTTTAACAGCCGGTTAAATGTTGGCAAAGGGTCAATAAACATAAATTTTACATTTCTTCTGTCAGACCGATCTAATATAATAAGAGCAAAGTGACCAGGAAAAAACACAGTTATCAATAAAATATCGTAGTCAAGAGAATAATTATAACAATTGTTGTAAGCATCGAATTGGAAAGCATTGGGGCCATAATGAATAGTCAAGTCCGTATGAATCGGATTCAAAACCGCAACCTTTTTATCATGATTCAAAGAAGAAAGATATCGATGGAATGAATAAATGACGTCTTCGCCAAACCATTCATTTGGATTAGACCAAAGATGTGAAATAAACCCACGCGAAATTGCGTCAACGGCAATGGCATTTTGTGCTTGCATTTGAGGACCAAATGGGATTTCAATTGTGTCCGAGTTTAATAAGTTTCGCATTTCAGCAGAAATTTGCAAATTATTTGCGGTGTTTTCGGATGACGGTGGATTTGGATGATTTTCGGGGTTTAATTTTTTGGGACGACCTGATCCACGTCTGTTTTTCCTTGGCCGACCACCTCTGCTTTCATTAGAGGAAAATGACTGACAACTAAATGAACTTTCGCTCACTGAACGCTGGTTTCGGGATGTGCGGGGAGTACCAATGTGAACATTTCCGAATGAATTCGTTATTGGACTATTAATGTTTGGGGGCCTCGCCCTTTTCCTTGAACCACTTAAATTTTTACATATTGAACCCGGAGAAGCTCCACTACAGTCAGAAGGCCCTAAAGAGAGCTCTTTCCGGTCGGAATACAGCTTCATCTTGGCTTCACGACGCTTTTGAGCTTTTGAAGGCATTAAATATCAAAACAATGATTTTAACTAAATTGAAGGATCTCATTAAATTGCAATGAAACTGTTTGAAGGAAAAAAGAGAGAGAAAGAATAAAGCGAGAGAAAAAAGAAAGTGATTTGTGATAGTAAGCTTAGGTTCCTCACCAGTCCGGACTTTCGTCCATCACCCCGGAATGTTGGAATAGCGTAAATGAATGAAAGAAAAATGAGAAATAAGCAAGTGACTGAATATGAACGCCTTATGAATATTTAAAACTTTGTCCGAGGTAAAACTAATTTAATTAAAGTCCCTCACCAGTCCGGGCTTTCTGCCCATCACCCCGGAGTGTTGGGATGCGCGGGGAACAAAGGAGAAGAATGAGAGGAGTGAGCAAAATGACTGAGTTTGACTCCTTATATACCCAATTTTGGGGCAGTTGAAAATTTTTCCTTAAAATGTTAAATTTTAAACTTTGCTAAGACTCAGCCGGGCTTAATGTGGTTCAATTTTCTTAATTTTTTTTTATTAAAATGCCTCTTTTTAAGCTCTACAAGTTTGTAAGCAGAAGTTTTTCCGTATCATCAAGGGTTCATCAGGAATAAGCCAACAACTATAAAAACCCTCCCTCCCTCACCGCCCACTCCCCCCCCCCCTCCCCAAATTCTGCTGCACAGAATCAGCATATACGCAGGGATTCAAAGATATTAACGACGTCATACATAAAAACTGATTGCAGATTCGATACCAGCAAGTTAAATAGGCCCAAAAAAGTTGTTTTAAAAAAAATTTAGAAAAAAAAATTTCAATAGGGTCCCCCCTATGGTTTTGCAATTTTGCAGGGGGCCTAGCTCAAAATTTTTTTAAAATTTTCTTTTTTTAAAATTCTTTTTATACCATTTGAATCAGCATATTTTTCTACCCCTGTGTGAATTTTTTCAGAATTTTATCACCATTTTGAAGACCATTTTTAAAAAACCCGCCCTGTTAGACAAGCGAGAGAGAAGGTGAGAGAGCGTGCGAACGTCGTAGGACAGAGAAGCAGAGTGACGAGAGTTTTGCAAGAAGAGAGAAATTTTCAAAAAATTCTAACTCTAAAATTTGAGCGCTTACCCCCAATTTTTTTTATACCATTCGATAGAGAATCAAAAGCTCTATCTTTTATCTATTAATACCATTCCAATGTTTACAATACCCAGCAAGTTAGAGCCCAAAGAAGCTTTTTCAAAAAGTCGACCCTACCATTTGTAGTCAAAGCTGCAGACCAGGGCCTAACCCGGACACCTTAGGTATGTTCTACAAAGTGGTCCCAAAGTGCCCAACTTAAAATCCTCCCAGCAGGTGCTAAGCCCTCCGGGTGAAAGGTAAAAACTTTTGTGCAGGCCTACGGCGAAAAAGTGCATGCCGAAAAGACAACTCAGTCCCTGGGACTCAGTTGGTCGCCTAGGCCAAAAATCTATAGTTTTCCCGGATGCGCCTCAAAAAGTTGTATAAGGTATGTGCAACTTTCAGACCCCCTCGGTGCCTTTGAAGAGAGACCCAATTAATTAATTCGTCTCGAGAGTCAACAATCATGTCTTTGGGAATAGCAACAGTTTCTCCCTCTGTTCCCCTTCCAACATCGTCAAGCCATTTGAGAAACGCAAGTTCATTAGGGTTTACGCGCATACTTTTCGTTAATTTAAATTTGGTGAATAATGGATAAAGTGGCGAAGATTGAATACAAGCAGCAATTTGGGCTGGACTTCCAAACGAATCAATGACAACAGGAAGAGATTGCTTCCAATCCCCCGAAATTATAACACATTTCCCACCGAACGGCAAATTTCTTTTGTGGAAACACATAAGGCGACAAAGCGCATCTATGTTTTCAAATACAACTCGCTCCAACATGGTCATTTCATCAATAATGATAATGTCACACTCAATAATTCGGCGACCAAAGAAACTATCAAAAGCAATTGAAGGCAATTTTCCAGGTTCAACATTAATGCCAAATTTAAATGCAGAATGCACAGTGGTTCCACCAACATAAAACCGGGTAGAAGCCATGCCCGTTGAGGCCGTGGGAATTACTTTGGCACCAATCCGGCGTAAATGGAAAAGGATATAATTAAGCAAAAAAGTTTTTCCCGTTCCACCATCACCACATAAATAAAATAACCGTGTACCAGTCGAATTAATAAATGCACCCTTAACCAACTCAAAGAATTTTTGTTGTTCAACATTTAAGTGCCCACGCTCAAAAACGCTTGTATCAACGGTATCATCAACATCGTCATCGTTTACATGTTGTGGGAAGAAAAATTCATTAATTCCCCGTTGTGGATCATTTATAATAGAAATAGTCGGGGTTGGAAGGCCAAAATCTTTACATTGTCGCCCCTGAGCCACTAAAAGACGCTCTAAAAGTGCGAGAGCACGCTCAATCCGTAACGGACGTTCGGCATCAGAACAGCGGGTGTCATAAAAATGCGGAAGAAATTGTTCCCAAAGAAGAGCCCCATCAATTAAACAATTTTCCGTCGAACCAAAAATCAAAATATTTGCAAGCAATTGGCGCATTTGAGCTGGTCGTAAAGAAGCAGCCCCTTCCTCCAAAGTACGAATCCACACATTACAATCGTCAATTAGCCCCCTCAAGCGTGCCGCTTCGAGAAAAGTCTCGCAAATATGTGGTGGGTTTACAGTTTTTAAATGAATATAAGTCCCAGGGAAATGTTTTGTGAGCAAATAAAGAGCAAATAGCTCAGGATTACGCGGTGAAACCGGATATATTCGGCCAATGATAGGCTTCCGAGTTTTAATATATGCAGGCCGTGTTGAAAAAATTCGCTTTTTCCAATATTTTCCAGCTTTATTAAATGAATAATTTTCAGGCATGCGATCGAAAAGAGTTTTTGCAATTTCGGGATCAGTTTTAGCCTGCTTCCAATATGCAGAAAGTGGGGTTTCAGGCAATTGTCCAGCCTGAATTTGCTGAGCAATTGCTTCGGCCTGACCTGGCCTCATATAGACTTTTTGCTGGCCTGGTAAATGAATTGATAGCGGAATGACCACATGTGATAAATAAGCATATTTGAATGACATTATACGGCTATATGCCTCAGGCGGGGAGCGATATAACATTTTAGCATAATACGCAGGCTCATCAATGTTAGTTATGCCGTCTTCTTGTCTCGTTTTTATGTAAGAGAAACTCGGGCCTTTAAACGGGTATTTGTACAAATACTTCAAATTGGTGCTTTGCCCATAAGCAGATTCCAGATTGTGATGGGTTTCAAAACGAACTAATATATATGGGTTGAAAGCGGAAACACGTGAATTATCATATATAATATGGGTTCGACCTTTTTTTACACTTAATGTTTGGCCGCCGCTTTCGGGGCTTGGCCGAAAATAGACAGCAGGCCTGTCATCGTGTAGAATTGTATAGTTACTGAAAGGTTTTGGAAAGCCTTTTTTGCATCTACCTTTGTGATTTAAGCAATGTAGCCCGCAATCGTGAAACTGGTATTTTGGAATAAGTAGACGAACTTTACGAATAAAATTTGCCCAATCAGATTTATTACAAACTTGTAGAGCTTAAAAAGAGGCATTTTAATAAAAAAAAATTAAGAAAATTGAACCACATTAAGCCCGGCTGAGTCTTAGCAAAGTTTAAAATTTAACATTTTAAGGAAAAATTTTCAACTGCCCCAAAATTGGGTATATAAGGAGTCAAACTCAGTCATTTAGCTCACTCCTCTCATTCTTCTCCTTTGTTCCCCGCGCATCCCAACACTCCGGGGTGATGGGCAGAAAGCCCGGACTGGTGAGGGACTTTAATTAAATTAGTTTTACCTCGGACAAAGTTTTAAATATTCATAAGGCGTTCATATTCAGTCACTTGCTTATTTCTCATTTTTCTTTCATTCATTTACGCTATTCCAACATTCCGGGGTGATGGACGAAAGTCCGGACTGGTGAGGAACCTAAGCTTACTATCACAAATCACTTTCTTTTTTCTCTCGCTTTATTCTTTCTCTCTCTTTTTTCCTTCAAACAGTTTCATTGCAATTTAATGAGATCCTTCAATTTAGTTAAAATCATTGTTTTGATATTTAATGCCTTCAAAAGCTCAAAAGCGTCGTGAAGCCAAGATGAAGCTGTATTCCGACCGGAAAGAGCTCTCTTTAGGGCCTTCTGACTGTAGTGGAGCTTCTCCGGGTTCAATATGTAAAAATTTAAGTGGTTCAAGGAAAAGGGCGAGGCCCCCAAACATTAATAGTCCAATAACGAATTCATTCGGAAATGTTCACATTGGTACTCCCCGCACATCCCGAAACCAGCGTTCAGTGAGCGAAAGTTCATTTAGTTGTCAGTCATTTTCCTCTAATGAAAGCAGAGGTGGTCGGCCAAGGAAAAACAGACGTGGATCAGGTCGTCCCAAAAAATTAAACCCCGAAAATCATCCAAATCCACCGTCATCCGAAAACACCGCAAATAATTTGCAAATTTCTGCTGAAATGCGAAACTTATTAAACTCGGACACAATTGAAATCCCATTTGGTCCTCAAATGCAAGCACAAAATGCCATTGCCGTTGACGCAATTTCGCGTGGGTTTATTTCACATCTTTGGTCTAATCCAAATGAATGGTTTGGCGAAGACGTCATTTATTCATTCCATCGATATCTTTCTTCTTTGAATCATGATAAAAAGGTTGCGGTTTTGAATCCGATTCATACGGACTTGACTATTCATTATGGCCCCAATGCTTTCCAATTCGATGCTTACAACAATTGTTATAATTATTCTCTTGACTACGATATTTTATTGATAACTGTGTTTTTTCCTGGTCACTTTGCTCTTATTATATTAGATCGGTCTGACAGAAGAAATGTAAAATTTATGTTTATTGACCCTTTGCCAACATTTAACCGGCTGTTAAACCCGTTAGCTCCAGGCTATGATGAAAGGCGTTTGTTATTTATTCAAAACGCAATCATTGAGCTTACACCAGACCTTTCATTGACTGATCTTAATATGCATTCTCTAAGTACACAAGAATTCACGACCCAAAGCGATGGCATAAATTGTGGCCTTTTTGTTTGTCTTTACGCTGAATCGTATTTGTTTAATGATGGCTCATTTCTTTTACCAAATTTGGACATTAATATTGAAAGACGTCGTATTTTGTGGCATTTATCTCGATTACTCATCAACAATTTCGCTAACTATTTTGGCAGAAATGGCATTTTAATGCAATCAAATCCTGAAAATGTTAATTTGCCGTTGTATTCTGTAGAGTCAAACATTGAGCAAAATTGCCCGAGGGATGGGGTAGGAGCATTTATCTGTGTCGAGCCCACTTTGGAAACAACTCCCGATGTGAACTTATCAGCTCATGATGTCTCAAACATTACACCGCGCCGATCAATTCGCATTCAAAGTCGCGTGAGTGACGTTCATGATTCTGACCATCACCATTTGTCACCAAATAAATTAAACGATATATCTCGTCGCTGTCACGTAAAACACGATGGATTTCCATGTGCTGACGTTCGTGCCAAACACACAACCGAATATTACGATTCGGGAAAACTTGGGGATAAAATTTGTGATGATTGTTTTGCAGAATTGTTTAATAGTGAGGCCGTTAAATTAAATGGAAAAATCTCATCATTTTTTTGTTGCAACTTTGGTACTGTTGTCTTGCCTCCGTTTAAAACGCATCCACCAACACTGAATAGGCTTTTGTCAGGCCAAAGCCAAGAGGCTAAAGAATTTTTATCAAATCAAAATCTTTACAATTCATTGCTCGCTTTTGCGTCGATTTCCGTTGGTTTCCGCGAATCTTCACTCGATGGAAACGTGTGTTTCTTATTAAATGGTGAATTCACACGTCAAATTGGTTCCCTTCTTCCGGGGAGATTTTCTCCTTCGTTTTCCCAACTGTACATTTTGGATCCGGCGGCTGCTGCCCAGAAAAGGACTGAAAATGTTGGCTATGGTGGAAATAGAGTTAATGAAACTACCCTAAGAAAACTTGATTTTATTATTCGTAAATATCATCCACTTGCTAAAGAGTTATTAAATTTTCACTCACAATATTTGCAAAAACTGCATGAAAATGGGCCGGATTCTGTTGTTAATTTCCGTTTGACACTGATTGAAGCACGCGATGCACCCGCAAATGTTCAAGATCCATCGCTTCACCCAAGGCAGACAAATTTGCCGGACGAAGGGAATGCATTGTTTGCGTTGTGGCTTGAAGGTGACCAGCCCCCTTTTTTGAAGGGAATATGGATTACCAATGATGAAGGCCACTTGCGCAAATTTCCACCGCATCACCCTTTAACGGATTCTCTCTGCTACCCTCTCCTTTTCCCTCATGGAGATGACGGCTTTCACAATAAAATTCCACGCAAAGATGTTTATAATCGGCAAAGAAACAACACTGATGATGATGATATGGAAGTGGATGTTGCCGACTCTGATAATGATTCAACTGACGGAAATGAGTCAAATGGTACTGCTAACTCGAATGATTCTTTTGTCGGTCGAAATTCAGTCCACGAATTTTTATCTATAAGATCATATATTCGTTATCGAATGGCACTTCGAAAAGGCGAAACAATTCATAATATTTGGAGTGCTGGCGGTGGACTCAGCCAAAAATTTATCCTTGACTATTCCGCTCGTATTGATACTGAAGTTTCTAATTTTTTAAGACGGCCGGAATTAAATTTACGGGCCACCTTACCTGAAAACGCTATTCGTTGGTTGTCAAGAAATGCCGGTTTGAGTTCAGCCGAAGAGTTGGGTAGTGTGGTTATGTTTCGCAAAAATCAACCTGGCACGCGTGCATATTTTCAACATTGGGGCTGTATGAATTTTTAACGATTTTTTAAAAATAATCGCAGACCACTTTGGTTCACCCATTTTTGATGGGGAATCGTTTAAAAATAATTTTGAAAAAATTTTTATTTTTTCAAAAATTTAAAAATTTTGGGGGGTAGGCGGGACATTTCAGTCCCGGGGCTATCAGACGTCAGGGTGTGTGTTAAGTGAAAATTTTAAGTATGGATATTGTAGAGCATTGAATGGGCTATCCAACGGTGTATAACATGTCGGTGCAATGTCACGACAAAGGGTCGAAAATTGGGACAAAATGTCAAAATTTTCATTTTTGGGGGCAAAATTCACGTCGCCCGCTGGAAAACTTTTTCCTTTGTACCACAATGAAAAAATTCCTGCTTATGGATGATTAATGATACTATTATACGTATTTTATTAGTTGGTTGCTAAGACCTATCATGAAAATGGGGGTCTGGAAAAATTCCAGAACGAGCTAGGCCCCCTAAGAAAGTTTCATATACCTTTAAATGGGTAAAAAAAATTCAAAAAATATATTTCTGGGCTTATTTTATGCGCTGATCACGAGTATCAACTTTGTTTTCAGTTTCGGTAATTTTGGGGGTTGCAAATAATTTTTGAAAAATCGACCATTTTTTTGGCCTCTGAAATTTGGTCATATATTCAAAAAATCATAACTTAATTGTGTTTTAATCAATTTGCATTAAATAAAGTGAATAAAATGCAGAAAAATACCGCCAATTTTATACAATTTATTTGGGGTTCGAATTATTAGTAAGAAAAAAGTTAGGTCCGAATTTCTGAAAATTGTCGAATTTCCAGAAATAAATTCATAACTTTTTTCAGAATTGAAAATTTCAAAATTTCTTTTCAAAGAAAAATTGCTAATTTTTAGCTCTACCGAATTGCCCTTTATAACCTCACTCTATCATTTTCTAAAAAAAAATTAGGGCCCAAAAACTGCTTTTGGAAATCCGGACCATAGGGGGTACCCTATTGAAAATTTTTTCAAAAATTTTTTAGCTCAAAAATTTTTCAAATCCCACTTTTCTAAGCCAATTTTGGACGCTGATCACGAATATTGTTTTATTGCATACTCGAACTTTTGCAAATATGCTGATTCTTCATACAAATGACCATAAAACAAAAACAACAAGTTATTTACCTTCTTTTTTTTATTATATGTTGCGTTTACGGCAACAAATTTCCTCAATTAATTTATGCCACAATACTTTCTTAGAAATTTTACCTTTGTTTCTGTTTTTCCCAGGCAGAAAAAATACAATTTTTTTCATTTTCTGACCAAAATTTGATCAGGGGGTTTTTAGTGATATATTCGAAAATTCATATCTTTTTTTATTATGGTTTCACGTCTATCATAGTGACGCACCTACTATAGTCGCACTTACCATTGTGTTGCATCTATAATGGTGTCGCTCCTAACATAGTAAAGCATCTATTATGGTGTCACAACTATCATGGTGTCGCATTTACTATGGCACCGCACCTATCATAGTTTAGCATCTATTATGGTGTCGCACATCTACCATGGTGTCGCACCTACCTTAGTGTTGCACCTACTATGGCCGCACCTACCATAGTGTTGCATCTATTATGGTGTCGCACCTAACATAGTAAAGCATATATTATGGTGTCACAACTATCATGGTGTCGCATTTACCGTGGCACCGCACCTATCATAGTTTAGCATCTATTATGGTGTCGCACATTTACCATGGTGACGCAGCTACCATAGTATTGCATCTATTATCGTCGCATCTACCATAGTGTTGCATCTATTATGGTGTCGCACCTACCATAGTGTTGCATCTACCTTAGTGTTGAATCAATTATGGTGTCGCACCTACCATAGTAGTTGCATCTATTATGGTCTCGCACCTACCATAGTGTTGCACCTACTATGGTCGCACCTACCATAGTGTTGCATCTATTATGGTGTCGCACCTACCATAGTGATGCATCTACTATGGTCGCACCTACCATAGTGTTGCATCTATCATTTTTAATTCCACGTGCATTTTATCAAAAGGGAGGGGCCGAAGGCCCCTCCGAATTTCACGTGCATTTTATTAAAAGGGAGGGGCCGAAGGCCCCTCCGGATTCCACGGAACATTTTATCAAAAGGGGAGGGGCCGAAGGCCCCTCCGGATTCCACAGTTGCACCAATGAAGTCGTGTAGCTTCTAGCAACGAAGTCCTTTGCGCGAAGCGCTCAGTTAATACAAAAACAACCCCTAATACAAGCCATCTCACCTACACCGGCCCCCTCTATCACACACGCTAGTTTACTATATATTTAGAATAAAGTGGGGTTTCGTCTCAAAAAACAAAAGCTCCCGGCCGAAGGCCGGGAGCGCTCCGGGATTGGTGGAAGGGTCTTACAACTTTTTGAGGCGCATCCGGGAAAAATATGGATTTTTTTCAGCGCCGGCCATTTTAGCGCCAGCGACTGAGTTGCGGGTACCGTTGGCAGTCTTGCTTCTACGAAAATTTTTCTTTTTGTTTGAATCGCTTAGCACCTGCCGTAGGGGGATTGTAGCTGGGTGTTACCTACATTTTGGCTGTTGACCATTTATTGATCAGACCAAAACCCGGACCTGTAAAAATTCCCGAAATTTCCCACTTTTTTCGACCCGTTTGAGTGTATCGGGAATAACACTGATTCAGGTTGCTTTGAGCGGGATAGGGGTAACTATGGGATTGTAGTGTATTTGAAACTACATGAGGCTGTGCAAAAAATTTTTCAAAATTTTCAAAAATTTTCGAGTTAGGGGGGGTTACAGGTTTTGCACATTTGGGGCTGTATGAATTTTTAACGATTTTTTAAAAATAATAGCAGACCACTTTGGTTCACCCATTTTTGATGGGGAATCGTTTAAAAATAATTTTGAAAAAATTTTTATTTTTTCAAAATTATTAAAAATTTTGGGGGGTAGGCGGGACATTTCAGTCCCGGGGCTATCAGACGTCAGGGTGTGTGTTAAGTGAAAATTTTAAGTATGGATATTGTAGAGCATTGAATGGGCTATCCAACGGTGTATAACATGTCGGCGCATTGTCACGACAAAGTGTCGAAAACTGGGACAAAATGTCAAAATTTTCATTTTTGGGGGCAAAATTCACAGTCGCCCTGCTGGAAAACTTTTATCCTTTATACCGCAATGAAAAAATTCCTGCTTAAGGATGATTAATGAAGCATTTATACGTATTTTATTAGTTGGTTGCTAAGACCTATCATGAAAATGGGGGTCTGGAAAAATTCCAGAACGAGCTAGGCCCCCTAAGAAAATTTCATATACCTTTAAATGGGTAAAAAAAATTCAAAAAATATTTTTCTGGGCCTATTTTATGCGCTGATCACGACTATCAACTTTGTTTTCAGTTTCGGTAATTTTGGGGGTTGCAAATAATTTTTGAAAAATCAACCATTTTTTTGGCCTCTGAAATTTGGTCATATATTCAAAAAATCATAACTTAATTGTGTTTTAATCAATTTGCATAAAATAAAGTGAATAAAATGCAGAAAAATACCGCCAATTTTATACAATTTATTTGGGCTTCGAATTATTAGTAAGAAAAAAGTTAGGTCCGAATTTCTGAAAATTGTCGAATTTCCAGAAAAAAATTCATAACTTTTTTCAGAATTGAAAATTTCAAAATTTCTTTTCAAAGAAAAATTGCTAATTTTTAGCTCTACACTTATTCCCTTTATAACCTCACTCTATCATTTTCTAAAAAAAAATTAGGGCCCAAAAACTGCTTTTGGAAATCCGGACCATAGGGGGTACCCTATTGAAAATTTTTTAGCTCAAAAATTTTTCAAATCCCACTTTTCTAAGCCAATTTTGGACGCTGATCACGAATATTGTTTTATTGCATACTCGAACTTTTGCAAATATGCTGATTCTTCATACAAATGACCATAAAACAAAAACAACAAGTTATTTACCTTCTTTATTTTTTATTATATGTTGCGTTTACGGCAACAAATTTCCTCAATTAATTTATGCCACAATACTTTCTTAGAAATTTTACCTTTGTTTCTGTTTTTCCCAGGCAGAAAAAATACAATTTTTTTCATTTTCTGACCAAAATTTGATCAGGGGGTTTTTAGTGATATATTCGAAAATTCATATCTTTTTTTATTATGGTTTCACGTCTATCATAGTGACGCACCTACTATAGTCACACTTACCATTGTGTTGCATCTATAATGGTGTCGCTCCTAACATAGTAAAGCATCTATTATGGTGTCACAACTATCATGGTGTCGCATTTACTATGGCACCGCACCTATCATAGTTTAGCATCTATTATGGTGTCGCACATCTACCATGGTGTCGCACCTACCTTAGTGTTGCACCTACTATGGCCGCACCTACCATAGTGTTGCATCTATTATGGTGTCGCACCTAACATAGTAAAGCATATATTATGGTGTCACAACTATCATGGTGTCGCATTTACCGTGGCACCGCACCTATCATAGTTTAGCATCTATTATGGTGTCGCACATTTACCATGGTGACGCAGCTACCATAGTATTGCATCTATTATCGTCGCATCTACCATAGTGTTGCATCTATTATGGTGTCGCACCTACCATAGTGTTGCATCTACCTTAGTGTTGAATCAATTATGGTGTCGCACCTACCATAGTGTTGCATCTATTATGGTCTCGCACCTACCATAGTGTTGCACCTACTATGGTCGCACCTACCATAGTGTTGCATCTATTATGGTGTCGCACCTACCATAGTGATGCATCTACTATGGTCGCACCTACCATAGTGTTGCATCTATCATTTTTAATTCCACGTGCATTTTATCAAAAGGGAGGGGCCGAAGGCCCCTCCGAATTTCACGTGCATTTTATTAAAAGGGAGGGGCCGAAGGCCCCTCCGGATTCCACGGAACATTTTATCAAAAGGGGAGGGGCCGAAGGCCCCTCCGGATTCCACAGTTGCACCAATGAAGTCGTGTAGCTTCTAGCAACGAAGTCCTTTGCGCGAAGCGCTCAGTTAATACAAAAACAACCCCTAATACAAGCCATCTCACCTACACCGGCCCCCTCTATCACACACGCTAGTTTATATATATATATAGAAAAATGTTGGCTTTCGTTTGCATTTATGCCTGAAAATGCATTCAAAAACTAATTCCAGTCTTCAGACGTCCCGAGGGGGTCTGAAAGTTGTGCATACCTTATACAACTTTTTGATGCGCATCCGGGAAAACTATAGACTTTAGGCCTAGGCGGCCAACTGAGTCCCAGAGACTGAGTTGTCTTTTTTGCATGCACTTTTTCGCAGTCGTCTGCTGGGAAAGTTTTTCATTTTCACCAGGAGGGCTTAGCACGCGCTGGGAGGATGATAAGTTGGACAGTTTCGGACAAGTAAGTAGAACATACCTAAGGCCTCCCGGTTAAACCCTGGTCTGCAGAAATTCCGAAAAATTGTAGGGTCCATATTTTGAAAAACATTCTTTGGGCTCTAACTTGCTGGATGTTGTAAACATTGGAATGGTGTTAATAGATAAAAGATAGAGCTTTTGATTCTCTATCGAATGATGTAAAAAAATTCGGGGGTAAGCGCTCAAATTTTAGAGTTAGAATTTTTTGAAAATTTCTCTCTTCTTGCAAAACTCTCGTCACTCTGCTTCTCTGTCCTACGACGTTCGCACGCTCTCTCACCTTCTCTCTCGCTTGTCTAACAGGGAGAGTTTTTTAAAAATGGTCTTCAAAATGGTGCTAAAATTCTGAAAAAATTCACACAGGGGTAGAAAAATATGCTGATTCGAATGGCAAAAAAAAATTTTCAAAAAGTCAAAAATTTTAAAAAATTTCGAGCTAGGCCCCCTGCAAAATTGCAAAACCATAGGGGGGACCCTATTGTTTTGAGAAAACGCATTTTTGAATCGTATATAACTCGCTGTGATTAAAAAAAAGAGCAATGGCTCAGGCATGAAAATAGAAGAGCTTGTCTTGATCTATCCATATAGATAGATAAAATAATTTTAAAAACATTTTACAAAAAATTAATTTTCTGCCCAAAATTTGGTCAAGGGAAATTTAGTGGTAAATTAGAAAATTCATTTCTTTCTTTATTATTGATCAATTCATTTCAAATAAAGCATATAAAATGCAGAAAAATTGGGAGAATTTTATAAAATTTGGTAGGTTCTTTAAAATTAAAAAGGCAAAAAGTTAGTGACCAAAAATCTGTGCAAATTTGATTTGTAGAAAAAAATTAATATCTTTTTACCCAACATGTATTTTCAGTAGTTATTATTATAGAAAAATAGCTAATTTTTTTATCTATTTATTACTCTTTCACAACATATTTCTATCACTAATGTAAAAAAAGTTATTCACAGAAACGTTGTTTTTGGTACACAACTAATAGGGAGTACCCTTTTGAAAATTTTAAAAGGAATTTTTTGACCCAAATAAAGATTGAAATATTTTTAAATAATTTTAATTCGCATTTTAAGACCAAAAAAGGAAAACTCACGCAATTTGGACCCGTTTAAACCAAGTTATGAATTTTTGTTTTTTACAATTCTGCAAAACCGTAGGGGGGTCCCTATTGTTTTGTCAAATTTCATTTTTATGAACACCATAACTCGCTGGGATTACATTGTAGAGCAATGGCTCAGGCATGAAAATTGAAGAGCTCGTCGAGATCTATCGATATATATAATTAAGTTAATTTTAGTAAAATTTTATAAATATTTCACTTTCTGGCCAAAATTTTGTAAGAGGGAATTTAGTGGTAAATTAGAAAATTCATATCTCCCTTCAATATTGTCTTATTTACTTGAAATAAAGTGTATAATATACAGAAAAATAGAGAAAATTTTATGATACTTATTTGGTTTGTAAATTCACAAAAGCCAAACTTGAAGCCCAAAGAGTGGGTCATAATTGCATTTTGGCAAATAAATTCATACCTTTTTTCAACAACAGTATTTGCAATAGATTTTATTATAGAAAAATAGCTTATTTTTTTCTCTATTTATTACCTCTTGACAGCATATTTCTATCTCTAACGTGAAAAAAGTTATTCTCCGAAATGTTCTTTTTGGCTCACAACCCATAGGGGGTACCCTTTTGAAAATTTTTTAATAATTTTTTCAACCCAATTCTGGTAATCATATTTTTCAAAAAATTAAATAACCCATTTTAAGTATAACAAAAAAAAAATTCATGGAAATTGGCGCATTTTGAGACAAGTTATGATTTTTTCTTTTTTGTCAAATAGAAAAACCATAGCGGGGCGGGGACCTATTGTTTTGACAAAACTCTAGCAACGAAGTCCTTTGCGCGAAGCGCTCAGTAATAAAAAATATTTATTTTTATTCTCATCAATCTTCTAATACAAGCCATCTCACCTACACCGGCCCCCTCTATCACACACGCTAGTTTACTATATATTTAGAATAAAGTGGGGTTTCGTCTCAAAAAACAAAAGCTCCCGGCCGAAGGCCGGGAGCGCTCCGGGATTGGTGGAAGGGTCTTACAACTTTTTGAGGCGCATCCGGGAAAAATATGGATTTTTTTCAGCGCCGGCCATTTTAGCGCCAGCGACTGAGTTGCGGGTACCGTTGGCAGTCTTGCTTCTACGAAAATTTTTCTTTTTGTTTGAATCGCTTAGCACCTGCCGTAGGGGGATTGTAGCTGGGTGTTACCTACATTTTGGCTGTTGACCATTTATTGATCAGACCAAAACCCGGACCTGTAAAAATTCCCGAAATTTCCCACTTTTTTCGACCCGTTTGAGTGTATCGGGAATAACACGATTCAGGTTGCTTTGAGCGGGATAGGGGTAACTATGGGATTGTAGTGTATTTGAAACTACATGAGGCTGTGCAAAAAATTTTTCAAAATTTTCAAAAATTTTCGAGTTAGGGGGGGTTACAGGTTTTGCACATTTGGGGCTGTATGAATTTTTAACGATTTTTTAAAAATAATAGCAGACCACTTTGGTTCACCCATTTTTGATGGGGAATCGTTTAAAAATAATTTTGAAAAAATTTTTATTTTTTCAAAAATTATTAAAAATTTTGGGGGGTAGGCGGGACATTTCAGTCCCGGGGCTATCAGACGTCAGGGTGTGTGTTAAGTGAAAATTTTAAGTATGGATATTGTAGAGCATTGAATGGGCTATCCAACGGTGTATAACATGTCGGCGCATTGTCACGACAAAGGGTCGAAAACTGGGACAAAATGTCAAAATTTTCATTTTTGGGGGCAAAATTCACAGTCGCCCGCTGGAAAACTTTATCCTTTATACCGCAATGAAAAAATTCCTGCTTAAGGATGATTAATGATACTATTATACGTATTTTATTAGTTGGTTGCTAAGACCTATCATGAAAATGGGGGTCTGGAAAAATTCCAGAACGAGCTAGGCCCCCTAAGAAAGTTTCATATACCTTTAAATGGGTAAAAAAAAATTCAAAAAATATTTTTCTGGGCCTATTTTATACGCTGATCACGACTATCAACTTTGTTTTCAGTTTCGGTAATTTTGGGGGTTGCAAATAATTTTTGAAAAATCAACCATTTTTTTGGCCTCTGAAATTTGGTCATATATTCAAAAAATCATAACTTAATTGTGTTTTAATCAATTTGCATAAAATAAAGTGAATAAAATGCAGAAAAATACCGCCAATTTTATACAATTTATTTGGGCTTCGAATTATTAGTAAGAAAAAAGTTAGGTCCGAATTTCTGAAAATTGTCGAATTTCCAGAAAAAAATTCATAACTTTTTTCAGAATCGAAAATTTCAAAATTACTTTTCACATAAAAATTGCTAATTTTAAGTTCTACTCAATTGTCCTTTAGACCCTCCTTCTATCTCTTTCTTTTAAAAAGTTACTTTCCGAAAACTGCTTTTGGAAATCCGGACAATAGGGGGTACCCTATTGAAAATTTTTTCAAAAATTTTTTACCCAAAAATTTTCTAAGCCTATTTGGGTCGCTGATCACGAATATTGTTTTATTGCATACTCGAACTTTTGCAATGTCACGACAAAGGGTCGAAAATTGGGACAAAATGTCAACATTTTCATTTTTCGGGTCAAAATTCACAGTCGCCCGCTGGGAAACTTTTTCCTTTATACTGCAATGAAAAAATTCCTGCCTATGGATGAAACTATTATGGTTTCACGTCTATCATAGTGACGCACCTACTATGGTCGCACCTACCATATGGTTGCACCTACCATAGTGTTGCACCTTCCATGGTTTCACGCCTATCATGGTGTCGCACCTACCATAGTGTTGCATCTATTATGGTTTCACGTCTATCATAGTGACGCACCTACTATAGTCGCACTTACCATTGTGTTGCATCTATAATGGTGTCGCACCTAACATAGTAAAGCATCTATTATGGTGTCACAACTATCATGGTGTCGCACCTACCTTAGTGTTGCATCTATCATGGTGTCGCACCTACCATAGTGTTGCGTCTATTTTGGTCGCACCTACCACTCGCCCCTGCTATAGTAAAGCATCTTTATGGTGTCACAACTATTATTCTGTCGCATTTACCATGGTGCCGCACCTATCATGGTTTAGCATCTATTATGGTAGCGCACATCTGCCATGGTGTCGCACCTACCATAAAACATATTTTTGACAAATTTGTATAATCATTTGAAGTATAACAAAGAAAATTTCATGGAAATTGGCCCATTTTAAGATAAGTTATGCTTTTTTCTTTTTGTCAAATTGAAAAACCATAGGGGGGACCATATTGTTTTGAGGCAAGCGTACCCTCTAGCAACGAAGTCCTTTGCGCGAAGCGCTCAGTTAATACAAAAACGACCCCTAATACAAGCCATCTCACCTACACCGGCCCCCTCTATCACAGACGCTAGTTACTATATATGTTATATAGGTTTGGGGTTTCGTTTGCAAAAACAAAATCTCCCGGCCGAAGGCCGGGAGTGCTCTCAAAGTTGTGCATTGGTCTTACAACTTTTTGAGGCGCATCCGGGAAAACTATAGATTTTTTTCTGCGCCGGCCATTTCAGCGCCAGCGACTGAGTTGCGGGTCATTCGCGCAGTCCCACTGTTACGAACATTTTTCTTTGGGCCAGGGGGGCTTAGCACCTGCTGGTAGGAACCCCAGTTGGAATGTCTCCGACAACTTTGTCAGCGAACCCTAAGCCCTAGCCCTAACCCTCTGGCCTGCAGCCTTGGCTAAAAATTAAATTTTTTTTCGACCCGTTTGAGTGTATCGGCTATAACTCTCTGGCGCTAACTGATATAAGGATGAGAGTCACAGGCGCAATGTAGAGCTTTTGGGGCCCGATTTTAAGAAAAAAAAAATTTTTTCGAACTAGGGGGGGTTAAAGGTTTTGCACATTTTGGCTTATATGAATTTTTAACGATTTTTTAAAAATATACGGAAACCACTTTCAAGCATCCGTTTTTGGCCCTCTATCGATTGGTATATTTTTGGAAAAAATTTTTTTTTTTCAAAAATTTTTAAGGTAGGCGGGACACTTCAGTCCCGGGGCTGTAGCTCGTCGGGTGATGCCTGGAGTGAAAAGTTTTTTTACCCATATTTGTAGAGCCTTAAATGGGTTATCGAATGGTGTACTATAGGTTGAAAAATTTTCAGGAATTTTCGAGCTAGGCCCCTTAGAAAATTTTCACCTACCTTCAAAGGGGTCAAAAAAATTGCAAAAAATATTTTTCTGGGCCTATTTTATGCGCTGATCACGAATATCAACTTAGTTTTCTGTTTAAAAAATTTTGGAGGTTGGAAAATTTTTTTGAAAAATCGGCCATTTTTTTGTCCTCGGAAATTTGGTGTTATATTCAAAAAATCATAACTTAATTATGTTTGGGTCAATTTCCGTAACCGATGAAAAACATGTTTCATAAGAGCTTAAAATTTTTAAGGAAAATATCGTAAATTACAAATCGCTTTAATTAAATAAAATGTGCTGATTCGATGAACTATCTCCAGTTAAGTACATTTTTATTTAATATTTAAACCGGCCACTTTAAAAAAAGGTAGAAAAAAATTATATCATCTATTATTTTATGATTTCTTCATTTGTTCTTTCACATTGGGTTTTAGGTTAGGGAGAATAAGCGCACAAAAAAAATGGCAAATAACCATCGTCTCTTTTTTATAAAAAATTCCAGCATGTTTTAGAGACTATTAATGTTTTCGTTATCTCTTCCTACGGGGGTTCGCCCTGATAAATATCGCAGAAAACAAATCACTGAAGATGGACTGAATTAAGAATCTTTGTTTTTACGCTCAGATTTTGAAATAGCATTAAATTTTTAGGAAAATATCGTAAAATTACAAATCGCTTAATTATAATAAAATGTGCTGATTCGAGAACTATCTCAATTAAGTACATTTTATTTACATATTTAACGGCCATTTAAAAAAAAAAGGTGAAAAGGTTAGTATCATCTATATTTAGATTTTTCATTGTTCTTTCACATTGGGTTTAAGTTAGGGAGAATAAGCGCAACAAAAATGGGAAATAATCCATCGTCTCTTTTATAAAAAAATTCCAGCATTGTTTAAAGACTATAATGTTTTCGTTATCTCTTCCTACGGGGTTCGCCTGATAATATCGCAGAATAACAAATCACTGAAAGATGGACTGAATTAAGAATCTTTGTTTTACGCTCAGATTTTGAAATAGCATTAAAATTTTTTAGGAAAATATCGTAAAAATTACAAATCGCTTTAATATATAAAATGTTGCTGATCGAGAATATCTCAAGTAAGTACATTTATTTACATATTTAACCGGCCATTTAAAAAAAAAGGTGGAAAAAATTAGTATCATCTACTATTTTTGATTTCTTCATTTGTTCTTTCACATTGGTTAGGTTAGGGAGAATAAGCGCAACAAAATGGGCAAATAATCCATCGTCTCTTTTTTATAAAAATTCCAGCAGTGTTTAAAGACTTAATGTTTTCGTTTCTCTTCCTACGGTGGTTCGCCTGTATAAAATATCGCAGAATAACAAATCACTGAAGATGGACTGAATTTAAGAATCTTTGTTTTTACGCTCAGATTTGAAATAGCATTAAAATTTTTAAGGAAAATATCGTAAAATTACAAATCGCTTTAATTAATAAAATGTGCTGATTCGAGGAACTATCTCAAGTAAGTACATTTTTATTTACATATTTAACCGGCCATTTAAAAAAAAAGGTAGGAAAAAATTAATATCATCTATTTTTTATGATTTCTTCATTTGTTCTTTCACATTGGTTTAGGTTAGGGAGAATAAGCGCAAACAAAAATGGGCAAATAATCCATCGTCTCTTTTTTATAAAAAAATTCCAGCATTGTTTTAGAGCTATAATGTTTCGTTATCTCTTCCTACGGGGGGTTCGCCTGATAAAAATCGCAGAATAACAAAATCACTGAAAGATGGACTGAATTTAAGAATCTTTGTTTTTACGTCAGATTTGAAATAGCATTAAAATTTTTAAGGAAAATATCGTAAAATTACAAATCGCTTTAAATATAAAAGTGCTGATTCGATGAACTATCTCAAGTTAAGTACATTTATTTACATATTTAACCGGCCATTTAAAAAAAAAGGGGAAAATTATATCATCTATATTTTATGATTCTTCATTGTTCTTTCACATTGGGTTTAGGTTAGGGAGAATAAGCGCAACAAAAATGGGCAAATAATCCATCGTCTCTTTTTATAAAAAAATCCAGCATTGTTTTAAGAGACTATAAGTTTCGTTTATCCTTCCCCGGTGGTTCGCCTGATAAAATATCGCAGAAAACAAATCACTGAAAGAGGACTGAATTAAGAATCTTTGTTTTTACGCTCAGATTTTAAATAGCATTAAAATTTTTAAGGAAAATATCGTAAAATTACAAATCGCTTTAATTATATAAAATTGCTATTCGAGGAACTACTCAAGTTAAGTACATTTTTATTTAATATTAACCGGCCATTTAAAAAAAAAGGTGGAAAAAATTAGAATCATCTACTATTTGATTTCTTCATTGTCTTTCACATTGGTTTAAGTTAGGGAGAATAAGCGCAACAAAATGGGCAAATAATCCATCGTCTCTTTTTTATAAAATTCCAGCATGTTTTAAAGACTATAATGTTTTGTTATCTCTTCCTACGGTGGTTCGCCTTATAAAATATCGCAGAATAACAAATCACTGAAAGATGGACTGAATTTAAGAATCTTTGTTTTTACGCTCAGATTTGAAATAGCATTAAAATTTTTAAGGAAAATATCTAAAATTACAAATCGCTTTAATTAATAAAATGTGCTGATTCGATGAACTATCTCAAGTTAAGTACATTTTTATTTACATATTTAACCGCCATTTAAAAAAAAAGGTTAGGAAAAAATTAATATCATCTATTATTTGATTTCTTCATGTTCTTTCACATTGGTTTAAGTTAGGGAATAAGCGCAACAAAAATGGGCAAATCCATCGTTCTTTTTTATAAAAAGAGTTCCAGATATGTTTTAAAGACTATAATGTTTCGTTATCTCTTCTACGGTGTTCGCCTATAAAATATCGCAGAATAAAAATACTGAAAGATGGACTGAATTTAAGAATCTTGTTTTTACGCTCAGATTTTGATAGCATTAAAATTTTTAAGGAAAATATCGTAAATTACAAATCGCTTTAATTAAATTAAAATGTGCTGATTCGATGAACTATCTCAAGTTAAGTACATTTTTATTTACAATTTAACGGCCATTTAAAAAAAAAGGTAGAAAAAATTAATATCATCTATTATTTATGATTTCTTCATTTGTTCTTTCACATTGGGTTTAGGTTAGGAGAATAAGCGCAACAAAATTGGGCAAATAATCCATCGTCTCTTTTTATAAAAAATTCCAGCATTGTTTTAAAGACTATAATGTTTCGGATCTCTTCCTACGGTGGTTCGCCTTATAAATATCGCAGAATAACAAATCACTGAAAGATTGACTGAATTAAGAATCTTTGTTTTTACGCTCAGATTTTGAAATAGCATAAAATTTTTAGGAAAATATCGTAAAATTACAAACGCTTTAATTATAAAAGTGTGATTCGGGAACTATCTCAAGTTAAGTACATTTTATTACATATTTACCGGCCATTTAAAAAAAAGGTAGAAAATTATATCATCTACTATTTATGATTTCTTCATTTGTCTTTCACATGGGTTTAGGTAGGGAGAATAAGGCAACAAAAAATGGGCAAATAACATCGTCTCTTTTTTATAAAAAAATTCAGCATTGTTTTAAAGCTATAAGTTTTCGTTATCTCTTCCTACGGTGGTTCGCCTGATAAATATCGCAATAACAAAACACTGAAAGATGGACTGAATTAAGAATCTTTGTTTTACGCTCAGATTTTAAATAGCATTAAAATTTTTAAGGAAAATACGTAAATTACAAATCGCTTTAAATTATATAAAATGTGCTGATTCGAGGAACTATCTCAAGTTAAGTACATTTTTATTTACATATTTAACCGGCCATTTAAAAAAAAAGTGTAGCAAAAAACTTAAATCATATACTAG
>JBDPZO010000005.1:2561450-2816260 GCA_039877585.1 Heterodera filipjevi | reverse complement strand
TATAAAAGAAAAAGTGTTTAAATGCAGAAAAATACCGGCAATTTTATACAATTTATTGGGATTTATATAATTAATAAGAAAAAGTTAGGTCCGAATTTCTGAAAATTTTTCGATTTTCAAAAAAATTCTTAACTTTTTTCAGAATAGAAATTTCCAAAATTTCTTCCCATAGAAAAATTACTAATTTTATTACTATTTAATATAGTTTGGATTGTTTTTATATCTCTTTTCTAAAAAAAGTTATGGTCCAAAAACTGCTTTTGGAAATCCGGACCATAGGGGGTACCCTTTTGAAAATTTTTTCAAAAATTTTTTCCTCAAAATTTATTTAAAAACACTTTTCTAAGCCTATTTGTGACGCTGATCACGGATATCAAATCAGATTTTAGTTTTGAGACCGTTATGGTCTCTGAATCCATGCGTAAAAGTGGATTCTGGGTGGTGGGGGCAGGGGGCGGGTGAGGGAGGGGGGCCGGGGGGGGGGGAAGGGTTCGGATCCCCACACTCAAATAGCTTTTTATTGTTTTATTTACTTTTTTCTTTAATATATATTTTTAATTTATAAAATAAATTTAGTAAAATTTTTTGATAAAATATAATTTAAGGAATTATTTTTAAATTTATTTAATTTGTTATTTTTTTAATTGATTCTAATCGCAAATTAAACCAATTAATTATTTAAATTAAAGAATAGTGATTCCTTTAGACATTTTAATTTCTTTATTGGACACTCTCAGTTCCCCATCATTGGAACACTCTCAGCCCTAATCATTAGAACACTCTCTCAGTCCCTAATCATTGGAACACTCTAACTCTAATCATTGGAACACTCTTAGTCCCTATCATTGAAACACTTTCAGTCCCGAATCATTGGAACACTCTCAGTCCCTAATAATTTTTTAGTTTTCATTTTTTATTTTTTAATATAATTTTTGTTAACACTCTCATAATCATGGAACACTCTCTAATCATTGAAACACCTTAGTTCCTAATCATTGAAATACTCTCAGTCCCTAATCATTGGAACACTCTCACTTCCTAACTTTTGGAACACTTTCAGCCTTATCTCAAGCCTAGGTAGCGAAGCTCGAAAAGCGCGCAGCGCTTTCCCCACCACAATCACACGCATGCACGCAGGCGCTAGTTATATATACGTATATAGGTAAGGAGTTTCGTTAGAAAAAATTAAGGCTCTTTTCTGTGGACCAGGGGGGTCTGAATTTTGTGGAAAGGTCTTACAACTTTTTGCGTAGAATCCGGGAAAACTATAGAAAAAAATTCTAGGGCGCCATATGAGCGCCAGGAACCGAGTTGCGGGTCATTCGCGTAGTCTTAGTTCTACGAAAATTTTTCTTTTAACCGGGATCAAAAAATTTCTGCTGGTAGGAAACTAAGTTGGAGTATCCCTAAAAACTTTACCAGCGACACTTAAGACTATCCCTAACGTGCAGGCCTGCAGCTTTGGCAACATTTTCAGCCCCAAGATGGGGAATTTGAGCCCGAGCTGAATGCCGGGCTGGGGAATGGGTGGATCGGAATGATGTTCACAGGCGCAATGTAGAACCTTTGGAGCTCTAATGGGGGCAAAAAAAAAATTGAAAAATTTCCAAAATTTTCGAGCTAGGGGGGGTTACAGGTTTTTCGGTTTTAGGCTTATATGAATTTTTAACGATTTTTTAAAAAATAACGGAGACCACTTTCAAGCACCCATTTTTGATGGGCTATCGTTAAAAAGAATTTTGGAAAATTTTTATTTTTCAAAAAATTTTAAGGTAGACGGGACACTTCAGTCCCGGGCCTGTAACTCGCCAGGGGGTGCCTGGAGTGATTGTTTTTTTTACCCAGATTTGTAGAGAATTAAATGGGCTATCGAACGGGTTACATATGTTGAAAGATTTTCAGAGATTTCCGAGCTAGGCCCCTCGAAAATTTCACTACCTTCAAATGAGTCAAAAAAATTTCAAAAAATATTTTTCTGGGCCTATTTTATGCGCTGATCACGAATATCATATTAGTTTTCTTAAAAAATTTTTGGGGTTGCTTAAAAAATTTTGAAAAATCGACCATTTTTTTGGCCTCGGAAATTCGAGGATATATTTAAAAATTCATAGCATAATGGGTGTGGACTGATTTGCATAAATAAAGTTGAGAAAATGCAGAAAAATACGGCTGATTTTATCCAATTTATTGGGATTTCAATTATAAGTAGAAAAAAGTTAGGTCCAAGTTTCTGAAAATTACGAATTTTCAGAAAAAAATTCATAACTTTTTTCAGAATCGAAAATTTCAAAATTACTTTTCACATAAAATTGCTAATTTTAAGTTCTACTCAATTGTCCTTTAGACTATCTTTCAATCTCTTACTTAAAGAAAGTTATAGCCCGAAAACTGCTTTTGGAAATCCGGACCATAGGGGTACCCTTTTGAAATTTTTTCAAAATTTTTTTTAGTTAATTTTTATTTTAAAACACTTTTCTAAGCCTATTTGGGTCGCTGATCACGAATATGTAATCAGATTTTAGTTTTGACTCCGTTAAAGGTCTGAATCCATACGTAAACGTGGATTCTGGGGGTGGGGGGAGGGGGAGGGAAGGCTTAGATCACCACACTCAAATGTTTATTATTCTTTTATTTGGAATTTTACCATTTTCGAAATTGTTTTTAATTATTTTCTTTGCACTTTTATATCATTTATAACTTAAAATTATATTAAATTCTATCTAATTTGTAAGACACAATTTTGTTTAAAAAATCATTATTTATTTGAGTGCAAAAGATGTGTGCATTTCGTTCTATCTTTCTATATAGAAATTATTAAAATAAAAATTGAAAAAATATCCATTTCATTGTTTTATTGGTTTTTTCTCAGATTTTTATATTTAAATAAATAATCTTAAAACTCATTCCCAATCATTGGAACACTCTCAGTCCCTATAATTGGAACACTCTTCATCTCTAATCATTGGAACACTCTCATCTCTATCATTGGAACCCTCTCAATCTCTGATCATTGGAACACTTTTGGCCTATTTATCGGACCTAGGTAGCGAAGCTCGATAAGCGCGAAGCGCTTTGAATACAGTAACACGCATGTACGCACCGCTAGTTTATATACGTTATATAGGTAAGGAGTTTCGTTAGAAAAAATTAAGGCTCCCGGCCGAAGGCCGGGAGCGGGTCGGGAGTCGCGGAAGGGTCTTACAACTTTTGCGTAGAATCCGGGAAAACTATAGAAAAAATTTAGGGCGCCATATGAGCGCCAGGAACCGAGTTGCGGGTCATTCGCGTAGTCTTAGTTCTACGAAAATTTTTCTTTTAACCGGGATCAAAAAATTTCTGCTGGTAGGAAACTAAGTTGGAGTATCCCTAAAAACTTTACCAGCGACACTTAAGCACTATCCCTAACGTGCAGGCCTGCAGCTTTGGCAACATTTTCAGCCCCAGATGGGGAATTTGAGCCCGAGCTGAATGCCGGGCTGGGGAATGGGTGGATCTGAATGATGTTCACAGGCGCAATGTAGAACCTTGGAGCTCTAATGGCGGGAAAAAAAAATTTGAAAAATTTCCAAAAATTTCGAGCTAGGGGGGTTACAGGTTTTTCGGTTTTAGGCTTATATGAATTTTTAACGATTTTTTAAAATAAACGGAGACCACTTTCAAGCACCCATTTTTGATGGGCTATCGTTAAAAAAGAATTTTGGAAAAATTTTTATTTTTTCAAAAATTTTAAGGTAGGGGGACACTTCAGTCCGGGCCTGAACTCGCCAGAGGGTGCCTGGAGTGAAATGTTTTTTTTACCCAGATTTGTAGAGAATTAAATGGGCTATCGAATGGTGTTACATATGTTGAAAAATTTTCAGAAATTTTCGAGCTAGGCCCCCTCGAAAATTTTCACTACCTTCAAAGGGGTCAAAAAAATTTCAAAAAATATTTTTCTGGGCCTATTTTAGGCGCTAATCACGAATATCATATTAGTTTTGTGCTAAAAAAAATTTTGGGGTTGCTAAAAAATTTTGAAAAATCGACGATTTTTTTGGCCTCGGAAATTTAGGGGTATATTAAAAAATCATAACTTAATTATGTTTGGATTAATTTTTATTAAATAAAGTGTTTAAAATGCAGAAAATACGGCAGATTTTATGCAATTTATTTGGGATTATAATTACAATAAAAAAAAAGTTAGGCCCCAATTTGTGAAAATTTTCGAATTTTCAGAAAAGAATTCATAACTTTTTCAAAATCGAAATTTCCAAAATTTCATTCCATGGAAAAATAGCTAATTTTTAGCTCTATTTAATTAGTTGGGGATTATTTTTCTACCTCTTTTCAAAAATAAGTTATGGCCCAAAAACGCATTGGATTTCGGACCATAGGGGGTACCCTATTGAAATTTTTTTGAAAATTTTTTAGTTCAAAAATTTTTAAAATCCCACTTTCTAAGCCTATTTCGACGCTGATCACGAATATCTGATCAGATTTTAATTTTGACTCCGATAAAGTCTCTGAATCCAGCGTAAAGTGGATTCTGGGCAGGGGGGGGGGGGTGGGGGGGGGGCGGGGGAGGGGGAGGGGGGAGGGGAAGGTTCAGATCACCACACTCAAATGTTTATTATTATTTATGGCTACCGGTCCGAGTGCCGAATAGAACAAACAAAAAAAATTCCGAGTTCCGAATGGCACAAAAAAACCAAAATGGCTTTGTTAAAAAAATGAAAACAAAAAGCCTAGACTTAGTCAAGCTTAAGCCTATGCCAAAGTTTAGACCTAAACTAAGCCTTGATTATAGAGTAGTGTCTGTTTAAAAAAATCATTCGGAACTCGGCCTTTTCGGCACTCGAACATTATTTACACTATTCGGCACTCGGATTTCGGCACTCGGAGCGGAAGCGTATTTTATTTGCTTTGATTCATTTATAATTATTAAATTTATAAATTAAAATATAAAGATTCTCTTTTACCTTTATTTAATGCAAATATAAGGTCTTTTATTACTGCCTTTTAAATAATTTACATAAACAACAAACCAATTTTTTTAAATAAATTTAATACAAATTAAAGTTGATAATATTTAAATTAAAGAAGTGAGCTCCTTTTGAATTTTAAGCCTTAAATTAATATTTATTCATTTCTTCTGAATAAAATTTAGTGTCTTATCTTTTTCTAACATTTTAGTCCTATCATTGGAACCTCTCAGTCCCTAATCATTGGAACACTCTTCGTCCCTAATCATTGGAACACTCTCAGTCCTAACATTGGAACACTCTCAGTTCTATCATTGAAACACTTAAACTTTCCTAATCATTGGAACACTCTCAGTTCCTAATCATTGGAACATCCTTTCCCTAATCATGGAACACTCTCATTCCTAATCATTGGAACACTCTAGTTCCTAATCATTGGAACACTTCTTTCCTAATCATTGGAACACTCTCAGTTCCTAATCATCTCGTAGTTGTCATTTTCCAATCACCGTGAGACATACCTAGGTAGCGAAGCTCGATAAGCGCGAAGCGCTTTGAATACAGTAACAGCATGTACGCCCCCGCTAGTATATATACGTTATATAGGTAAGGAGTTTCGTTAGAAAAAATTAAGGCTCTTTTCTGTGGACCAGGGGGGGTCTGAATTTTGTGGAAAGGTCTTACAAATTTTTGCGTAGAATCCGGGGAAAACTATAGAAAAAAATTCTAGGGCGCCATATGAGCGCCAGGAACCGAGTTGCGGGTCATTCGCGTATAGTTAGTTCTACGAAAATTTTTCTTTTAACCGGGATCAAAAAATTTCTGCTGGTAGGAAACTAAGTTGGAGTATCCCTAAAAACTTTACCAGCGACACTTAAGCACTATCCCTAACGTGCAGGCCTGCAGCTTTGGCAACATTTTCAGCCCCAAGATGGTGAATTTGAGCCCGAGCTGAATGCCGGGCTGGGGAATGGGTGGATCGGAATGATGTTCACAGGCGCAATGTAGAACCTTTGGAGCTCTAATGGCGGGCAAAAAAAAATTTGAAAATTTCCAAAAATTTTCGAGCTAGGGGGGGTTACAGGTTTTTCGGTTTAGGCTTATATGAATTTTTAACGATTTTTTAAAAATAAACGGAGACCATTCAAGCACCCATTTTTGATGGGCTATCGTTAAAAAGAATTTTGGAAAAATTTTTATTTTTTCAAAAAATTTTAAGGTAGGCGGGACACTTCAGTCCCGGGCCTGTAACTCGCCAGGGGGTGCCTGGAGTGATTGTTTTTTTTACCCAGATTTGTAGAGAATTAAATGGGTATCGAACGGTGTTACATATGTTGAAAGATTTTCAGAGATTTCCGAGCTAGGCCCCCTCGAAAATTTTCACCTACCTTCAAATGAGTCAAAAAAATTTAAAAAATATTTTTCTGGGCCTATTTTATGCGCTGATCACGAATATCATATTAGTTTGTGCTAAAAAATTTTGGGGTTGCTTAAAAAATTTTGAAAAATCGACCATTTTTTTGGCCTCGGAAATTCGAGGATATATTTAAAAAATTCATAGCATAATTGGTTGTGGATGATTTGCATAAAATAAGTTGAGAAAATGCAGAAAAATACGGCTGATTTATCAATTTATTGGGATTTCAATTATAAGTAGAAAAAAAAGTTAGGTCCAAGTTTCTGAAAATTTACGAATTTTCAGAAAAAAATTCATAACTTTTTTCAGAATCGAAAATTTCAAATTACTTTCACATAAAAATTGCTAATTTTAAGTCTACTCAATTGTCCTTTAGACTATCTTTCAATCTCTTACTTAAAGAAGTTTGCCCGAAAACTGCTTTGGAAATCCGGACCATAGGGGTACCCTTTTGAAAATTTTTTCAAAATTTTTTCAAAATTTTTTAGTTAATTTATTTTAAAACACTTTTCTACGCTATTGGGTCGCTGATCACGAATATGTAATCAGATTTTGTTTTGACTCCGTTAAAGGTTGACCATACGTAAACGTGGATTCGGGGGTGGGGGGAGGGGGGAGGGAAGGCTTAGATCACCACACTCAAATGTTTATTATTCTTTTATTTGGAATTTTACCATTTTCGAAATTGTTTTAATTATTTTCTTTGCACTTTATATACATTTAAAACTTAAAATTATATTTAAATTCTATCTATTTTTAAGACACAATTTTGTTTAAAAAATCATTATTTATTTGAGTGCAAAAGATGTGTGCTTTCGTTCTATCTTTCTATATAGAAATTATTAAAATAAAAATTGAAAAAATATCCATTTCATGTTTATTGGTTTTTTCTTAGATTTTTATATTTAAATAAATAATCTTATAAACTCATCCCAATCATTGGAACACTCTCAGTCCCTATAATTGGAACACTCTTCATCTCTAATCATTGGAACACTCTTCATCTCTAATCATTGGAACACTCTCAATCTCTGATCATTGGAACACTTTTGGCCTTATTTATCGGACCTAGGTAGCGAAGCTCGATAAGCGCGAAGCGCTTTGAATACAGTAACCGCATGTAGCACCCGCTAGTTATATATACGTTATATGGTAAGGAGTTCGTTAGAAAAAATTAGGCTTTTCTGTGGACCAGGGGGGGTCTGAATTTTGTGGAAGGTCTTACAACTTTTGCGTAGAATCCGGGAAAACTATAGAAAAAAAATCAGGGGCGCCCACAGAGCGCCAGGAACCGATTTGCGGATCTTTCGCGCAGTCTATCTTCTACGAAAATTTTTCTTTAACCCGGATCGAAAATTTTTGCTGGTAGGAAACTAAGTTGGACTGTCCCTGAAAGTTTGCAGCGAACCTAAGCGCTACCCTTAACGTGCAGGCCTGCAGCTTTGGCAACATTTTCAGCCCCAAGATGGTGAATTTGAGCGCCATGTGAATGCCGGGCTGGGGAATGGGTGGGACGGAATGATTCACCAGGCGCAAGTAGAACCTTTGGAGCTCTAATGGCGGGCAAAAAAAATTTGAAAATTTCCAAAATTTTCGAGCTAGGGGGGTTACAGGTTTTTCGGTTTTAGGCTTATATGAATTTTAACGATTTTTTAAAAATAAACGGAGACCACTTTCAAGCACCCATTTTTGAGGGCTATCGTTAAAAAAGAATTTTGGAAAAATTTTATTTTTCAAAAAATTTTAAGGTAGTCGGGACACTTCAGTCCCAGGCTGTAACTGCCAGAGGGTGCCTGGAGTGAAATGTTTTTTTACCCAGATTGTAGAGAATTAATGGGCTATCGAATGGTGTTAATGTTGAAAAAATTTTCAGAAATTTTCGAGCTAGGCCCCCTCGAAAATTTCACCTACCTTCAAAGGGGTCAAAAAAATTTCAAAAAATATTTTCTGGGCCTATTTTAGGCGCTAATCACGAATATCATATTAGTTTGTGCTAAAAAAAAATTTTGGGGTTGCTTTAAAAATTTTGAAAAATCGACGATTTTTTGGCTCGGAAATTTAGGGGTATATAAAAAATCATAACTTAATTATGTTTGGATTAATTTTTATTAAATAAAGTGTTTAAAATGCAGAAAAATACGGCAGATTTTATGCATTTATTTGGGATTTTAATTACAAATAAAAAAAAAGTTAGGGCCCCAATTTGTGAAAATTTTCGAATTTTCAGAAAAAGAATTCATAACTTTTTTCAAAATCGAAATTTCCAAAATTTCATTCCATGGAAAATAGCTAATTTTTAGCTCTATTAATATAGTTGGGATTATTTTTCTACCTCTTTTCAAAAATAAGTTATGGCCCAAAAACTGCATTTGGAATTTCGGACCATAGGGGGTACCCTATTGAAATTTTTTTGAAAATTTTTTGTCAAAATTTTTAAAATCCCACTTTCTAAGCCTATTTCGAGCTGATCACGAATATCTGATCAGAATTTAATTTGACTCCGATAAAGTCTCTGAATCCATGCGTAAAAGTGGATGGCAGGGGGGAGGGGGTGGGGGGGGGGGGCGGGGGAGGGGGAGGGGGAGGGAAGGTTCAGATCACACCCTCAAATGTTATTATATTTTATGGCTACCGGTCCGAGTGCCGAATAGAACAAACAAAAAAATTCCGAGTTCGAATGGCACAAAAAAACCAAAATGGCTTTTGTTAAAAAAATGAAAACATAAAAGCCTAGACTTAGTCAGTTAAGCCTATGCCAAAGTTTAGACCTAAACTAAGCCTTGATTATAGAGTAGTGTTGTTTAAAAAATCATTCGGAACTCGGCCTTTTCGGCACTCGAACATTATTTACACTATTCGGCACTCGGAATTTCGGCACTCGGAGCGGAAGCGTATTTATTTGCTTGATTCATTTAATAATTATTAAATTTATAAATTAAAATATAAGATTCTCTTTTACCTTTATTTAATGCAAATTATAAGGTCTTTATTACTGCCTGTCACAACTATCATGGTGTGACCTACCTTAGTGTTGCATCTATCATGGTGTCGCACCTTACATAGTGTTGCGTCTATTTTGGTGCACCTACCACTCGCCCTGCTATGTAAAGCATCTTTATGGTGTCACAACTATTATTCTGTCGCATTACCATGGTGCCGCACCTATCATGGTTAGCATCTATTATGGTAGCGCACATCTGCCATGGTGTCGCACCTACCATAAACATATTTTTGACAATTTGTATAATCATTTGAAGTATAACAAAGAAAATTCCGGAAATGGCCCATTTTAAGATAAGTTATGCTTTTTTCTTTTGTCAAATTGAAAAACCATAGGGGGGACCATATTGTTTTGAGGCAAGCGTACCCTCTAGCAACGAAGTCTTGCGCGAAGCGCTCAGTTAATCAAAAACGACCCCTAATACAAGCCATCTCACCTACAACCGGCCCCTATACACAGACGCTAGTTATATAAAGTTATATAGGTAAGGAGTTTGTTAGAAAAAATTAAGGCTCTTTCTGGGACAGGGGGGGTCTGAATTTTGTGGAAAGGTTTACAACTTTTTGGTAGAATCGGGAAAACTATAGAAAAAAAATCAGGGGCGCCCATGAGCGCCAGGAACCGATTTGCGGATCTTTGCGCAGTCTATCTTCTACGAAAATTTTTTTTAACCCGGATCGAAAATTTCTGTGGTAGGAAACTAAGTTGGACTGTCCTGAAAAAATTTGCAGCGACAACTAAGCGCTACCCTTAACGCAGGCCTGCAGCTTTGGCAAATTTTCAGCCCCAAGATGGTGAATTGAGCGCCATGTGAAATGCGGGCTGGGGAATGGGTGGATCGAATGGTGATCACAGGCGCAATGTAGCGCTTTGGAGCTATAAGGCGGGCAAAAAAAATTTGAAAATTTTCAAAAACTTTCGAGCTAGGGGGGGTTACATGTTTTGTTTTGGCCTATATGAATTTTTAACGATTTTTTAAAAATAGCGGAGACCACCTTTCAAGCATCCGTTTTTGATGGGCTATCGTTTAAAATAAATATGGAAAAATTTATTTTTTCAAAAATTAAGGTAGGCGGGACACTTCAGTCCCGGCCTGTAACTCGTCGGGGAGTGCCTGGAGTGAAAGTTTTTTTTTACCCAGATTTGAGAGCATTAAATGGGCTATCGAACGGTGTTACATAGTGGAAAAATTTTAAGAAATTTTCGAGCTAGGCCCCCTCGAAAATTTTCACCTACCTTCAAAGGGGTCAAAAAAATTTCAAAAAATATTTTTTGGTATTTTATGCGCTGATCACGAATACAACTTAGTTTTCTGTTTGAAAAATTTTGGGGGTTGCAAAAATTTTGAAAAATCGACCTTTTTTGGCCTCGGGAATTGGTGATATATTTAAAAAATCATAACTTAATTTTGTTGGATCAATTTTGCAAACAAAGCTAATAAATGCAGAAAAATACGGCGAATTAGAAATTATTATTTAGTGAGTTCAATTATGAGTAAGAAAAAAGTTAGGTCCGAATTTCTGAAAATTTTCGAATTTCAGAAAAAAATTCATAACTTTTTTCAGAATAGAATTCCCAAATTTCTTCCATAGAAAAATGCTAATTTTTAGCTTCCAATATACCTTAGACTCCTTCTATCATTTTCTAAAAAAAAATTAGGGCCCAAAAACTGCTTTGGAAATCCGGACCATAGGGGGTACCCTATTGAAATTTTTTTGAAAAATTTTTTCGTCAAAAATATTTAAAAAACACTTTTCTAAGCCTATTTGGGTCGCTGATCACGAATATCTGATCAGATTTCATTTTGACCGTTAAGTCTCTGAATCCCTGCGTTTATGTGTTGCTTGAGCGGTGGGAGGGGTGGGTGGGGGTGGGGGAGGGAGAGGGAAGGTTCAGATCACCACACTCAAATGGGTTTCTATTCTTTTATTCCTTTTTCTTTATATATCTATTAAAATAATTTTATTAATAAAACCCAATTTATTTATTTATTTATGCAAATTAAAACACTAATTAAAAAAACAAAAATAAATCTTAGTAATTTTAGTGTTTGTAAATTATATACTATTTTTTAGATAATTTAAATAAATAAAAAGCGAATTTTTAAATTAAAATGATTAATTACTTTTAATATATTAAAAAAGTCAATTTTTTATTTCTCTTTTTAATATTTTTTTAAACTTAAAATCAAAATTAAATTCTGCCAATTTTTAATATACAATTTAATTAAAAAAAATGTTTATTATTTAATGTAACTTAATGTGCATTTTTTTTTTACCCAACAATACAAATAATTTTTATTTTTCATTTGTTTTATTTTTTATATATTTTTATTAAAACACAACACTCTCAGAATCATTGGAACACTTTTAATCCTGGCATTGGAACACTTCCAGTCCTTATATTGGAACACTTCAGTCCCTAAACATGGAACACTCCAGTCTCTAATCATGGAACACCCTTAGTCTCTAATCAATTGGAACACTCTCAGTTCCTAATCATTGAACACCTCTCTCCATCTCTAATCATGGAACACTCTCTGTCCCTAATCATTGGAAAACTCTCTGTCCCTAATCATTGGAAAACTCTCATTCCCTAATCATGGAACACACTCATACTAATCATCTCGTAATTGTACATTTTCCAATCACCGTGGTACATACCTAGGTAGCGAAGCTCGATAAGCGCGAAGCGCTTTGAATACAGTAAGACGCATGTACGCACCCGCTAGTTAATATACGTTATAGGGAAGGAGGTCGTTAGAAAAAATTAAGGCTCTTTTCTGTGGACCAGGGGGGGTTGAATTTTGTGGAAAGGTCTTACAACTTTTTTGCGTAGAATCCGGAAAACTATAGAAAAAAAATCAGGGGCGCCACATGAGCGCCAGGAACCGATTTGCGGATCTTTCGCGCAGTCACTTCTACGAAAATTTTCTTTAACCCGGATCGAAAATTTTCTGCTGGTAGGAAACAAGTTGGACTGTCCCTGAAAAGTTTGCCAGCGACACTAAGAGCTACCTTAACGTGCAGGCCTGCAGCTTTGGCAACATTTCAGCCCAAGATGGTGAATTTGAGCGCCAGTGAATGCCGCGGCGGGAATGGTGGATCGGAAGAGTTCACAGGCCAATGTAGAACCGTTTGGAGCTCTAATGGCGGGCAAAAAAAAAATTTGAAAAATTTCCAAAAATTTTCGAGCTAGGGGGGTTACAGGTTTCGGTTTTAGGTTATAGAATTTTTCGATTTTTTAAAAAATAAACGGAGACCACTTTCAAGCACCCATTTTGATGGGCATCGTTAAAAAAGAATTTTGGAAAAATTTTTATTTTTCCAAAATTTTAAGGTAGTCGGGACATCAGTCCAGGCCTGGAACTCGCCGAGGGTGCCTGGAGTGAAATGTTTTTTACCAGAATTGTAGAGAATTAAATGGCTATCGAATGGTGTTAATATGTTGAAAATTTCAGAAATTTCGAGCTAGGCCCCTCGAAAATTTTCACCTACCTTCAAAGGGGTCAAAAAATTTCAAAAAAATATTTTCTGGGCCATTTTAGGCGCTAATCACGAAATACTATTAGTTTTGTGCTAAAAAAAATTTTGGGGTTGCTTAAAAAATTTGAAAAATCGCGACGATTTTTTGGCCTCCGGAAATTTAGGGGTATATTTAAAAAATCATAACTTAATTATGTTTGGATTATTTTATTAAATAAAGTGTTAAAATGCAGAAAATACGGCAGATTTTATGCAATTATTTGGGATTTTAATTACAAATAAAAAAAAAAGTTAGGCCCCAATTTGTGAAAATTTTCGAATTTTCCAGAAAGAATTCATAATTTTTTCAAAACGAAATTTCCAAAATTTCATTCCATGGAAAATAGCTAATTTTTAGCTCTATTTAATATAGTTGGGATTTTTTTATACCTCTTTTCAAAAATAATTATGGCCCAAAAACTGCATTTGGAATTTCGGACCATGGGGGTACCCTATTGAAATTTTTTTGAAAATTTTTTAGGTCAAAAATTTAAATCCCACTTTCTAAGCCTATTTCGACGCTGATCACGAATATCTGATCAGATTTAATTTTGACTCGATAAAGTCTCTGAATCCATGCGTAAAGTGGATTCTGGGCAGGGGGGAGGGGGTGGGGGGGGGGGGGGGGGGTAGGGGGAGGGGGGAGGGAAGGTTCAGATCACCACCATCAATGTTTTTATTATTTATGGCTACCGGCCGAGGCCGAATAGGAACAAACAAAAAAAATTCCGAGTTCGAATGGCAAAAAAAACCAAATGGCTTTTGTTAAAAAAATGAAAAATAAAAGCCTAGACTTAGTCAAGCTTAAGCCTATGCCAAAGTTTAGACTAAACTAAGCCTTGTTATAGAGTAGTGTCTGTTTAAAAAATCATTCGGAACTCGGCCTTTTCGGCACTCGAACATTATTTACACTATCGGCATCGGAATTCGGCACTCGGAGCGGAAGCGTATTTATTTGCTTGATTCATTATAATTACTTAAGTATTAATAAATATAAAGAATTTCTTACTTTATTTAAGCAATATAAGGTCTTTAATTACTGCCTGTCAAACTATCATGGTGTCGCACCTATTAGTGTTGCATCTATCATGGTGTCGCACTACCATAGTGTTGCGTCATTTTGGTCGCACTACCACATCGCCCCTGCTATAGTAAAGCATCTTTATGGTGTCACAACATTATTCTGTGCATTTACATGGGCCGCACCATCATGGTTTAGCATCTATTATGTAGCGCACATGCATGGTGTCGCACACACCATAAAACATATTTTTGACCAATTTTTAATCATTTGAAGTATAACAAAGAAAATTTCATGGAAATTGGCCCATTTTAAGATGTTATGCTTTTTTCTTTGTCAAATTGAAAACCATAGGGGGCCCTATGGTTGTGAGCAAGCGTACCCTCTAGCAACGAAGTCCTTGCGCGAAGCGGTCTCAGTTATACAAAACAACCCCCTAATACAAGCCATTCACCTACACCGGCCCCTCTATCCAGACGCGAGTTATATATAGTTATTATATGTTTGGGGTTTCGTTTGCAAAAACAAAATCTCCCGGCCGAAGGCCGGGAGTGCTCTCAAGCTGGGCATTACTATTTTCTGATTTCTTCATTTGTTCTTTCACATTGGATTTAAGTTAGGGAGAATAAGCGCAACAAAATTGGGCAAATAATCCATCGTCTCTTTTTTATAAAAGAGTTCCAGCATTGTTTTAAAGACTATAATGTTTTCGTTATCTCTTCCTACGGTGGTTCGCCTTATAAAATATCGCAGAATAACAAATCACTGAAAGATGGACTGAATTTAAGAATCTTTGTTTTTACGCTCAGATTTTGAAATAGCATTAAAATTTTTAAGGAAAATATCGTAAAATTACAAATCGCTTTAATTAAATAAAATGTGCTGATTCGATGAACTATCTCAAGTTAAGTACATTTTTATTTACATATTTAACCGGCCATTTAAAAAAAAAGGTAGAAAAAATTAATATCATCTATTATTTTATGATTTCTTCATTTGTTCTTTCACATTGGGTTTAGGTTAGGGAGAATAAGCGCAACAAAATTGGGCAAATAATCCATCGTCTCTTTTTTATAAAAGAGTTCCAGCATTGTTTTAAAGACTATAATGTTTTCGTTATCTCTTCCTACGGTGGTTCGCCTTATAAAATATCGCAGAATAACAAATCACTGAAAGATGGACTGAATTTAAGAATCTTTGTTTTTACGCTCAGATTTTGAAATAGCATTAAAATTTTTAAGGAAAATATCGTAAAATTACAAATCGCTTTAATTAAATAATAAAATGTGCTGATTCGAGGAACTATCTCAAGTTAAGTACATTTTTATTTACATATTTAACTGGCCATTTAAAAAAAAAAAAGGTGGAAAAGATTAGTATCTCATCTACTATTTTCTGATTTCTTCATTTGTTCTTTCACATTAGGTTTAAGTTAGGGAGAATAATAGTGATGTTCGAGAGTCTCGGTCTCGAGTCTCGACTCGAGAAAAGTCTCGGGTTTTTTCCGGTCTCGGTCTCGGTATCGGTCTCGGGTTCTTAGTCTCGAAAACCAAGACTTTTTTACACCCCTAAAGATTGGCTTTTCGTTAGCTAGCAAACATTAAATCGGAACGGGTCATTTGAGTCGGGCCGTTTGAGTCGGGCCGTTTGAGTCGGGGCGTTTGAGTTCATTTGTTCATAATTGTTTTTGCTACTCAATTTTAGAAACAAAAAACTTCAGAAAATTGCTAAGTTTTGTTCAGAATATAAAAAGATCCCAAAATATATTCCCTATACTTTTAAGTCCCGAAATTTGGGGCCTGGCGGGACCCGGGACTAATAAGAAGGTGCCAGGTGATTTCGACAGTGGTTGATTTCGACAGTAGGTGATTTCGACAGTGGATTTCGACAGTAATGGATTTCGACAGTAGGTGATTTCGACAGTACCCAATAATTTTTAAAAAATTTAAAATTTATGCACTTCTTTTAAAGCAATTTCCATATTTTGAGATTTTTAACGAATAATGTCAAATTCAAAATGCAAGGGACACCGACAATACGAGTAACCTTCTTCAATGTTGAAACTGGCCTATATTCGGATAACGGCCGAACAAACGGCCTGACTCAAATGACCCCCACCGACATTAAATGTGTGTTGAATTTAAATTTAATAAAAGACATTACGCCAATTTAAAAATTCGAACAAATTAATTTATTTTTGTTCAAAACTGTTTTTAAATCACATAATTTTCAAAAAATTTCCCCAGCAGCGCCTATCGGCACCACTGGACATCGTCCTCTCACAAAATTTAATTTTGGTTTGATCAAAAATTTTTTATTCGCGAATAAATTTTTCTTCTATTATTTTAATTAATGAAACCTAAATTACGAGAGGGTTGCCAGATGAAAATTTTCAAAAGCGCTGGGAAATTCTAAGAGAAAGAAAATTCAGTAAAACATCCATTTTTAATATAAAGGGGCAGGAACCGGAGGTGCCGATAGGCGCCACTGGGGTAAATTTTGAAAATTTAGGTCTGATTTGTTAATGGATTTTTGCCTAAAAATGCCATTTTAAAAAAGGGTTTTTCCACAAAATCCCGAAAAACATCAAATCATCATTTCAATTAAATCATCTTTGGGGCTGATCAGGGGAAATTTTGAAAACTTGAATATTATTTTGGTAACAAATCTTGACAAAAAATCACCAATTTTTGTTAAAAATTCTAAAAATTGGTCATTTTCTGTGCAAAGATTTTACAAATTTGCAAAAATTTTCTGGCGGCACCTATCGGCACCGCCGACCCTTCCTTTTTCAAAATTATAAATTTATGGCTGATTTCAAAGCCCGACAGCTAAAATTCCAGTCCTAAATTGCTCAAAATGTTTATGACTAATGAAAAAATAAATTTTTTTCTGATATATATGATTTTTTTTTGATTTTTTAGGTGTATAAGGAAAAAATTTTGAAAAAAGTCTCGGTCTCGGTCTCGACTCGAGAAAAGTCTCGGGTTTTCTGTCTCGGTCTTGGTATCCCGTCCTCGGATCAGCACATTTTATATAATTAAAGCGATTTGTAATTTTACGATATTTTCCTTAAAAATTTTAATGCTATTTCAAAATCTGAGCGTAAAAACAAAGATTCTTAAATTCAGTCCATCTTTCAGTGATTTGTTATTCTGCGATATTTTATCAGGCGAACCACCGTAGGAAGAGATAACGAAAACATTATAGTCTTTAAAACAATGCTGGAATTTTTTTATAAAAAAGAGACGATGGATTATTTGCCCATTTTGTTGCGCTTATTCTCCCTAACCTAAACCCAATGTGAAAGAACAAATGAAGAAATCAGAAAATAGTAGATGATACTAACCTTTTTCACCTTTTTTTTTAAATGGCCGGTTAAATATGTAAATAAAAATGTACTTAACTTGAGATAGTTCCTCGAATCAGCACATTTTATATAATTAAAGCGATTTGTAATTTTACGATATTTTCCTTAAAAATTTTAATGCTATTTCAAAATCTGAGCGTAAAAACAAAGATTCTTAAATTCAGTCCATCTTTCAGTGATTTGTTATTCTGCGATATTTTATCAGGCGAACCACCGTAGGAAGAGATAACGAAAACATTATAGTCTTTAAAACAATGCTGGAATTTTTTTATAAAAAAGAGACGATGGATTATTTGCCCATTTTTGTTGCGCTTATTCTCCCTAACCTAAACCCAATGTGAAAGAACAAATGAAGAAATCAGAAAATAGTAGATGATACTAACCTTTTCCACCTTTTTTTTTAAATGGCCGGTTAAATATGTAAATAAAAATGTACTTAACTTGAGATAGTTCCTCGAATCAGCACATTTTATATAATTAAAGCGATTTGTAATTTTACGATATTTTCCTTAAAAATTTTAATGCTATTTCAAAATCTGAGCGTAAAAACAAAGATTCTTAAATTCAGTCCATCTTTCAGTGATTTGTTATTCTGCGATATTTTATCAGGCGAACCACCGTAGGAAGAGATAACGAAAACATTATAGTCTTTAAAACAATGCTGGAATTTTTTTATAAAAAAGAGACGATGGATTATTTGCCCATTTTGTTGCGCTTATTCTCCCTAACCTAAACCCAATGTGAAAGAACAAATGAAGAAATCAGAAAATAGTAGATGATACTAACCTTTTTCACCTTTTTTTTTAAATGGCCGGTTAAATATGTAAATAAAAATGTACTTAACTTGAGATAGTTCCTCGAATCAGCACATTTTATATAATTAAAGCGATTTGTAATTTTACGATATTTTCCTTAAAAATTTTAATGCTATTTCAAAATCTGAGCGTAAAAACAAAGATTCTTAAATTCAGTCCATCTTTCAGTGATTTGTTATTCTGCGATATTTTATAAGGCGAACCACCGTAGGAAGAGATAACGAAAACATTATAGTCTTTAAAACAATGCTGGAATTTTTTATAAAAAAGAGACGATGGATTATTTGCCCATTTTTGTTGCGCTTATTCTCCCTAACTTAAATCCAATGTGAAAGAACAAATGAAGAAATCAGAAAATAGTAGATGATACTAATTTTTTCCACCTTTTTTTTTAAATGGCCGGTTAAATATGTAAATAAAAATGTACTTAACTTGAGATAGTTCCTCGAATCAGCACATTTTATTTAATTAAAGCGATTTGTAATTTTACGATATTTTCCTTAAAAATTTTAATGCTATTTCAAAATCTGAGCGTAAAAACAAAGATTCTTAAATTCAGTCCATCTTTCAGTGATTTGTTATTCTGCGATATTTTATCAGGCGAACCACCGTAGGAAGAGATAACGAAAACATTATAGTCTTTAAAACAATGCTGGAATTTTTTATAAAAAAGAGACGATGGATTATTTGCCCATTTTTGTTGCGCTTATTCTCCCTAACCTAAACCCAATGTGAAAGAACAAATGAAGAAATCAGAAAATAGTAGATGATACTAACCTTTTCCACCTTTTTTTTTTAAATGGCCGGTTAAATATGTAAATAAAAATGTACTTAACTTGAGATAGTTCCTCGAATCAGCACATTTTATATAATTAAAGCGATTTGTAATTTTACGATATTTTCCTTAAAAATTTTAATGCTATTTCAAAATCTGAGCGTAAAAACAAAGATTCTTAAATTCAGTCCATCTTTCAGTGATTTGTTATTCTGCGATATTTTATCAGGCGAACCACCGTAGGAAGAGATAACGAAAACATTATAGTCTTAAAAGAGACGATGGATTATTTGCCCAATTTTGTTGCGCTTATTCTCCCTAACCTAAACCCAATGTGAAAGAACAAATGAAGAAATCAGAAAATAGTAGATGATACTAACCTTTTCAACCTTTTTTTTTAAAAGGCCGGTTAAATATGTAAATAAAAATGTACTTAACTTGAGATAGTTCCTCGAATCAGCACATTTTATATAATTAAAGCGATTTGTAATTTTACGATATTTTCCTTAAAAATTTTAATGCTATTTCAAAATCTGAGCGTAAAAACAAAGATTCTTAAATTCAGTCCATCTTTCAGTGATTTGTTATTCTGCGATATTTTATCAGGCGAACCACCGTAGGAAGAGATAACGAAAACATTATAGTCTTTAAAACAATGCTGGAATTTTTTTATAAAAAAGAGACGATGGATTATTTGCCCAATTTTGTTGCGCTTATTCTCCCTAACCTAAACCCAATGTGAAAGAACAAATGAAGAAATCAGAAAATAGTAGATGATACTAACCTTTTCCACCTTTTTTTTTAAATGGCCGGTTAAATATGTAAATAAAAATGTACTTAACTTGAGATAGTTCCTCGAATCAGCACATTTTATATAATTAAAGCGATTTGTAATTTTACGATATTTTCCTTAAAAATTTTAATGCTATTTCAAAATCTGAGCGTAAAAACAAAGATTCTTAAATTCAGTCCATCTTTCAGTGATTTGTTATTCTGCGATATTTTATCAGGCGAACCACCGTAGGAAGAGATAACGAAAACATTATAGTCTTTAAAACAATGATGGAATTTTTTATAAAAAATAGACGATGGATTATTTGCCCATTTTTGTTGCGCTTATTCTCCCTAACCTAAACCCAATGTGAAAGAACAAATGAAGAAATCAGAAAATAGTAGATGATACTAACCTTTTTCCACCTTTTTTTTTAAATGGCCGGTTAAATATGTAAATAAAAATGTACTTAACTTGAGATAGTTCCTCGAATCAGCACATTTTATATAATTAAAGCGATTTGTAATTTTACGATATTTTCCTTAAAAATTTTAATGCTATTTCAAAATCTGAGCGTAAAAACAAAGATTCTTAAATTCAGTCCATCTTTCAGTGATTTGTTATTCTGCGATATTTTATCAGGCGAACCACCGTAGGAAGAGATAACGAAAACATTATAGTCTTTAAAACAATGCTGGAATTTTTTTATAAAAAAGAGACGATGGATTATTTGCCCATTTTTGTTGCGCTTATTCTCCCTAACCTAAACCCAATGTGAAAGAACAAATGAAGAAATCAGAAAATAGTAGATGATACTAACCTTTTTCCACCTTTTTTTTTAAATGGCCGGTTAAATATGTAAATAAAAATGTACTTAACTTGAGATAGTTCCTCGAATCAGCACATTTTATATAATTAAAGCGATTTGTAATTTTACGATATTTTCCTTAAAAATTTTAATGCTATTTCAAAATCTGAGCGTAAAAACAAAGATTCTTAAATTCAGTCCATCTTTCAGTGATTTGTTATTCTGCGATATTTTATCAGGCGAACCACCGTAGGAAGAGATAACGAAAACATTATAGTCTTTAAAACAATGCTGGAATTTTTTATAAAAAAGAGACGATGGATTATTTGCCCATTTTTGTTGCGCTTATTCTCCCTAACCTAAACCCAATGTGAAAGAACAAATGAAGAAATCAGAAAATAGTAGATGATACTAACCTTTTCAACCTTTTTTTTTAAAAGGCCGGTTAAATATGTAAATAAAAATGTACTTAACTTGAGATAGTTCCTCGAATCAGCACATTTTATATAATTAAAGCGATTTGTAATTTTACGATATTTTCCTTAAAAATTTTAATGCTATTTCAAAATCTGAGCGTAAAAACAAAGATTCTTAAATTCAGTCCATCTTTCAGTGATTTGTTATTCTGCGATATTTTATCAGGCGAACGACCGTAGGAAGAGATAACGAAAACATTATAGTCTTTAAAACAATGCTGGAACTCTTTTATAAAAAAGAGACGATGGATTATTTGCCCAATTTTGTTGCGCTTATTCTCCCTAACTTAAACCCAATGTGAAAGAACAAATGAAGAAATCAGAAAATAGTAGATGATACTAACCTTTTCAACTTTTTTTTTAAAAGGCCGGTTAAATATGTAAATAAAAATGTACTCAACTTGAGATAGTTCCTCGAATCAGCACATTTTATATAATTAAAGCGATTTGTAATTTTACGATATTTTCCTTAAAAATTTTAATGCTATTTCAAAATCTGAGCGTAAAAACAAAGATTCTTAAATTCAGTCCATCTTTCAGTGATTTGTTATTCTGCGATATTTTATAAGGCGAACCACCGTAGGAAGAGATAACGAAAACATTATAGTCTTTAAAACAATGCTGGAACTCTTTTATAAAAAAGAGACGATGGATTATTTGCCCATTTTTGTTGCGCTTATTCTCCCTAACCTAAACCCAATGTGAAAGAACAAATGAAGAAATCAGAAAATAGTAGATGATACTAACCTTTTCCACCTTTTTTTTTAAAAGGCCGGTTAAATATGTAAATAAAAATGTACTTAACTTGAGATAGTTCCTCGAATCAGCACATTTTATATAATTAAAGCGATTTGTAATTTTACGATATTTTCCTTAAAAATTTTAATGCTATTTCAAAATCTGAGCGTAAAAACAAAGATTCTTAAATTCAGTCCATCTTTCAGTGATTTGTTATTCTGCGATATTTTATCAGGCGAACCACCGTAGGAAGAGATAACGAAAACATTATAGTCTTTAAAACAATGCTGGAATTTTTTATAAAAAAGAGACGATGGATTATTTGCCCATTTTTGTTGCGCTTATTCTCCCTAACCTAAACCCAATGTGAAAGAACAAATGAAGAAATCAGAAAATAGTAGATGATATTTTTAAAAGGCCGGTTAAATATGTAAATAAAAATGTACTTAACTTGAGATAGTTCCTCGAATCAGCACATTTTATATAATTAAAGCGATTTGTAATTTTACGATATTTTCCTTAAAAATTTTAATGCTATTTCAAAATCTGAGCGTAAAAACAAAGATTCTTAAATTCAGTCCATCTTTCAGTGATTTGTTATTCTGCGATATTTTATCAGGCGAACCACCGTAGGAAGAGATAACGAAAACATTATAGTCTTTAAAACAATGCTGGAATTTTTTATAAAAAAGAGACGATGGATTATTTGCCCAATTTTTGTTGCGCTTATTCTCCCTAACCTAAACCCAATGTGAAAGAACAAATGAAGAAATCAGAAAATAGTAGATGATACTAACTTTTTCAACCTTTTTTTTTAAAAGGCCGGTTAAATATGTAAATAAAAATGTACTTAACTTGAGATAGTTCCTCGAATCAGCACATTTTATATAATTAAAGCGATTTGTAATTTTACGATATTTTCCTTAAAAATTTTAATGCTATTTCAAAATCTGAGCGTAAAAACAAAGATTCTTAAATTCAGTCCATCTTTCAGTGATTTGTTATTCTGCGATATTTTATCAGGCGAACCACCGTAGGAAGAGATAACGAAAACATTATAGTCTTTAAAACAATGCTGGAATTTTTTTATAAAAAAGAGACGATGGATTATTTGCCCATTTTTGTTGCGCTTATTCTCCCTAACTTAAACCCAATGTGAAAGAACAAATGAAGAAATCAGAAAATAGTAGATGATACTAATTTTTTCCACCTTTTTTTTTTAAATGGCCGGTTAAATATGTAAATAAAAATGTACTTAACTTGAGATAGTTCCTCGAATCAGCACATTTTATATAATTAAAGCGATTTGTAATTTTACGATATTTTCCTTAAAAATTTTAATGCTATTTCAAAATCTGAGCGTAAAAACAAAGATTCTTAAATTCAGTCCATCTTTCAGTGATTTGTTATTCTGCGATATTTTATCAGGCGAACCACCGTAGGAAGAGATAACGAAAACATTATAGTCTTTAAAACAATGCTGGAATTTTTTTATAAAAAAGAGACGATGGATTATTTGCCCAATTTTGTTGCGCTTATTCTCCCTAACCTAAACCCAATGTGAAAGAACAAATGAAGAAATCAGAAAATAGTAGATGATATTTTTAAAAGGCCGGTTAAATATGTAAATAAAAATGTACTTAACTTGAGATAGTTCCTCGAATCAGCACATTTTATATAATTAAAGCGATTTGTAATTTTACGATATTTTCCTTAAAAATTTTAATGCTATTTCAAAATCTGAGCGTAAAAACAAAGATTCTTAAATTCAGTCCATCTTTCAGTGATTTGTTATTCTGCGATATTTTATCAGGCGAACCACCGTAGGAAGAGATAACGAAAACATTATAGTCTTTAAAACAATGCTGGAATTTTTTTATAAAAAAGAGACGATGGATTATTTGCCCATTTTTGTTGCGCTTATTCTCCCTAACCTAAACCCAATGTGAAAGAACAAATGAAGAAATCAGAAAATAGTAGATGATTCTAATTTTTTCCACCTTTTTTTTTAAATGGCCGGTTAAATATGTAAATAAAAATGTACTTAACTTGAGATAGTTCCTCGAATCAGCACATTTTATATAATTAAAGCGATTTGTAATTTTACGATATTTTCCTTAAAAATTTTAATGCTATTTCAAAATCTGAGCGTAAAAACAAAGATTCTTAAATTCAGTCCATCTTTCAGTGATTTGTTATTCTGCGATATTTTATCAGGCGAACCACCGTAGGAAGAGATAACGAAAACATTATAGTCTTTAAAACAATGCTGGAATTTTTTTATAAAAAAGAGACGATGGATTATTTGCCCATTTTGTTGCGCTTATTCTCCCTAACCTAAACCCAATGTGAAAGAACAAATGAAGAAATCAGAAAATAGTAGATGATACTAACCTTTTTCACCTTTTTTTTTAAATGGCCGGTTAAATATGTAAATAAAAATGTACTTAACTTGAGATAGTTCCTCGAATCAGCACATTTTATATAATTAAAGCGATTTGCAATTTTACGATATTTTCCTTAAAAATTTTAATGCTATTTCAAAATCTGAGCGTAAAAACAAAGATTCTTAAATTCAGTCCATCTTTCAGTGATTTGTTATTCTGCGATATTTTATAAGGCGAACCACCGTAGGAAGAGATAACGAAAACATTATAGTCTTCAAAGAGACGATGGATTATTTGCCCATTTTGTTGCGCTTATTCTCCCTAACTTAAACCCAATGTGAAAGAACAAATGAAGAAATCATAAAATAGTATATGATACTAACCTTTTCCACCTTTTTTTTTTAAATGGCCGGTTAAATATGTAAATAAGAATGTACTTAACTTGAGATAGTTCATCGAATCAGCACATTTTATATAATTAAAGCGATTTGTAATTTTACGATATTTTCCTTAAAAATTTTAATGCTATTTCAAAATCTGAGCGTAAAAACAAAGATTCTTAAATTCAGTCCATCTTTCAGTGATTTGTTATTCTGCGATATTTTATCAGGCGAACCACCGTAGGAAGAGATAACGAAAACATTATAGTCTTTAAAACAATGCTGGAATTTTTTTATAAAAAAGAGACGATGGATTATTTGCCCATTTTGTTGCGCTTATTCTCCCTAACCTAAACCCAATGTGAAAGAACAAATGAAGAAATCAGAAAATAGTAGATGATACTAACCTTTTCAACCTTTTTTTTTTAAAAGGCCGGTTAAATATGTAAATAAAAATGTACTTAACTTGAGATAGTTCCTCGAATCAGCACATTTTATATAATTAAAGCGATTTGTAATTTTACGATATTTTCCTTAAAAATTTTAATGCTATTTCAAAATCTGAGCGTAAAAACAAAGATTCTTAAATTCAGTCCATCTTTCAGTGATTTGTTATTCTGCGATATTTTATCAGGCGAACCACCGTAGGAAGAGATAACGAAAACATTATAGTCTTTAAAACAATGCTGGAATTTTTTTATAAAAAAGAGACGATGGATTATTTGCCCATTTTTGTTGCGCTTATTCTCCCTAACCTAAACCCAATGTGAAAGAACAAATGAAGAAATCAGAAAATAGTAGATGATACTAACCTTTTTCCACCTTTTTTTTTAAATGGCCGGTTAAATATGTAAATAAAAATGTACTTAACTTGAGATAGTTCCTCGAATCAGCACATTTTATATAATTAAAGCGATTTGTAATTTTACGATATTTTCCTTAAAAATTTTAATGCTATTTCAAAATCTGAGCGTAAAAACAAAGATTCTTAAATTCAGTCCATCTTTCAGTGATTTGTTATTCTGCGATATTTTATCAGGCGAACCACCGTAGGAAGAGATAACGAAAACATTATAGTCTTTAAAACAATGCTGGAATTTTTTTATAAAAAAGAGACGATGGATTATTTGCCCATTTTTGTTGCGCTTATTCTCCCTAACCTAAACCCAATGTGAAAGAACAAATGAAGAAATCAGAAAATAGTAGATGATACTAACCTTTTTCCACCTTTTTTTTTAAATGGCCGGTTAAATATGTAAATAAAAATGTACTTAACTTGAGATAGTTCCTCGAATCAGCACATTTTATATAATTAAAGCGATTTGTAATTTTACGATATTTTCCTTAAAAATTTTAATGCTATTTCAAAATCTGAGCGTAAAAACAAAGATTCTTAAATTCAGTCCATCTTTCAGTGATTTGTTATTCTGCGATATTTTATCAGGCGAACCACCGTAGGAAGAGATAACGAAAACATTATAGTCTTTAAAACAATGCTGGAATTTTTTTATAAAAAAGAGACGATGGATTATTTGCCCATTTTTGTTGCGCTTATTCTCCCTAACCTAAACCCAATGTGAAAGAACAAATGAAGAAATCAGAAAATAGTAGATGATACTAACTTTTTCAACCTTTTTTTTTAAAAGGCCGGTTAAATATGTAAATAAAAATGTACTTAACTTGAGATAGTTCCTCGAATCAGCACATTTTATATAATTAAAGCGATTTGTAATTTTACGATATTTTCCTTAAAAATTTTAATGCTATTTCAAAATCTGAGCGTAAAAACAAAGATTCTTAAATTCAGTCCATCTTTCAGTGATTTGTTATTCTGCGATATTTTATCAGGCGAACCACCGTAGGAAGAGATAACGAAAACATTATAGTCTTTAAAACAATGCTGGAATTTTTTTATAAAAAAGAGACGATGGATTATTTGCCCATTTTTGTTGCGCTTATTCTCCCTAACCTAAACCCAATGTGAAAGAACAAATGAAGAAATCAGAAAATAGTAGATGATACTAACCTTTTTCCACCTTTTTTTTTAAATGGCCGGTTAAATATGTAAATAAAAATGTACTTAACTTGAGATAGTTCCTCGAATCAGCACATTTTATATAATTAAAGCGATTTGTAATTTTACGATATTTTCCTTAAAAATTTTAATGCTATTTCAAAATCTGAGCGTAAAAACAAAGATTCTTAAATTCAGTCCATCTTTCAGTGATTTGTTATTCTGCGATATTTTATCAGGCGAACCACCGTAGGAAGAGATAACGAAAACATTATAGTCTTTAAAACAATGCTGGAATTTTTTATAAAAAAGAGACGATGGATTATTTGCCCATTTTGTTGCGCTTATTCTCCCTAACCTAAACCCAATGTGAAAGAACAAATGAAGAAATCAGAAAATAGTAGATGATACTAACCTTTTTCACCTTTTTTTTTAAATGGCCGGTTAAATATGTAAATAAAAATGTACTTAACTTGAGATAGTTCCTCGAATCAGCACATTTTATATAATTAAAGCGATTTGTAATTTTACGATATTTTCCTTAAAAATTTTAATGCTATTTCAAAATCTGAGCGTAAAAACAAAGATTCTTAAATTCAGTCCATCTTTCAGTGATTTGTTATTCTGCGATATTTTATCAGGCGAACCACCGTAGGAAGAGATAACGAAAACATTATAGTCTTTAAAACAATGCTGGAATTTTTTTATAAAAAAGAGACGATGGATTATTTGCCCATTTTGTTGCGCTTATTCTCCCTAACCTAAACCCAATGTGAAAGAACAAATGAAGAAATCAGAAAATAGTAGATGATACTAACCTTTTTCACCTTTTTTTTTAAATGGCCGGTTAAATATGTAAATAAAAATGTACTTAACTTGAGATAGTTCCTCGAATCAGCACATTTTATATAATTAAAGCGATTTGTAATTTTACGATATTTTCCTTAAAAATTTTAATGCTATTTCAAAATCTGAGCGTAAAAACAAAGATTCTTAAATTCAGTCCATCTTTCAGTGATTTGTTATTCTGCGATATTTTATCAGGCGAACCACCGTAGGAAGAGATAACGAAAACATTATAGTCTTTAAAACAATGCTGGAATTTTTTTATAAAAAAGAGACGATGGATTATTTGCCCATTTTTGTTGCGCTTATTCTCCCTAACCTAAACCCAATGTGAAAGAACAAATGAAGAAATCAGAAAATAGTAGATGATACTAACCTTTTCCACCTTTTTTTTTAAATGGCCGGTTAAATATGTAAATAAAAATGTACTTAACTTGAGATAGTTCCTCGAATCAGCACATTTTATATAATTAAAGCGATTTGTAATTTTACGATATTTTCCTTAAAAATTTTAATGCTATTTCAAAATCTGAGCGTAAAAACAAAGATTCTTAAATTCAGTCCATCTTTCAGTGATTTGTTATTCTGCGATATTTTATCAGGCGAACCACCGTAGGAAGAGATAACGAAAACATTATAGTCTTTAAAACAATGCTGGAATTTTTTTATAAAAAAGAGACGATGGATTATTTGCCCATTTTTGTTGCGCTTATTCTCCCTAACCTAAACCCAATGTGAAAGAACAAATGAAGAAATCAGAAAATAGTAGATGATACTAACCTTTTCACCTTTTTTTTTTAAAAGGCCGGTTAAATATGTAAATAAAAATGTACTTAACTTGAGATAGTTCCTCGAATCAGCACATTTTATATAATTAAAGCGATTTGTAATTTTACGATATTTTCCTTAAAAATTTTAATGCTATTTCAAAATCTGAGCGTAAAAACAAAGATTCTTAAATTCAGTCCATCTTTCAGTGATTTGTTATTCTGCGATATTTTATCAGGCGAACCACCGTAGGAAGAGATAACGAAAACATTATAGTCTTCAAAACAATGCTGGAATTTTTTTTATAAAAAAGAGACGATGGATTATTTGCCCATTTTTGTTGCGCTTATTCTCCCTAACCTAAACCCAATGTGAAAGAACAAATGAAGAAATCAGAAAATAGTAGATGATATTTTTAAAAGGCCGGTTAAATATGTAAATAAAAATGTACTTAACTTGAGATAGTTCCTCGAATCAGCACATTTTATATAATTAAAGCGATTTGTAATTTTACGATATTTTCCTTAAAAATTTTAATGCTATTTCAAAATCTGAGCGTAAAAACAAAGATTCTTAAATTCAGTCCATCTTTCAGTGATTTGTTATTCTGCGATATTTTATCAGGCGAACCACCGTAGGAAGAGATAACGAAAACATTATAGTCTTTAAAACAATGCTGGAATTTTTTTATAAAAAAGAGACGATGGATTATTTGCCCAATTTTGTTGCGCTTATTCTCCCTAACTTAAATCCAATGTGAAAGAACAAATGAAGAAATCAGAAAATAGTAGATGATACTAATTTTTTCCACCTTTTTTTTTTTAAATGGCCAGTTAAATATGTAAATAAAAATGTACTTAACTTGAGATAGTTCCTCGAATCAGCACATTTTATATAATTAAAGCGATTTGTAATTTTACGATATTTTCCTTAAAAATTTTAATGCTATTTCAAAATCTGAGCGTAAAAACAAAGATTCTTAAATTCAGTCCATCTTTCAGTGATTTGTTATTCTGCGATATTTTATCAGGCGAACCACCGTAGGAAGAGATAACGAAAACATTATAGTCTTTAAAACAATGCTGGAATTTTTTTATAAAAAAGAGACGATGGATTATTTGCCCATTTTTGTTGCGCTTATTCTCCCTAACCTAAACCCAATGTGAAAGAACAAATGAAGAAATCAGAAAATAGTAGATGATATTTTTAAAAGGCCGGTTAAATATGTAAATAAAAATGTACTTAACTTGAGATAGTTCCTCGAATCAGCACATTTTATATAATTAAAGCGATTTGTAATTTTACGATATTTTCCTTAAAAATTTTAATGCTATTTCAAAATCTGAGCGTAAAAACAAAGATTCTTAAATTCAGTCCATCTTTCAGTGATTTGTTATTCTGCGATATTTTATCAGGCGAACCACCGTAGGAAGAGATAACGAAAACATTATAGTCTTTAAAACAATGCTGGAATTTTTTTATAAAAAAGAGACGATGGATTATTTGCCCATTTTTGTTGCGCTTATTCTCCCTAACCTAAACCCAATGTGAAAGAACAAATGAAGAAATCAGAAAATAGTAGATGATATTTTTAAAAGGCCGGTTAAATATGTAAATAAAAATGTACTTAACTTGAGATAGTTCCTCGAATCAGCACATTTTATATAATTAAAGCGATTTGTAATTTTACGATATTTTCCTTAAAAATTTTAATGCTATTTCAAAATCTGAGCGTAAAAACAAAGATTCTTAAATTCAGTCCATCTTTCAGTGATTTGTTATTCTGCGATATTTTATCAGGCGAACCACCGTAGGAAGAGATAACGAAAACATTATAGTCTTTAAAACAATGCTGGAATTTTTTTTATAAAAAAGAGACGATGGATTATTTGCCCATTTTGTTGCGCTTATTCTCCCTAACCTAAACCCAATGTGAAAGAACAAATGAAGAAATCAGAAAATAGTAGATGATACTAACCTTTTTCCACCTTTTTTTTTAAATGGCCGGTTAAATATGTAAATAAAAATGTACTTAACTTGAGATAGTTCCTCGAATCAGCACATTTTATATAATTAAAGCGATTTGTAATTTTACGATATTTTCCTTAAAAATTTTAATGCTATTTCAAAATCTGAGCGTAAAAACAAAGATTCTTAAATTCAGTCCATCTTTCAGTGATTTGTTATTCTGCGATATTTTATCAGGCGAACCACCGTAGGAAGAGATAACGAAAACATTATAGTCTTTAAAACAATGCTGGAATTTTTTTATAAAAAAGAGACGATGGATTATTTGCCCATTTTGTTGCGCTTATTCTCCCTAACCTAAACCCAATGTGAAAGAACAAATGAAGAAATCAGAAAATAGTAGATGATACTAACCTTTTTCACCTTTTTTTTTAAATGGCCGGTTAAATATGTAAATAAAAATGTACTTAACTTGAGATAGTTCCTCGAATCAGCACATTTTATATAATTAAAGCGATTTGTAATTTTACGATATTTTCCTTAAAAATTTTAATGCTATTTCAAAATCTGAGCGTAAAAACAAAGATTCTTAAATTCAGTCCATCTTTCAGTGATTTGTTATTCTGCGATATTTTATCAGGCGAACCACCGTAGGAAGAGATAACGAAAACATTATAGTCTTTAAAACAATGCTGGAATTTTTTTATAAAAAAGAGACGATGGATTATTTGCCCATTTTGTTGCGCTTATTCTCCCTAACCTAAACCCAATGTGAAAGAACAAATGAAGAAATCAGAAAATAGTAGATGATATTTTTAAATGGCCGGTTAAATATGTAAATAAAAATGTACTTAACTTGAGATAGTTCCTCGAATCAGCACATTTTATATAATTAAAGCGATTTGTAATTTTACGATATTTTCCTTAAAAATTTTAATGCTATTTCAAAATCTGAGCGTAAAAACAAAGATTCTTAAATTCAGTCCATCTTTCAGTGATTTGTTATTCTGCGATATTTTATCAGGCGAACCACCGTAGGAAGAGATAACGAAAACATTATAGTCTTTAAAACAATGCTGGAACTCTTTTATAAAAAAGAGACGATGGATTATTTGCCCATTTTTGTTGCGCTTATTCTCCCTAACCTAAACCCAATGTGAAAGAACAAATGAAGAAATCAGAAAATAGTAGATGATATTTTTAAATGGCCGGTTAAATATGTAAATAAAAATGTACTTAACTTGAGATAGTTCCTCGAATCAGCACATTTTATATAATTAAAGCGATTTGTAATTTTACGATATTTTCCTTAAAAATTTTAATGCTATTTCAAAATCTGAGCGTAAAAACAAAGATTCTTAAATTCAGTCCATCTTTCAGTGATTTGTTATTCTGCGATATTTTATCAGGCGAACCACCGTAGGAAGAGATAACGAAAACATTATAGTCTTTAAAACAATGCTGGAATTTTTTTATAAAAAAGAGACGATGGATTATTTGCCCAATTTTGTTGCGCTTATTCTCCCTAACCTAAACCCAATGTGAAAGAACAAATGAAGAAATCAGAAAATAGTAGATGATACTAACCTTTTCAACCTTTTTTTTTAAAAGGCCGGTTAAATATGTAAATAAAAATGTACTTAACTTGAGATAGTTCCTCGAATCAGCACATTTTATATAATTAAAGCGATTTGTAATTTTACGATATTTTCCTTAAAAATATTAAATCACTAAAAATAACTTCCCTACTAATATGCAATTGTCTAATAAGTAGTGATGCTCGAGACTGAAAAATTTCACGAGAATCGATAGTCGAGACCGAGATTTGACCCCGAGACCCGGGACACGGAGATCCAAATAATCCAAGAAAATTCTCAACTCAAAAACCGAGACCGAGACTTGTTTCAAAAAATATTTTCTTATACACTTAAAAAATAAAAAAATAATAATAATATCATAAATCATTCCAGGGCTCTCTTTTTTATTTATAAGATTTTGTCTTATTTTGGAAGTCAAAGTTCTATAAATTCAAAATTGTCTTATTTGTAAGATTTTATCTTAAGCTCTGGTTTTATTTGGTCTAATTTCTTACTTCCGCAGAAATCTAATACGAAAAGAACGAAATTCGAGCAGTCAATGAATTACTTCATAAAATAATCAATCACCTTATCAACTCGGCAAACCTACATTAGAATGATATCTTTCAAAAAAAGATAAGCATGGGAATAATCAGGGCTCCCAGACAGAGCTGGACGTAATTACGGATTACGGATTACGGAAATTACGGCCTTTTTGGAGTTACGGATTACGGATTACGGGTTTCGGATTTTTGGGATTTTTCCGTAATTTTTATCCGTAATTTGACTTTTTATAAAAAAACAAAAAATTTTTTTTTGTGCGTAATCTGTTACCAAAATACCGTGTACAGACATTTGCGCCTATGTCCAAACCCTGTTCAAATTTAATTTTAACCAGCCCAAAAACAAATAAGGCTTGCTAAACTATCCCAAACAGTATTTTGTAGTACTTTTAAAAAAAGAAATTCGAATGGTTGTATAAATGGTCATTATTTCAAAAATTCTCGAATGAAATTCTTGGCCACAATCTATTCGTAACATCCATTTACAAATTAACAGATTTTTTGGATCTTAAAAGTTAAATCTAAAGTGAATTTTAGGATATAGGCGCAAATGTCCGCGGCGCAAAAGTCCGAGGCGCAAATGTGGGGTAACCCAAAATACACCCAAATTATCAAATTTTCCGTCGGCCTCCCTCAAAATTATTTTTCTATTTTAAGTGCAATGCAAAATAGTGAATAATTTACAAAATGATTATTGTTTTTGACACCAAAATCTTATTTATTGACCAGTAAAGTTCTTAGTTTAAAAAAACCGATCGAGCTCTTTTGGGCAAAGCTAATTTTTTTTTTTTGTATTTTCAATATTTTCTTAAAATCCTAATCGGCGAGCCGTCACGATTCGCGACTTTTCAGAGGAGCATGCGAAACAACAAATTTTTGTCATTTCAATTTTAATGCATAAATCATGCTTTGTTAAAAAATTTCCCGAGTTTTTCGTATCCCGGTTCCCGGGTTCATTTCCCGTCCCGGTTCCCGATTCCCGGTAAAAGTCATTTCCCGCACAGCCCCATCCTTCATCATAATTTGCTTTTAACCGGTTTCTCAATTGAATGATTTTTGTTTTTAAGAAAAAAATTTTTGAAAATTACGGATTACGCCAAATTACGGCCTTTTTGGATCTCCGTAATTACGGATTACGGATGGCCGTAACTGAAAAAATCGCCGTAATTACGGATTACAGATTTCCGTAATTGAAAATTAGTTACGTCCAGCCCTGCTCCCAGATGAAAATTTTCAAATGCCTCATTTGGCTGGCAAAAAAGCCTCATTTGGGGTCAAAAATTGTGAATTTTTGATAAAAATTTTGAGAAACCATAGGCAAAAAGTGGGCTGACGGAGCCGATAGGCGCCGCCGTGAAAACTTTTGAAAATTTTGGCGTGATTTGTTAACAGATTTTGCCTCAAATAATATTATATCAGCTCTGAAAACATTAAAGCCTTTAAAATAGGGTTTCAACCCCGAGTCGGGGTTGAGGATCGACGTCGGAGTTTGTCGGAGTTGGAAACGTCGGGGTCGGAGAAAACCCCAAAAAATGGTCGAAAACAGTGGTGCCATTTGTTCTTATTTCTAAGATTTGTTCTTATTTGAAGGGGTCGAATCTTAGAAATTTAAAAAGTTCTTATTTCTATGAAATGTTCTTATTTCAGCCTTCTGTTTTATTTTGTTCTTATTTCTTACCCTGATGTAAAAAATAAGAAAATTTTGCTTTTTTTACAATTTTCTGGAGTGATTTCTTTAATAATTTAAATATTTTTCCCGGCGTCGCCTGTCGGCACCACCGGACTTTCATCCTTTTGATTTTTTCCCAAAATGAGGCCCAAAATTGACGGCTCTATTGCAGTTTACCCGACCATAAAAAATTTTCACGACCTTAAGAAATTTACACGACCATAAAAAAAAGACACGACCATAAAAAAAAAGACACGACCATAAAAAAGAAGACACGACCATAAAAAATTTACACGACCATAAATCTCACCCTTCATTAAAAATAGGAAAAAAAAATTCTATGTCTTGAGTTTTTTCAATAAAAAATTACTGGAATTTTTTAAAGTAGGAAATTTGAAGAAAAACATGAAATTTTCATAACATTTTTTAAATTTTTACTAGTTTTTTGAAGACTTTTAAGAAAAAAATACGAAAATTTGAAGGATTTTCTTGAAAATTCTGCGTTAAAAAATTCCCAGTAATTTTTTATTGGAAAAACTCAAGACTTAAAAAAAAATTTTATATTTTTTCCTAGGGGGGGGGGGATATTTATGGTCGTGTAAATTTTTTATGGTCGTGTCTTTAGTTTTATGGTCGTGTTAATTTTTTATGGTCGTGTAAATCTTTTATGGTCGTGAAAATTTTTTATGGTCGGGTAAACTGCAATAGAACCAAATTGACTATTTTCAAGGTAAGTCTGTTAACAAATTCATTCAAATTTTTCAAAATTTGTTCCAACGGCGCCTATCGGCACCATTTGTAATCACGTTTTAAAAAATATTATTTTTTTTTACGAGCCATGTTCTTATTTCTGAAAATTTTCGATGGCACCTCTGGTCTAAAATGTCATGGTCGGGGGCGGGGTCGAGGTTGCACCCTTACATTAAAATAAAACAATGTATGTACAACTAAAAACAATAATGAAAAGCTATTTTTAATTGGTAGTGAAGAATTGTTAATTTGCTCTTAGCCCTTAATAAAATTTCAACAAAACAACGTCATTGGAAAATCCGTCAATGTAAACACTGTCTCTGACGGATTGTCCGGGAGCCAAGAATAAGGACGGTGTCAATCTCTCGAAAAATGGGGTGGTCCTGCCAAATGTCTCATCTGACTATTTTCGCGAAAATCTGTTAACAAAAATTTCCTCCCGGTGGCGCCTATCGGCACCACCGCACCCCCATTCGCTTAAGTTTACTCAAAAATTATCTACAAAAATATTCAAAAACTAGTCATTTTTGCAAGAATTGTTGCCAAAATGCACACAAATTTTCAAGTTTTCCCAGCTGGCGGCTAGATTCGGCACCAGGGCTAAGCGAAATTTTGTTTCGTGTTTCGAAAATTTCGTTTTTTGCGTTTCGAATTTCGAGTAAAACGTCAAATTTTTTAAAAAATAAACCCCTAAGAATAGGCTTTTGGCACTTAAGTATCTCTTCAAGAATGTACTATAATCTGTTGCGAAAGCCGCCATAATTTTTCAAAACTTTTTCGGTGGTGCAGATCAGCACCATCGGAACTCGTGGTAGAATCTTAGAAATTTAAATTCGTATTTCCAATAAATGTTTTTATCTCAGACTACTGTTTTTATTTGTTCTTTTCTTACTTTAGGGTAAAAAATGAGAAAAATTATTATTTGTATTCATTTTTTGAAATCAACGAGTTCTGGTTATACATATTAGTAAAAAATGGCATGCCCTCAAATATGGGCTAAATGTGCCCAAAGTGTATAAAATTGTCTACTCTGGCTATATGTTTCCCCTTTTTTTATGTTTTTCATTAACAATAAACAATTTATAAATTCACACCTCATTAACAATTGAAATAATAATAATGCCTATTTTGAAATTTCCTTTTTTGATACCCTCATCTTTCAACACTTTTCCTTATTCTAATCACTTTCACCAAAAGCCTCAGGCAATTGCCAATCATGAGGAATTGTGCCCAACATTTTGACGTGTTCATGCAATCCCAATCGTTCACGCATTTCCACAATGTCCACACGTTTTGGACCATCACCGCCGATCAAAAATTGGACTGAAAGAAAAATCAAATTTCAAAATTTAAATTGGTTATTTTGATCAAGGTCAAAAATCAATGTTTAAATTAGTAGGAACGAAAATTGTAAGTAGAGTAAGTCCCATCGGGACAAAGTTCTGCCTTATTTTTTCAGGCGGTTTTTCAAATTTTAGTGCATCTTTTCGACCCTACAATTAGGTGATGAAAGTCTATTGAGTAGCCGACAAAGTGCCCACGATTGAATGCCATTTATTGGCATCCACCCGTCAAATGTCGCCAAAAAAAAAATTCTGTTAAGTTAAGTTTTTAAAATAAAAAACTATAAACAAACTATAGCTAGTGTCAAAAAGCCAGTCGGCACTCGATAGTGGGTACTCAACCACCCGCACTCAATGATCGATCAGCTAATTAGAACTTTTGAATTGCATTTTTCCACCCAATTAGTGCCAAAAAAAACAAAGTGAATTTTTATATTTGAAAAGCATTATTTTTTGCTGCACCTGTTGGGTGCCGTTCACAAATGTCCGGGATCACTACCAACAAATCGGCGCCCTTTCGGTAGACGAGTCGACTGAGCACCACCACAGTTGTGCGCTTTTGACACGCAAAAAGTGTTGGGTCGGGCTGGAACAGAGCTGAATCAATGGCATTCCGAATCACGAACACGCGCTGGGGGGCAACCCCCTCACGGAGGACGGTGTTCTCCTTGCTTAAATTGCGAACAAAGTAATTAGTGATGCCTAATGAGCTGCTTATTGACTGTTAGATCTGATCAGTGGGGCAAATGAAAAAAAATATTCAGGGAACTGGAAACACTAGAAAAACACAAACAATTTGGTTACACCGGAGTTTTCTAATCAATACCATTTAAATCCATTCATTGGGGGCGGGCGAAAGGAGAGACATAAGAAACGTGTGCATTCCCCGCAGGGAAAGCATAAAATTTTGTTACTGCTGAAAAGTTAGAGAAATTTATATATGTGGAAAAGAAAGGCAGAGTGAAGAAAGATTGTGGGGCAGAGATAGAGACAAACAGAGAATATTTTCAGTGCACATCAGCAAATTCATTCTTTCCTATCTTTCCCCACCAGTAGAGGGGCCTATCTCAATTTCCGTCATGTGATTTCTAAATCGAATCAAAAGCACAGGTAGGCCGAGAAAGTCGAGAATTCAGCGGCATGGACCGGGACACACACAGAAAAATGATCAGTTACTGTTCTTACCTTGTGTGTGAAACGCAGATCAATCGGTCCACATTGGCCAATGAATAGCGGAGCAGAAATTTGTTCATCAACACAGCACTGGAGCCAGCAAAGCCGATCATTGAATGGTCCGTAATCCCGGCACGAATTGACCAAGCGTGGAGCAATGCCTCGTGTGCCATCGTGGAGAAAGTCTGGCATTCGAATTATATTTGCTGATACACACAAATTTTTCCGCGCTTTAAATCCACCCCAATTTTTTCCCAATTCAAATTAAAATTTGTAAGTTACAATCGCTCAAAAATGTAATCCTTTTTTTACAAAAAATTTTCTCTCTGTTTTTTTTTACCTTGTGCCCATTGCGCAGGAGACACTTGGACAGCTGATAAATGTGCGTCTCAACTCCGCTCGTATTGGGACAAAAAAAGTCGGAGACCATACTGAAAATGCGGACTTAATGATGATGGGATAGAATGGCACACTCACGCAATGCGAAAATCGGCCAACGCCGCCGACGGGGCTGCCATCGTCCGACTGTTGTTGTTGCCGCCAGCGCTGCTTAAGTCACAGCCGTCATCCCCAAACACATCTGCCGCCGCCGATGACGATGAAAAAAATATGAGCAGACAGACCAGTACCGCCAACTAAATTTTTATTTTTTTTTATCATAAACTGCGATTGCTCTTTGAAGTGCAATAGAGTACCAAAAAAAAAAGAAGTAATTAGTGATTATTAAAAAAAGACAGCAGAACCAGGTAATACTAAGGCTGGCGCTCCCCATTTTTTGAAAAAAATCACACTTTTTAAGCGATTAAAAAATGTTCATGGGGGTTTTCAGGGCCGCTGATCATAATTCCGGCATCGATTTCGACTAAATTTCTAACTTTTTTTAATACATTTACATAAGTTTTAGTCAATAAATGTGAATTAGGGAATAATTTTAGTTTTCGTTTTTTGCTCGAATTCGGGGCGGGGACTCAAAATTGGTCGAATGATTGCCAGAATCGTGATAAGCAACCCAAAACCCCTGAAAGGATGTCTTTCACGACTTTTAAAGAGTTAAAAAACTTTTTTCAAAATGGGGGAACCATTCCTGGTATTGCTCAAAATCCTTCGAAAAAAATTCATTTTGTCCAATTCCGAGCCCCAGAACCAAATTCGAACAAAAAGTCAAAAATTCCAAAAAATTTTATTTGTTTTTTCTGGCCAAAACATCTAAAATAGTAATATTGATTGCTATTATGTTTTTTTTGGCTGAGTTCCATGCCTTAAGTCATTTTATGTTCAAAAATCAAAATCTAAAATTTTTGGAATTTTCGACTTTTTGTTCGAATTTTGGTATGGAATTAGAAATTGGTCGAAATTGATGCCGGAATCGTGATCAGCGACCCTGAAACCCCAAGGAAAAGTGTTTCCAGGACTTTTTTAAAAGAAACAATAAAAAAAAAAATTTTGAAATTTTGCAAAAAAAGCGGATACACAAACTCCCGTAATATCGAATTTCAGGTTATAAGAATTTTCGGCCAAGACATTTGCGCCTATGTCTATAATTGATTTCTAATTGCATTGCCTTAATCCCAAATGCCTTAAAAGGATTAATAAGGAAGAAAACAGTATTTTTGGCTCTTTATCTAATTCATTGGGGTATTTTTAAAATTTATGGTTTTTTTCAAAAATCTCCAAGAACGCAATTCTCGAACAAAATACATGTATTAGCCTCTATTATAACTTTTTAATGAATTTTGGAATTAATGCAACCTAAATTTAAAACCCATTTTGGGCACAACCGCAAAAGTCGGGCCGCAAATATCTTGGCCTGAAAAGTCGCAACACCATTTCAGACAACTCATAATTTTAGTATCACCTCTTAAATACAATGTTTTTTTTTTCTTGCAATTACAAAAAACCTGGGGATTGAAGCGCATTTGCGATGGCACACGGCGGGGGGGGTCGGCGCCCGGTTCTGGAGGGGGCGGCTCCATATTTTCTGGTGGTTGCGGCGGTGGCGGTGGCGGCGGCATTCCAAACCAGTAGGTGATAAAGAGAATGACAACAAGAGCAGCCAAAACTAACCAAAATATTGGGTTTTCAAATTCCATTTGAACTAAAAAAAAGAAAATTGGCAGATTTCCGAGGGAAACAAAAAGGGCACATGAAATGACAAGCAATGTTCCTTTTTGTGTAAGATTTGTTATTAAAATAACTTAAATTTTTAAAATTTTTCTCGGCGGTGCCTATCGGCACCGCTTTTTTCCTTGTTTTTTAAGAATTGACATATTATGTCATTTCAAGACCCACATTAAAAAAATAACCCGAAATAAAAGAAATGGCAATAACTTTTCTTTTAAAAAAAAATTATTTTTGGAAATATTTTGGTGGCGAATATTACCAAAAGGTTTTTATTTGGTTTTTGTTACATATTAATTTTGGTTTTGCATTTATATATATATATATATATAAATACATATTTTTTTTTGACAAGAAAGGACCATTTACAATAATTAGTAGGGAACGGATTTTTAGTTTTTTAACTATTTTTTCTGCGGCTTTATTTCGACGAGAAATGCACGAAAAACACATTTTTTGTTCGAAAATTCTTCGTTTTAACGCCACTATTCATCACTAGGAATCACTATTTTGGAGCTTGGCCACTAAAAAAAAATTTTGGAAGTTGGCCACTAAAATAATTTTTTGCCACTATTTTGGCGTTCTGTCCAAAATTTATTAACAAAAATGCAATAAAAACAAAAAATACACCCCTAAGAATCGATCAAAAAAAAATTCAGAAAAATACACCACTAAGAATCGACCCTAAAATTTTCAAAAGTAGACCCATAAAAAATGAAAAAATTTCTGAAAAATTCAATCTCCAAAATTTCTATTTGCTTTTCTGATATCTTGAGACTAGAACGGTTTTTTTCCGTTTACAAATCAATTTTGGCTGATAATCGTATGTCTTTTACACCCATAAATTTAGAAATGTATCTTATTTGTAATTGTAATCAGTGAATAAAATTGTTTGCTTATTTTAAATTGTTTTTCAAATTAAAAAACAGCTATTTAAAAAATTACATCGCTAAATTTGGAACTTTTTCGCCACTATTTTTGTCACACTATTTTGCCGTTTTTTTGTCACTATTTAGTTAATTATTTTGGAGTTTTTTGCCACTAAAAATCCTCGCCCTAGTAATAAGAATTGAACTTTTAGATCGAATAAGTCCTGGAATTGGGGTGGGGCATACAAAACCAAATATTTGTTTGTTTCCCTGTAGCCTTACTACGATATGTTTTTCACCAAAAATTGAAAGAAATGCATAAATCGACCAAAAAATTTCATAAAAATATACCCCTAAGAATCGACCCTAAAATTTTCAAAAGTAGACCCATAAGAAATGAAAAAAAAAATTCTCAAAAATTCAATCTCCAAAATTTCTATTTGCTTTTCTGATATCTTGAGACTAGAACGGTTTTTTCCGTTTACAAATCAATTTTGGCCGATAATCGTATGTCTTTTAACCCCACAAATTTTGAAATGTACCTCATTTGTAACTGCAATCAGTGAATTAAATTTTGCTTTATTTTAAATTATTTTTCAAATTAAAAAACAGCAATTTTAATAAATTTCAGCCCTACATTTGAAACTTTTTCGCCACTATTTTTGTCACTATTTTGCCGTTTTTTTGTCACTATTTAGTTAATTATTTTGGAGTTTTTTGCCACTAAATATCCGTTCCCTAATAATTAGAGACCGGCGAGAGCGGGACTCCAACGGGAAAAGACGGGAATCCCGTTCCCGCTTTTTGCCCGAGCCGGTGGTGCCGATAGGCGCCACCGGCGGGAAATTTGAAAATTTGGTCTGGTTTGCTAAAAGATTGTAACCTAAAAATTGACTGTTTTTGGGGAAAATCTGTTAATAAAACGGCCATAAATTTTTAAATTTTCCCCGGTGGCGCCTATCGGCACCACCGGCCCCTTTCACTTAGGTTTTGTCTAAAAACCATCACAAATTAATCTTTTTTTGTCAGGGTTGTATTAAAATTACTCTAATTTTTTTTGAAAAATATAAATAGAAAATCCGGCTCTATTGCAGTTTTCGTCTTTTTGTTCGAGTTCGGGTCAGGGGGTCGGAATTGGTCGAAATGGATGCCGGAATCGTAGCAATCCCGAAAAAAAAAATTGGGTTTGAAAAAAAACAGGCTTGACTGAGTTTTAGTCGAACACACAGAAATGCTAATTTTTTTTGAACAAAATTATTTTAGAAATACAGTCTTATTAAATTCTTTGTTGTTTTTTTTCGTGCATTTAAATAAAAGATTGGTCTAAAAATTTACCAATTTAATCTAAGTCTTAAATTTAATTTTTGAAAATTTTTTTTGAAACTCCCGCTCCCGCCCGGGACTCCCGCAAAAACTCCCAATGTATGGGAGTTGTCACATTTCCAAAACTTCCCCAACACTTTTGTTAGGCCGTCCACTGCATTTGGCAAAAAAAAAAATTGCGCATTCCCTCCCCAATAAATTCCACTCCTAATGATTTTCTTAGATTTGTTTTTCTTTGTCTCAGCAGCGTACCGCCGAGGGTTTACGAAAGAACATAGCGATCTTAAATCCTGGCAAAAACAAGCACACAGTTTACATCCACCGCAAACTCGGAAGCGGTCTAAGTATTGTCGGGTGAACCCCAAAATTTCGCCGTCAAAATTAAGCCGCCGAAACTTCGCCGGACGAAATTTCGCCGCCCGAAATTTCGCCGAGACAAAATTTCGCCGCCGAAATTTCGCCGGGACAAAATTTCGCCGATGAATTTTCAGAAATAATCGTTGAATAAAAAAAGCCCATTTGTTCGAACCTTGTTTTTTTTCTAAAAAATTTCAAAAAACGAAGAAATTCACAAAAACGGCAACCCTAAAGAATGAGGTTCTAATTTAACTTTGTTATTGTGAGCTAAAAATATGTATATGGCGCTTCCGCTCCGAGTGCCGAAATTCCGAGTGCCGAATAGTGTAAATAATGTCCGAGTGCCGAAAAGGCCGAGTTCCGAATGATTTTTTTAAACAGACACTACTCTATAATTAAGGCTTTGTTTAGGTCTGAACTTTGGCATAGGCTTAAGCTCGACTAGGTCTAGGCTTTTATGTTTTCATTTTTTTAACAAAAGCCATTTTGGCTTTTTTTGTGCCATTCGGAACTCGGAATTTATTTTTGTTCTATTCGGCACTCGGACCGGTAGCCGTATATGGGAGGCTTCCGGGGTGTTGATCACGAATAATTTGTCAATAATTTTTAAGTCATATAAACCATGTCTTAAGGAGTTTTCGGAATCGCTGATCATGAATTTGACACCCATTTTGTCGAATTCTGAACCCCGGACCCGAACTCAACAAAAAGTCGAAAAATTCAAATTCTTTAACCCGTTATTTTAGAACTGTTAGAGAAAGAGAATGACCCCATTGATTATTCTTAAGTGTATGACCCACCCCACACGATCACTTATTTATTGTCGTCTTTTTCCCTCTTCCCTCTCCACTTTGTCATTCATTATTATATTTGGTCGTCCTCTCTTTTCGGACTCTCCTTTAAAATTGTTGTATTATTATTCAACTTAATAAATATTAAATATTTGTTGCTTCGGACACAACAAATTTGGCGCAGTCAGCAATCAACTTCTCGCACATTCGAAAAATCATCATTATCTTTAGAGCATTATCTCGTGTTGATATGCTCTTTTTGGAAAATTGGTAAAACTCGTGCTGTTTTCCAATTTTCGCAGACTTCAAAAACTTTTCTCTCTGTGTGAGATTAGTCTGCCGTGTGCAGTTCATTGCATCAGTGATATGGACCCTCAACAACTCCAACAATTGCTTAATGCTCTCCAGCAAATGGTCACCAACGCGGCACCACAAAACGCGGTGACACCCAATTTGAGCAACGCAAATTTGGCGAGTTCGATTGATGCACGGATTTCGGCATTTCATTACAATTCTGAGTGTGGCAACACTTTTGAATGTTGGTACAAAAGATTTGGAAAACTGATCGAGGAGTACGGAAGCACACTGCCGGAGGCGTCGAAAGTTCGAACTATTTGCGGAAACGCGTTCACTTTTTATTCGGCGGTATGAATATTTCAGAATTCGACAACAGTCAGGACAAGACATTTGACAGAAGAAGTCAATCACAATTTGTTGGGCCTCCCATGGATCGAATCATTGGACATAATCCCCCGTAAGCCTATTTTCTGCAGGGCTCGCTCAGTTCCACACGGCGCTCTCGAAGCTGTGAATGACGAATTGGACAGACTTCTTCAAATTGGCGCAATAAAGCCAATTGAATCAGTCACTGGGGCGCACCCATTTTGGCCGTTAAAAAGAAAAATGGCAAACGAGAGTGTGTATTGACTTCTCAACGGGCCTCAAAGTGCACTCGAATTGAACCGTCACCCACTGCCAAGACCAGACGACATTTGGCGCAAAATATTTCTCAAATTTGGATTTACGCGATGCGTATTTGCAAATGGAAATGGATGATGAATCGAAACAATTGTGTGCAAGCAATACACACCGAGGGCTTTTCCAGTGTCAGCGCCTGCCATTTGGAGTCAAATCGGCACCGGCAATTTTTCAACATATCATGGACCAAATTTGTGCTGGCATTCCTGGAGTTTTCGCCTATCTCGACGATGGATTGATTGCTACCAAAACTCTCGACGAACACATCTCAGCAATTTATACTCTTTTTGCGCGAATTCAAGAGTATGGACTACGAATCCAATTGGATAAATGCAAATTTCTGCAACCCGAACTTCTGTTTCTCGGACATATTGTGTCATCGGAAGGCATCCGCCCTGATCCGTCTCGTTCGGATGCAATTCGGAAAATGCCCGCACCCACCGACAAAAGCACACTTCGCTAATTTTTAGGAGAACTAGATTATTACGGTAGATTTATCAAATGCATGCGAGAATTGCGTGCACCCCTCGACAAACTCCTTCAGAAGGACGAAGTTTGGAATTGGACGAGTGAACAACAGAATGTTTTCGACAAAGCCAAAGAAATCATGACGTCCGACTTATTGCTGACCCACTACGACCCCTCACGTCAGATTGTCGTAGCAGCAGATGCGTCTAAGGATGGCATCGGAGCCACCTTAAGCCACATTTTTCCGGATAAATCAGAAAAAGTGGTAGAACACATTGCCTGTACTCTCGCAGCAGCGCAACGGAATTACAGCCAAATTGAGAAAGAGGCATTGGCCCTTGTATTTGCTGTTCAAAAATTCCATCGGATGATTTATGGCAGAAAATTTATTTTGCTAACCGATTACAGACCTCGCCATTTTCGGCTCCTAAAAGGGCATCCCTATTTATGCCGCAAGCCGCCTTCAGCGTTGGTCAATGATTCTAACGAATTATGAATTCGAAATTCGTTATGTAAAAACGACATCATTTGGTCAAGCCGATGTTTTGTCCCGGCTCATCGCAAATTATTCCCCGTCCAGAGGAAGACATCCTTATAGCAAACATCTGTTCAGACACAGATTGGTACATCAATTCCGAAACGCGATAAAATTTTGGAAATGGACAATTGTCTTCTTTACGAAGATCGAGTGATTATCCCCACTTCACTCCGCAGTCGCATCCTCAAGGCATTACACATCTCGCACCCCGCCATTGTGCAAATGTACTCACTCGCCCGTCGCCACGTGTACTGGCCGGGAATGGACTCGGCGATTGAAAAATTGGTTCACACCTGCGAAGAATGCCAAATGGGCAGAAGAACCCAACCAAGATATTTCTTTCACATGGCCAACAACGGACAAGGTATTTCAACGCGTCCATATTGACTTTGCTGGACCTTGCGCAGATGGTCACCAATACCTAATTTTGGTCGATTCTTATTCAAAGTGGCCAGAAGTTTATCGAATGAACACAATTTCAGCTTTTGCCACAATTTTTGTTCTTCGGTCTATTATTTTTAGGCTAGGAATCCCAGAAGAGATAGTTTCCGACAATGGAACTCAATATCGCTCGGCGGAATTTACCACATTTTGCAAAGAATTTGGGATTAAGCATACATTTACTCCACCATTCCACCCCCAATCGATGGACAGGTGGAACGCTTCGTCGATACCTTCAAGCAATAAATGAAAAAAAGGTCAAAATCAGACAGTACAGATTGGACCGAAAAGATGCTTTTCTCATACAGAACGACACCACATACAGCCCTCAACGGATTTTCGCCCGATCAATTATTTTTCGGTCGAAAATAGCGCACTAAAATGTCGCTCTTTCACCCAAGAGGGGAGAAAGTTGAAAAATTTGATGTGAAGTCGTTCAAAAAGGAACAATTTAAATATTCTGACAAAATGGTCCAAAATTTCAATCAGATACATGAGACCAAAGGCAACATTTTTCTTCCAAACGATCAAGTTTTTATTCTGAATTATCGTGGTAACAAAACCGAATGGTTGCAAGGCAAAATTGTCGCCACCCACACGATCACTTATTTATTGTCGTCTTTTTCCCTCTTCCCTCTCCACTTTGTCATTCATTATTATATTTGGTCGTCCTCTCTTTTCGGACTCTCCTTTAAAATTGTTGTATTATTATTCAACTTAATAAATATTAAATATTTGTTGCTTCGGACACAACAAGAACTAATGACTTATATTACATTAAGCCCATCAAAAAGCGTACTAAATTATGTAAGGCTATTTTATACATTTGTGGCCTAAAAATCGGGTTTAAAAAAGATGGTGAGAGATTCGGAATTGGACGAATCTGAGGTCATACTCGTGATCAGAATCCTTGAAAAGCCCCATTCTTTACCAAAAAAGTTCAACAAAATTTCTGGTAATAAAATCATGAATTTTTTGAAATTTTAAAACCTTGAATTTAAAGTTTTTTTAAAAACTTTTTTGGATTTTCTAAGAAAAAATTTTTTTTTTTTTTTAATTTTTCCCAGGCGAAATTTCGTCCCGACGTAATTTCGTCCAGCGAAATTTCGGCGGCGAAATTTCGTCCTGTTCCCGTATTCTCTTACCACAGGCTTCCCATTTGAGGCGTACTTTTTTCAAAGAATGTATTTTGAAATTGGCAATTTGCCCAGAGATTACTTTTTTAATTTACTTAAAAATTCTTGAAAATGACCTTTTTTTGTGCAAAATCTATTAATAATTTCATTGCGATTTTCAAAAAATTGCCCGCCGGACACCCCTCTCCTCTTCTACTAGAATTTGTTCCATTTTAATTTGGCAAAAGGGGAGGAATTCTTACGAGAAATTTATCCAAAAAATGTATGACTATTTTTCTTCTCCCTCCCCCCTATGTACTTTGAAAATCTCTGTCTGTCCGTTGAAATAGAGCTCAGGCGATGGGAACCCTGTCTTCCACTTTTTTGAATTCCTGATGGCATCCTTACTGTTATACTATAATTAGGTCTCACTTTCGCAATTTGTGCACCACACTTTGCTTGGTCTCCTCCAGCGAATTGTCATAAACGCGTTCCGTCCGCTGTGCAATGTTCGCCCAAATGTACATTTTGGCCACCTGCCGATGCTTCTTCAAAGCACGGCAACTGACCATTCTCACGTCGACGGATGGCAACAAAAAGAGCATTGGCTATTGCTGCAAAATATATAGAGAATAGTAACTTTAAAATATCAATTAAATGAACCCAAATTAGAAATGGCAAACGGTATGATTGTATCTTACCCATAAATGATTTGTATATAATTATTTCTTAAATTGATTGTACAGCAGGGTGGCCAGATGTCCTTATTTATAAGGATTGTCCTTATTTGAGGGGTCCAATCCTTAGAAATTATAAAAGTCCTTATTTATAAGGATTGTCCTTATTTGAGCCTAGAATCCTTATTTTGTCCTTATTTACTACCCTGAGGTAAAAAAATTAAGTAAAATGACTATTTTTTCCAATTTTTTGAAGCGATTTCGTTTTTATTTTTAAAATTTTTCTCCGGTGGCGCCTAGCGGCACCACCTGACTCCCATTCATATATACATATTTTTTTTTCAAATTTGGCTCGAAAACTTAAAAATTTTATCATTTTTAGTACAAAATTATCAAAATACACCCAAATTTTAAAAAATTTTCTCCGGTATTCCTTTTTCAAGTTAAAAATGAAAAGTCTGATTTCAAAGCCTAACAGTTAAAAAATTGCCACAGGATACAAATATGCTGAAAACAGTTTATTTTTTTGAATAAAAATGCGATTGAAAGCTTTGATAGCGTGTTTTAAATAATGTCCTTATTTTTGACCAAAAATCCTTATTTTTTACCGGCGATGTCCTTATTTTGGAAAATTTTATCTGGCCACCCTGTTGTACAGCCTGCAAATTATAAGATGGCCCCTTAAAGTGGGACCTGGTCAGGGATCTCTTAATTGGCATACTTTATTTGAGCCATTGATTAGCATACAGTATCTGGTCCAATAAATTTCTATTTATAACTTGAAAATGTGTATATTTATTGATATGCCTTTCGGATTTGGGTCGACCAAAGTGACGAATTCAGGCGGCAATACTACGGGAATTCCTCCAACTCGAGTAGACAGAACGTGAAGACTTAAACCAAGTGAATATGAGGAAAGGAGTTAATCTATATATAAATTTTGGAATGTGTGTCATCAAAATTTTTTAAATCAAATTAACGCCAAATTTGTGTTGGCGTTTTGTTTGGCATTTTGTTTATTAAGGGTAGGGGAGAGGGAAGGGTAGGGGAAAGAAGAGGAAAGACATGGAAATGGAGGGTAGGGAGAGGAGAGAAAAGAGAGGGAAAGGGATGGAGGGGAGAAGGGAGGAGGGGGAGGGAAGGAAGGCTAGGGGATGGGAGGGGAAGAGAGGAGGAAGGTAGGAGGGGAGGAAAAGAAGGGTGAGAGGGAGAGGAAAGGAGAAGGAGGGGAGTAGGGGAGAGGAGAGGAAAGAGAGGGTAAAGGAGGGAAAGGGAGAGGGGAGGAAAAAGAGGGTAAGGGAGAGAGGAAGAAAGGAGGAAAGAGAGGGAAAGGGAGAGGGGAGGAAAGAGAGGGAAAATGATGGAAGGGAGAGGGAAGGAAAGAGAGGGAAAGGGATGGAATGGGAGGAAAGAGAGGGAAAGGGATGGAATGGGAGGGGGGAGGAAATAGAGGGTAAGGGAGGGTAGGGGAGAGAGGAAGAAAAGAGGAAAGGTAGAAAATGAGGATTTGGAAGAGGGGATGAAAGAGAGGGTAGGGGAGAAAGGAGGAAAGAGAGGGAAAATGAGGATTGGGGAGAGGGGAGGAAAGAGAGGGAAAGAGGGTGTAGCGGAGCAAAGGAGGAAAGAGAGGGAAAATGAGGATTGGGGTGAGGGGAGGAAAGAGAGGGAAAGGGAGGGGGGAGGAAATAGAGGGTAAGGGAGGGTAGGGGAGAGAGGAAAGGTAGAAAATGAGGATTTGTAAGAGGGGATGAAAGAGAGGGTAGGGGAGAAAGGAGGAAAGAGAGGGAAAATGAGGATTGGGGAGAGGGGAGGAAAGAGAGGGAAAATGAGGGTTGGTGAGAGATGAGGAAAGAGAGTAAAAGGGAGGGAAGGTGAGAGGGGAGGAAAGAGAGGGAAAGGGAGTGTAGGAAAGAGGGGAGAGGGAAGAAAGCCCCAAAGCGCGCCGAAGGCGCGACTTGGGCTAGTAATACAAATAAGAGAAAAATCAATTGGCATTCTATCGTAGGTGCTACTCCATTGATCAATCTGCTAATTAATATTTAACATTAATTTCACACCTAATTAGTGTTAAAAAAAATAATTCTTTAATCAAATTTTTTGTTGCACCTGTTGGGTGCCGTTCTAAATGTCCGGGATCACTTCCACCAACAAATCGGCGCCCTTTCGGTAGACGAGTCGACTGAGCACCACCACAGTTGTGCGCTTTTGACACGCAAAAAGTGTTGGGTCGGGCTGAAACAGAGGAGGAAAGAGAGGGAAAGGGAGGGGGGAGGAAATAGAGGGTAAGGGAGGGTAGGGGAGAGAGGAAGAAAAGAGGAAAGGTAGAAAATGAGGATTTGTAAGAGGGGATGAAAGAGAGGGTAGGGGAGAAAGGAGGAAAGAGAGGGAAAATGTTCAACAATTCCGGCGCCCGGCGGAGCGCAGTAGAAAACGAATGACCAAAAAAAACAATAAAAATAATTATATTTATTTTATTAACTTATTACTTTTCATGTTGAATTTTATGAATTTCTTAGCGATCGGCAGAAAAATAGATGTTTTTCTGTTTTTTTTTTTGAAACGGAACACTAACGCAAAATTCTAAAAGAGATAGTGCATTTTCACTATGAGATTCAGGGAAATACTGCATCAGAAACCTAAGAATATTTTGGTGTCCATTCTAATCAATCGTATCTCTAAAAAGGACCACAAAAGAATCCATTTTTGTAAAAGTACAGTATCAATGGTGCTATTTCCAGAACTATATGGAATTTTTTTTTAAGTCGGGCATTATTTGCCGAATGATCGCAAGTGATTGGATCTCCTCCCGCCCCATTTACCCAAAATAAGAATTGTTTTTTTACGGCATTTTACAGTTCGTTTCTTTGTTTTAACTATTTAACGAACTTTGACTTTGCTTCTTCCATTTTATTCATTTTTTATCTCACAAAATTTTGAACTGTGTATTTTATTCGGTGTCTGATGAGAGAATGAAGCGCAACCTCATTGTGCTGATTTTCATTATTGCATTTTTTTGTTAAATAAAATAATAAAATTGCGATATTTGGTTTTTTATTTTTTCTTGAAATAAATTTTTATTAGGAATTATAGAATTGTATAATGATTGTTTTCCAATTATTGATACTACAATAACTAGCCACTTTGATTATCGATTTTTCTGATCCCAAGCCTATTGATGGATTCCATAGGTGAGAGAGTACACTGTCTGACTTCTCTAACCAATGGAGCCCAAGCCTATTGATGGGGTGGAAGGTGAGATAGTGTAGTGTATGACTTCTCTAACCGGTTAGACGGTTCTCGTGAATTAATTCTTGCTAATTAATTCTCGTGAATTAATTCTTGCAAATTAATTCTCGCGAATGCGCGAGAATTATTTTGCGAGAAATGGTGCGCGAGAATTTTTCAAAATTTAGAAAAATTCAAAAACTAGGAGGGGACTCTAACCTCGAGGAGAGGTGAATCGTGACACGTTAACCACTAGGCTAAATGTCTGTTGAAGGAAAAAGAATAAATGTTTAATATGTAGTGAAAATATTTCCCTTGCGGACCCCTCCCCCCCCCCCCCCCCGAGAGGCGGCGGCGGTGGACCCCTCCCCCAAAGGGCGGCGGCGGCGGCCGCTCCCTTCTGCTATTGAGACAAGCGGAGATTTAATCTCCTGGGAAAATTTAACTCCTCCCATTTCGTCAATTCGAAACTTTTCATTCATTGATTCATTCATTATTAATTTTCCGCTATTTATATGTGTGTGTTTTTGCTATTATCATGTCGAATATATTTTATTTAAATGCTTATATAAATATTTTATAATTAATTAATACCTCTTGTTTACTAACATTTTTTTTTTAAATGAAAAATGATTTGCTTACTAAATTATTTTATTTTTTTGATACAATTAAATAAATGCCTAATAAAATCATTCTCGATATAACATTTTTTTTATTCTATTATAATTACTGTAATGGTTCATAATTTACTCTTGCTATAATATTATTCGATTTCTTATGACAATTGTCCAACCAATTTTATGTTTATGTAAATTTGATATTAATGACATTTTTAATATGCTGGCATCATTATTTTATTATTATGACTCAGAACCAATGACTTAATCGATTAATGAAAATTGTTATGCAAAATATAAAGAATTTTGATGCTGTTTAAATTTACCAAATTGATTTATTTTAATGCATTTTTAATGAATTGTGAATCAAGTTAATGTAATAATAACTCAGTGCCTTCAATTTGCTAATAAATTTCTATGTTTTATTACTGCAATGGCCATTCATTGATATAACATTACTTATTTCTGGAAGACAATGGATGTATATTTGCTTATGTCATATCAAATAATTAATTGCTAAAGAATGCATTTACTTTTAATAATTATTACTGAAATGGCTATTAATTTGTTATAAGATTTTTATTTATCTCTGGATACACAACTTTGTTTATGCAAAAATCTAAAATAATTAATTCACTACAGAAAATTTGATTTACTCCTAATTAAGAAATGATTATTATGCTTTTTGTTATAATTACTGAAATGGTTAATAAATCATTCCTGCTGTAACATTTTTATTTATTTGTAAATAATAATTAATGACATAATTTGTTTATGCAATATCAAATAATTAATTGTTGAAGAATTCATTCCCTAACAACATTTTTTTTAATGCAAAAATATAAATAATTTGATGCTGTTAAAATTTACCAAATTGATTTATTTTAATGTATTTTTTTTTAAAATGAATTTGTGAATCAAGTTAATGTAATAATAACTCTGTGATTGGCTTCTAATTAATAAATTTCTATGTTTTATTACTGCAATGGCCATTCATTGATATAACATTACTTATTTCTGGAGGACAATGGATGTATAATTTGCTTATCTCATATCAAATAATTAATTGCTAAAGAATACATTCACTATCTTTTTTTTTTTTAATTGAAAATTCGATTTGCTCTTTATTATTAATAATTATTACTGAAATGGCTATTATTATTTTTTTTTAAATATTTTATTACTGAAATGGCTATTAATTTGATAATATTTTATTTACATCTGGATACAAAACTTTTGTTTCTGCAAAATCTAAAATAATTAATTCTTTAGAGAAAATTTGCTTTACTCCTAAATTAAGAAATTATTATTATGCTTTTTTGTTATAATTACTGAAATGGTTAATAAATCATTCTTGCTGTAACATTTTTTTTTTATTTCTGAATAATAATTAAAGACATAATTTGTTTATGCAATATCAAATAATGAATTGTTGAAGAATTCATTCCATAACAAATTACTGGAATGGCTTGTAATTCGTTATTGCTATAGCAATTTTTATCTATCTGACTAAATGATGACTAAATTTTTTTCTGCAAATTTGATAATTAATTAATCACTACTGAAAATTCGATTCTGCACTTATATAATGAATTTTTATGTTTTTTTTTTGTTTCAATTACTAAACAGCTAATAATTCGTTCTTGCTATAACAGTTTTTATCTATTACTGAAAAACAATTGACAACACAATTTTTTGTTTATGCAAATTTAATAATTAATGGAAAATAATGCATATATTTCTCTATTTCTCATGACAATCGAAAATTACTGAAATAACATTATTTGCTTAAATTAATTTTAGCACAAAAAAAAAATTATTTCTTAATGGACAATTCCCAACAAAATCAATTGATGCAAGGACAGCCGCCATTTGGAAATGTACTATATCCTTAATTTGGTTATTAATCTTATTTTTCTTTCAGGTTGCAGCCCTCATACACCCCATTTTGGTAAATGCCGCACAACAACAACAACAGGCGCCGCTTCAGAACTCATTTTGCGCCGACGGCACACATGCCGTCCAGTTTGTGAATGGGTGTGCCGCCCAAATTGGACAATTGCTTCCGTACGTTTTCTTTATATTGTTCTTTTAGTTTATTAAATGAGTTTTAGGCCTCTTTGTTTGATTGTCGCCTCCATTCAACATCGGGCTGAAAACAGACGCCTGTGGGGCTGCTTCCGGTGACGAACCTTGTCCTGCGCAACGGTGACGGACACCGTTTCGAGGCTTCTGGATGGCAACACCAAGCCGGTGTTCTGGCAGCGTTGACCGTGGGCAGCGCCTACTGGTTCAGCAACTGTACTACGCGGGCCCGGTACCAACAAATGGACGGTTGGTACCGTATTGGCGTCGATGGCAGAAATGCCATCGTTGTTGCTCACGCCGCGGCACCACAGGTAAGTTTTTTTTAATTTTAACAATTTAAATGATTTCATTTGTTGTTTAGCCTTTGCCAATTGTTCAACCAAGTGGTCCTCTTGGCCTTCGTCATTCCATTGCCTCAATTTTGGGCAATGAAAATCAGGTTTAAAAAAAATAAAAAATAAAATTATTTTAATGCTGAAAAATTAAAGGTGTCAACTGTACAGATGGGTGGAGGCCGCACTGTCGATGAGCCACGCGCTGCGCCCCAAGCTGACCCAATTGAAGAGGACGCAAATAACAATGTGAGAAAATGATTTTCTTTAAATATAGTTGTCCATTATAATTTGAATAAAATTTAAAGACATTTGACCATCGCTTTGGGGTTCCGATGCGTACGCGTGCTCCTCAAAGGGCAGCTCATTTGGTGGGTTTGAGGGTTTAATTTGCTTTTGTATTTTCTATGCCTAAAATTATCAAGATAACTCGTCCAATTGAACAATGTTTTGTCATTGAGCGGACCACGCCAATGCGCAATACTCTCCGCAACACGAGGGGCGAATTGTGCGAAATCCGCTTTTTGCCTCTCGAGGACGCCGAACGACCTGATCTTGTCCTGGAGACGCTCATCCAACATCTACTCGACCGAGTGCTGGAAGGACACCCACGTCCGATGCTTGTTGGTCTTCAACTCCATCCTCCGGGCTTTGATCGCCCATACGTCATTCGACTCCGCCCACCGGAGCAAAACAACGCTGCAGCATTGGCGGCAGCGATTGAACGCCTGAACGAACAGTCTGCAGCCGGGATTGATCTCCTTTCCGGGACCACATTGACCAAAGTGCTCGCAGTGTGGCCCCAGGAGTCCATTCGTGCTGATGCCCAGCGTGGAGGTATTTGTTACCATAAAATGGAAAAAAAAATATTTCATAGTATTAGGTGCCTGTGACTTTGACGATGACCATCACGTCTCTAATACGGTGCACTCACTGGTACGTGTCATTAACCCTAACGATCGTCACTGCTTGGCACGCGCCGTTCTTCTTGGGCACCGGGACCGTGAGACTCGGCAGCCGAATGGAGGTGGCCGTAATGCATTCAATGCGTACGCTCAACGACAACAGGAACACGGGCGAGAAGCGGTGGCCTTGTTGCTGAACGCAGGAATTCCAGTTGACAAGCAGATGTACACGCTGGATGACGTTGAACAACTGCAACGGTGGCTCAACAACGAACACGGTGTAGGACAAATTCGCCTCGTCGTGTTCGAGAAAGAGCAGGAATATCGAATTGTCTTCAAGGGCAACGGGTAATTTACATTTTATGAATTTATTAAATTAATTAATTATTTAAGTGTTTCTGCCCAATTCAATTTATGTATGGTGTTGGAGCGGGGCCACTACAATTATATTGGTCGCATTGAACAACTCTTCAAAGTCGAGAATTATTGCATTGACTGTGAGCGCAGAGCTACAACACGATATCACTCGACTGGATGCAAAGTTGTGTGTCGCCTCTGTCTTCGTTTTGGAGCCGGATTTCCGTGCCAAAAAGAACAGGTAAGAATTCAATGTTAAATAAAAAAAAATTTATTATTTAAATTTTTCAGTTGCCAAATGGCGCAAACAGTTCTCGACGATGTAATGAGTGTGGCTTTGTCTTCCCGAACGACAACTGTTACGACTACCATCTTGCCAATATGGCACCCGAACCAATTGATGGAAGAGGTCAGCGACAACGCCAACCAATTTGTCAGTGGCGCCGCTTTTGTCGTGCGTGTGGCCGCGTCGCGTACGCAAATAACCATCAATGCGCACCACTTCATCGACCTGTCGGGCCAATAGATTGTCGCCGATGTCATGGGCGGCACACTTTGGATGAGCCATGCTTCATCCAACCTCTTCTCGATAGGCCAGCTCGTCCGAACAACAATAACAACAACAATGATGACGATGACGGTGATGGCCCCGTTCTAGACGACGATGAAGCGGATGACGAACTACCTCTTCGTCTTTGTTTCTTCGACGCCGAAACATCCCAGGAGCGGCCCATGCAACTAAACAACCAAATGGCCCAGAAGCACGTTCCTTTGCTCATCGTTGCTGAGGTCATCTGTGAGCCATGCATTCGTGCTGGAATCAGCGTCAACGATGGATTCGGAAGAAGAGCTCCGGGCTGTGTCTGTTTATGCCAAATGGTGAGAGGCCAACAGTTGCGGCAATGGTCTTCGCCCCCTTTTGTCAATGCTCCTGGCGACGATACCCTTCCGCCAAACGGAGCACCGACGTTTAATCAACGGCGCTACTTCTTCCACTCCTTCGACAACGAGGCAAATGACCCAATTGAGCAATTTTTGCTCTTTTTGATGAAGCATGGCTCAAAGAAGGCCCACACAGTCTGCATCGCGCACAACGGCGGCAAATACGACTTCCATCTCGTACTTGAGGCGCTCCATCGCCGCAGCATACCACCAAAGCAGCTGTGTACCACTGGGCTCAAAATATACTCCATGAAGCTTCGTGGCCGTCATCAGCGTCGCATCACATTCAAGGACTCCATCAACTACTTCTTCTGTGAACTCGATGCTCTCGTCAAAAGTTTTGATCTGCCACAACATCTGGCAACGGTGAAGCCATTTTTTCCGTACTTGTTCATCCAGCGCCAACATCTGCTCAACCGTCTCAATGGACTTCCTTCAGTGGAGTTCTACTCACCGGACACGATGAAAACGGAGAAACGGACCAAATTTCTGCGATGGCATGCCGATAACAACGAGGGCGCCAACTTCCAACTCCGCGAGCAACTCATCATGTACTGCGTGAATGATGTGGCCATACTTCGTGAATCGGTCCTTCGATTCCGTCAGCTCATCGGTGAGCACACGCAAGGCTTGGATCCGTTCCTCTGTGCCTCCACTGCTGCCGGTCTCGCCCTCGCCACACTCCGCCGCTGCTTTCTTCCCGCCAATCGTTTGGTCCACTCACCAGAAGGCGGTTACCTTCGTGGACGACGGGCTTCGGCTGAGTCACGACGTTACATCCGATTTTTCGAACTGGAGAACGAGGGAGCCCAAGTGCAATGTGCGGATTGGTCGATGGGAGAGGCTCACATCGAGGATTCTGGCTACCGTGTTGATGGACTTTGGCGCCGGGAGCCGCCCCTTCGCCCTTTGGCCATTGAATGGATGGGTTGCTTCTACCACGGTAAATATTTTTTTTTTTCTAAAAAACAAAGAAAATAATAATTTTAAAAGGATGTCCCGAATGCTTCCCGGACCGTCAACAGAAATTGGCTGCAGGCCGAACTGCAGAGGACCTTTACGAACGGACAATGCGGCGCCTCTTCGAGCTGGAACACCAACATGGATGTGAGCTCCATGTCATCTGGGGCTGTCAATGGAAGGAGAAACTCCGCCGTGACCACGAGCTGAAGCAGCGTTACGAAGCCGTCTTCACATCCTTGCCCACTGGACCCCCGAAACGATGCGTTGAGGGGAGGGCGTACGGAGCCATTTAAGCTTCACCACGTTTGTGTCGAAGACGAAGAGGTGCTGTGCATCGACATTGTTAGCCTCTACCCTTACGTCATGGTTTGCATCTTTTATGGTATCCTTTCAACAACAAGATTTAGAAAGTCAACCCCTTCCCCGTTGGGAATCCGAGGGTATTGACGCGCGAAGTGCTGCTCCATCCACCGACGGCGCCACTCCCATGGACATGCCCGGAAAACAACACATTCCGTGGCCTGCTTCTTGTCAGAGTCTTGGCTCCACGCAACATCCGTGTACCTCTTCTCGGCTACCGCACCAAAGATGAACGCTTCACCTTTCCGCTCTGTGGCTGGTACGCGGACCACCGACAACAGCGCCCATGCCGCCATGGCGATGACAAGCGCTCTTGGGTGTGTGCGTATACTCACGTGGAGCTGAATAAGGCACTGGAGCTGGGCTACGTCGTCACCGACATTTTTGAAGTACTTTTTTTTTGATATATTTTTAATTTTTCTACTAAAATTTATAGGTGTGGGACTACGCTGAGTGGGACGACACGCTGTTCAGCAGCTACGTCAACACCTTCGTTGGCCTAAAAGTTCAAGCGAGCGGATGGCCGGAGGGATGCGAGACCGAGGAGCAGCGCCAGGCCTTTGTAGCCGAATTTCTGCGCACCGAGGGCATCCAAATTGACCCGACAAAAATGGCCTTCAACCCGGGATTGCGGCTCATCGCCAAAACTTTGGCGAACTCCTTGTGGTAATTTTTTAAATTTTATATTTTGGAAACATTACCAATTTATAGGGGAAAATTGGCTCAGCGTGTGGGGCACACGGAGATTCAGTACACGCGCACGCCAGCAGAATTCCACAAGCTTCTCGACGACCCAACGTACGACAAATTGGACTTTGTTCACGTCTCCGACCACATGGACCGTGTCGTCGTGCGGAAGCGCCCAGAATTCTCCAAGGCGCCCTACACCAACTGCCTTCCCGTCGCCATCTTTGTGACATCGTACGCACGTCTCCACTTATACGGATACATGGAGCAAGTGTTAGCTTTGGACAACACCGAACTCCTCTACTGCGGTTTGATAATACTTAGCTCTTTTGTTATCCTTACGGTAATTCAGACACTGACTCCATCTACTACGTCAACAAGATGGGAGCTCCGTGTGTACCTGAAGGCGAGGCGCTGGGGCAAATGAAGCGGGAGCACGTGGATCGCCGAATTGTTGAATTTGTCGCCGGCGGCCCAAAAAACTATGGCATCAAGCACACAGCGCGAGATGGAGCGGATGAGCGTGCCAACCTCAAAATTCGGAGCTTCCGCCTCTCCTACGCCACGCAGCAACTCATCAACTTTGAGGCGATGAAGGAGCTCACTTTGGCTACGTACAACATCGACGGACCAATGTAAATTTTTTACGCTTTAATTTTTAAATTTTACAAATAGAATTTAGTGATGACATCATTGACAACGATGAATTGTTCGTCTATGGCGGTGGAGCGCATCGTGCCATCCGCGTCTCTTTCCCGCAGATCGACCGGAACATCCAGGCCGATCTCTTCACCCGAGAGGCCCACAAGGACTATCGGCCCTTCTACGCCAAGGGACGCGTGCGGCCGGGTATGCAGACGCGCCCATTTGGTTATGTGGAAGACGCACCACAACCAATGGGTGTTGAACAACAGACGCCATCACCGCCACCACCACCACCACAGCGCCGAAAAAGAAATTTGATTGAGCCGGACCCCACCCAGCCGGGCCATTCTGGGTGGTTTTGATATTTTTATTTTTTTTTCTGTTTATTTATTATTTTTTTTTTTCATTTTTTTTTTGTATTTTCTTTTCATTTTCATGTTTTTCTTTTTTATTTTTTTTTAAAATAAAATTTATCGAAAATGAATTGGAATAATTTTAGACAAGAAATCAAAGGAATTTTGTAAAATTTTTTCTGTCTTCACTCCAGTTACAATAACTTTTCCAGAAATATAAATGAGACACGTGACTCCATTATCCAATTTGCATCGAAGGGCTGGGAAAATCGATGGATCGTAAACACCACCCAGGGTTTTTTGTAGTTTTTCCACGCCAATTCTTTGATCAAATGTTAAAACTCCAACAATGTTGACTACATGCAGCTCATGAATTGCCATTGTACAACGTTGAGTGTGTTGAATTCGTCGTAGAACTCTATTTGCAAATTTTTGGGCTTGATCAGGGTGGGGTACTCCAGTGAGGACGACACGCGCAGATTGAAATATAAGTGCAGCCACAGTTCTTGATTCAGATCGGATGCGCATGATGATGGCGTGGAAGCGACGGGGATTATATTCAGTATTGATTCCATTTTTTGCAATGGCCAAAAATTGGTCTTTGGTCAGAGAATTTATTTTAAAAATAACAGTACAATTTGAAATTTTCATCTAAATTAAAATAGACAACACTTCAAGAGGAAAAAAGGTCTTGTGATCACCCCCTCCAAATTCAACGACGCAAGGCAAATTGGGATGACGCATACGAATTCCGTGCTTGATGTAATAATGAATGCGCACCTAAATTTTTTTTTTGTTAATTACAAAACAAAATGTTAAATTACCGTGATGCCGAGATACCCTCGGTATGCCGGAGATGAGTGAGCATCCAAAATTGACACATCATTGCAGCGCACTGGAAAATTGCGCATGGTTGGGCGAAGATGAGAGGTGCGAAGCTGGGCGGAACGCAAGTGGTCAACGATTGCGCGGCGCTTATCCAAATTCTTGAAGAGGACGTGCAGTTCGTGGTGGCTGCAGTCAAACTTCTTGCACAAGTGGTCAACAAGTGGCACCGGATGACGGCGCTCCCCTCCACAAGCGCAATTTTTAGGAGTGCCTTAAAATTTGAATTATAATATTAAATTAAATAAAGATAAACTTGTTCTCGGGCCAATTGGAGCGAGTGGCTCCCGCTTTTCCTCCTCCTCATCAATCAAGCTGATCCAGCTCGGGTCCTCCTTTGGAGGGACATTCTCCTTGTTTTCGTCCTGTTCCATTTCAGGGTAAGCGTTGTTAATCCAGTCAGTAGCGAGAATAATATCCATTTTTTTTAAATCTAAAAAAAAATAAAGTTTATATATAAGGTCAAATTGACACAAATAAAATAAAAAAAAATGGAGCAAAAATTCAATCACTTAGATCTGCAATTTCGTCATCCATTTACAATGATTGTCTCGGGGAGCACAGGGAGTGGAAAGTCAGAGTGGATAATGCGTCTGTTAGAGAATTTGAATAAAATCATTTCCCAAAATATTGAGCGCATATTATATTGCTATGGGGAATTGAATCCAAATGTTCTGGGTTTACAGCGTAATGGGCGAATTGGCAGTGTGCCAGTTACGGTTCACAACGGCGTCCCGCCACAAGAACAAATAAAAGAGGGAGCCAAAAAGGAAAAGATTTTGTTAGTGTTAGATGATTTATTGGTGGGGATGAGTCACCAATATTTGGATACACTCTTCACGCGTGGCTCCCACAATTGGGGCGTGAGTGTAATTTTAGTGACTCAGCACCTATTTAATAAAGAGTTGCGCGTTGCACGAAGCAATTCCCACTATTTGGTATTAATGAGGAACCCAGCGGGAGAATTACAAATTCGCACCCTCGCTTCACACTTATTTCCGTCAAGGACCGCCCACTTTATGGAAGCCTACCGGGACGCGTGCTCAAAGAATTTTGGATACTTATTGGTGGACATGCACCCGGAAAGTGCAGACATTTTACGATTAAGAACTCATATATATGATGAAAAAATAATTGTTTATGTCCAAAAATGAAATTAATTGCAAAAAATGCTCCTTTTTTGCAAAATATACGTAATGCAAAAAATATCAACGTACTTATTCAAAATGCATCGGATGAACAACTCTTGTGTCTAGTTGAGATTTGCCTAAACATTTTAAAAGGACGAGTTCCATTGAAGCCTCAACATATAAAGAAATTAAAATCACATGCTCAAATTTTAAGGCGTCTCTCCCGAACAAGGAGTTCACGTTCAGCCAAAAATGTATTGTTACAACATGGAGATGGGGTCCCAGCCATTGTGGGGCTCTTGGCAACAATTGCGCTCCCATTAATTGAAAAGGTCATTGAAAAATTATAAATAATGTTTACTTTATAAAAAACCAAAATGAATCACACTAGGAGATATTTACTTGTTCCCGAGGAGATTTATCAGAGTTTGACCTCACCCCATGATGGGAGCCCCCTGGGACTAGTTCGCTCAAGAATTAGACAAATTAAAAGTGATGATGCAATAAATGAGGAGGAGAGGGCAGTAAAATATGAGCAGGAATTAAAGCGATTCAATAAATTGAGCAAAGACGAGGATGATCGCCCCGTTAATGTAGATTTAAAAAATTTGAACGAAATGGCCAAGGTCTTTCCCAAACCCATAATACGCCGCGTTCCTCAACGACGTCTTCGCCATATTAGACCGACAAGAGTCAAGAAGGATGAAGAGGAAATTTGGGAAGATGCAGAAAAAATAATGAGTCAAGAGGATATTTTGGAATACATTTATAACAATGGCCAATCTTTAGGTGTATCTGAGGACGGAAAAATTTTAAAACCAAATGGAAATTCATTTCGCACTAGTAACATTGAGGATATTGTTAGTCATTTAATGAATAAGGATAAGCGTGGCCAAAATAAGGAACCCACTGCCCTGAAGGAATTTATTGAAAGAGCCAAACAAAATGAAATTTTGAATAAACATCTGGTTTTCCAAATTGGTAAAGGAACTTATAAAAAGGCACTCTTAAAATTTAAACCATCATTATGGACTTGAAAAAGCAAAGATTATTAGAGTTTTTATACAAAGACATAAATTCTCCAGTTTCATTTACAAGTGCTGAACCATTACTGAGAGAAGCGAAAAGATACTTGCGTACAGTAACTCGTAAGGATGTACAACATTTTTTGACTACACAACGCACTTATACCCTCCATAGACAGGCGAAGCGCCGTTACCGTCGGTTACCCACGTTAGCTCCCGGATTACATACGGAATGGCAGGCAGATTTGGCCATTTTTGACCGACTAGTCAAACAAAATCGTGGGTTCAAATATTTATTGGTTTGTATTGATACATTAAGTAGACAGTTATTCGTTGAACCCATTAAATCAAAGACAAGCGTAAACATGATTAAGGCATTTGGTCGTATTTTTAAGAGGTCAAAGTATATTCCGTGGAAGATTTTAACTGATCAAGGAAAAGAATTTACAGCTAATTTGGTACAAAAATATTTTCGCTCCAAAGATATGGAGCATTTTTGTATGCTCACTTCCCCTCAATTTCATGCGGGTATGGCTGAAAGAGCAAATCGAAGCATAAAAGAACGCTTGTACAAATATTTTACAGAACATAACACCTATAAATGGATAGATGTAGTTCAAAAAATTGTACATGCGATCAATCATTCGTTCAATTCGACGATTGGAATGCGGCCAATTGACGTGAATTTTGAAAACGCCGAAGGTTTGAGAAGAAATTTGTACAATAAAGCGGCACAAATACCAAAAGGTATTACCAAATTCCAAGTGGGAGATCGTGTAAGAATTGAAAAGTACAAGCATGTATTTCAAAAAGGGTACCTTCCGCGATTCACCAATGAAATATTTACGGTGAATGAAGTGCACTCGGAGCGATCACCTATTGTTTATAGAATACGTGACGAAAACAGTGAACTGATAAAAGGGTGGTTTTACGCAAATGATTTGTGTAAAGTCCTCGAAAATAACGAAGGAATGTACGATATTGAAAAAATTTTGGCCAAAAAGAAGATGAATGGCAGCGATTACGCATTGGTTAAATGGAAGGGATACGGTACTAAATTTAATAGTTGGGTTCCACTAAATTCAATAACCGAGAAAAATATATAAAAAAGCAAAGTATAAAAAATAAAAGAAAAAAAAATGCCTTCAAATTCATTTTATGTTGTACTTCCGTCAAATACAAATGTTGAAGGTAATAAAACAAACTCATTCCGAGTCCGCTTACCACGTAAATTACAATTCGGTTCCGAGTGGGAAGTCGGTCTCGCCGTTATCGTATACCCTCATTCATGGCCATCCATTGGGACGGTTGAACAACAATTCGTTCAAATTGAATGGCAAACTGGGGATACGGTACACATTGAAGTCCCACCCTCTAATGTCACTAATCCTCATGAATTGAGCAAGAGCTTGTATCGACTCTTGGGCGACGGAAGTGAGCCATTGGCTAAAAAGGTACGTACAGCTCAGAATTCTTTTGCTTATGCAACAAATACCGCACGTCGTTGGGCGAGAGACGAATACATAAAAAGAGAAAAAGAGAAAAACGAAGTATTCGAGACGAAGACAAGCTTCTTCAAGCATTATTAACAGACATTGGAACGATGATTGATTTGTACGGGGTAACTCAAGGTCTTGTAGTCCGTGAGAAATTAGCTCAAACTAGTAAAATTCCATTGAAGACATCCACGGATGATAATGAATCATACCAAACAAAATTGGATGAATATTTTTCAAATTTAAGAGGAACAGATTTGGACTTACTTGATGAGTTAATTACAACAAAATTAAACGAGGAAATCAAACAGTTGGTCGATGAAGACCGTACAATCCTTGAAGCGACTAAAGAAATGGGCATGGAAGCGTGGGTTCAAGCCTACCGTAAGGTACGTTTAGTATGTCAGTTCATCTATGGCACTAACAGATTTAAATTGAAACTTGATCCTCGTTACGTAAAAAAGGTCAAACTTTCGTCTCAGCTAGCCTATATTCTCGGATTTGACAAAACAGATTTTGATGGGGATGAAAATGAGGCGAGATTTATGCCCGATATGAACGGTGGTGTCTCATCGTTTCATGTTTACACTCCAGATCTCATTGAGCCAATGATAATTGGGGACGTCACAGCTCCAGTGTTACGCATAGTTACAATTCGGGGAAAGCCCGATGAAGTGATTGAAGAACAATTTTTAGCGATACAGTATCATAAACTTTTGACAAAAGAAATTTCGGAACTCTTTATTGAGATTCGTACAAACAGTGGTAATTTAATGCCATTTCAATATGGAACATGTACATTAACTCTACATTTTCGTAAATTATCCTATTTTTAACGATGAATACTTTAGAAATTAACAAATTTTTATCTAAAAATACCGTAACTCATAAATGGTACATTGGATGTTTTGCAGCAGACCAAATACCACATTGGGCTATTGTAAAATTCCCCCATTGTATGGTTATAAACATTGATCCAATCTCTTCTCATGGATCTCATTGGGTTTGTATTTACTGTAATTCTCCTTTACACATTGAATATTATGACTCATTGGGAATGTGGCCCCCTCTAAGTAGTTACATTGTCAATTATTTAACTCAATTCAAACAAATCCATTACAATAAAATTTCTCTGCAATCACTCAACTCATCTGCGTGTGGTAGACACGTGATTTTCTTTTTGTATAACCGTTGCATGGGAATTCCCTTTGAAAAAATTGTTAAATTTTTGCATTTCGGAAAAACGTCACCAGACAAAATTGTTAACTCATTTTTTATTAATATAAATAACTAACAAACTATTAAAATTCAATGCATGTTGATTTTGATCCTCTCCAAGTGGATTGGTCCACATTTTCACCGGAATTAGTTCAATTTGGGGGTTACAACGTATTTCGTGGAATCCCATATCAGCGTGGAGCTGGGGTTGGATCATTATTTAGAAGTCTAATGCGCTATTTGTTGCCGCTTGGAAAACAAATTGGATCAGCCATTGGCCGTCAGGGCCTAGAAAGCGGAAATCGCGTCTTAACCAATGTATTGGAGGGAAATGACCTAAAAGAGTCACTCGTCACCGAGGGTAAAAGTGGCTTAAAAAATCTCCTCGAAAAGGCAGCGAACAACATTGAATCCCAAAAAGGGCAGGGATTTGACTTTAAACGATACAAAAAAGAGACCGCTCCAAATATTGGTAAGATTAAAAGAAAAAGTATAAATAAACTCCAATCCTCAATTGGACCACCCATGATAGGTAAAAAACGATTACGAATTGACTCGTTAGGCGCCTATTAATATGACTTGTCCACAAAAAATTAGTGAAAGCAGTCCCCTTGCTATAAACAGCGGTTTAAGCATTTTTACCGTACCTCCAACTAATGTTTCAGTCATTAGGTCATTCTTTCGCCAAGTTCTTCCATTGGCAACAATCACACAAGAATCTCCTTACCTATTTCGTTTGTACAGCGATAATTTGTGGACAGATTTATCCCGAATTTATCTTTATCTTGAGCTGTCCATTGAACAGCACGATAATGGGAAATGGGTACAAATTACGGATGTAGACACCTATGTCTCAGCAATTCAGGGAATTGGCCAAACTTTTGTTCAACAACTTAAAGTTACGGTCGGAAACACCGAAGTTTACGATAGCGGAAATTTGTATGCTTTCAAGTCTTACATTACCAATGAGTTGAGCTTTCCGATAAACGCTAAAAAGAATTTTCTCAGCTCCGTTGGTTATTATCATACAGTAAACCATAATGATTTAACCGATGAGGGATTCAAAGAACGCTGTAAGGTATTCAAGGAGGGAAAAAATGCGCAATTCCTTTCACGGCTCGACTTCGATTTGGGAAACCAGGAATTATACCTTTTAAATAATTTGGACTTGCTCTTCACAATTTATAAGGCAAAAGATTCGTTTCTCATTCAAACATTGAAACCCAACGACATTAACAAGTATAGGTTGGCAGTTCATGACGTCAAAATATATGCAAAAATGGTTGAAGTGCAGCCCTCTCTCAACATGAATTTGTACAAAACACTTGAGAAACAACCAGCCACATATGCAGTTCGAAAAACAGAAATTAAATCCTCATTCATCAGTGAAGGACGTTACGAATTTGAGTACAATGTATTTAGTGCAACAATTCCACGACGCGTCACAGTTGCGCTAGTCGGGAATTTGGCATTCAACGGCGATTTCAAGTTGACTCCATTTAAATTCGAACCATTTGATTTGCGAGAAATTTCGGTACATGCAGGGGGCATGGTCTACCCAGTTGTCCCCTATAAATTAAATTTTTCACAAAATTATTTTGTCAGAGCATTTGTGGACATGTACGAATCACTTGGTATGGCAAACTCCGAAAGGTCATTTGACATTTCAATGACCCAGTTCAAAGAGGGATGGACGTTTTTTGTCATCCCAATGACATCAACCTTGGACGACAGCTGCGGATTTGAGCTATTGAGAAGCGGAACAACAAGTATACGGGCCACATTCAATACACCAATCCCAAAAGGGGGCGTTGAAATAATTGTTTTGGGAGAATTTGATCAAATGATAATGATTGATTATAATCGACATATTGTTTCTGATTCAAAACTCGGATAAAAAATATAAATAACCCCATGTTTTTTAATTTATTAATAAAATGAATAATACAACAAAACCCTTTATCCAAATTTTAACATCAACGGAAGAACCTAATGAGTCTTACCTTTTATATTTTTGTTTTTATTTAATTGCCTTTCCTCTTTTTTTACTTTGTTGGTTCACTATAATTCGATTCCTAAAAAGGCGTGGTCACATAACCACGAGTGAAGCAGAAAGCATGATGCATGAGATGAAAAATATCCCCAGGAAATCACCAATATTTTTTGGGCCAACGTAGTAGGATAGAAGGGGTTGCGATACAAGTAAATGCTTTGTATCGCACACCACTATCTTTTTTTTTTATCAAGTTCAAATCCGTCTAACTGTGAAAGAATTGTTCTATAAAATATATTAATAAATTATCGCCAATATTTTTTGAACAAACTTAGGATGGAAGGGGTAGCGAAACTGGTAAAAATAATGTTTCTGGTGCCGACCTCCATCTTTTTTTTTTAAACCAAGGTTCAAATCCAAGCCAAGGTGGAAGAAATAAAATCTCAACGACAAGCCCAAGAAAATAAAAAATTAATTCTTATTAAATAATAATAACAAAAAAAAAGTAAATATTTTACGTTAATTAAAAAAAAATAATTATAAATTAACATTAATTGAATTACTCAATGTAAAAAAAAAAAATAAATTTCACATGTTGAAGAAAATTAAAAAAAAAAAAGTTCTTATTCACTAATAAAAAAAAATGTATTGAAAAAAAAATTATAATAAAAACAATTAAAATATTTTTCTTTTTGTTAAATAAAAAAAATAATAATATATAATTCAGATTAACAAAATAACAATAAAATAAGGGGAGGGGTCCGCCGCCGCCGCCCTTTGGGGAGGGGTCCACCGCCGCCGCCCCGGGGGAGGAGTCCGCAAGGGAAATATTTTCACTACATATTAAACATTTATTCTTTTTCCTTCAACAGACATTTAGCCTAGTGGTTAACGTGTCACGATTCACCTCTCCTCGAGGTTCGAGTCCCCTCCTAGTTTTTGAATTTTTCTAAATTTTGAAAAATTCTCGCGCACCATTTCTCGCAAAATAATTCTCGCGCATTCACGAGAATTAATTTGCAAGAATTAATTCACGAGAATTAATTAGCAAGAATTAATTCACGAGAACCGTCTAACCGGTTAGAGAAGTCATACACTACACTATCTCACCTTCCACCCCATCAATAGGCTTGGGCTCCATTGGTTAGAGAAGTCAGACAGTGTACTCTCTCACCTATGGAATCCATCAATAGGCTTGGGATCGAAAAAAATCGATAATCAAAGTGGCTAGTTATTGTAGTATTGATTACAAAATATCCATTAAGCTAAATGAAATAATTCAAAAGGAAAAATTTAATTTTATAACAATTTTTGATTCAGAGTGATATAAATTTCCAGAGCTTAGAATTATGAGTTTAAGATTAATAAATATTTGAAAAGATACTAAAATGTAGAGATGCTCGAGAGTCTCGGTCTCGGTTCTCGAGTCGAGAAATTTCTCGGGTTTTTTGGGGTCTCGGTCTCGATCTCGGTCTCGGTCTTTTGATCTCGGTTTCCGAGACTTTTTTTACACCCCTAAAGATTGAGTTTTTGGACCAGAACAATTTATTTGGTCAGCTAAATCATAAAGTTTTAGTGTAAAATCTGTTAACAAGGCGGCCATAAATTTTCAAAAATGTCTCCCGATGGCGCCTATCGGCACCATCGGACCCCATTGGGTATATTGTCTCAAGAGTAATTTCAATTTAAAAACTCGTCTTTTTATGCAAGATTTGTTACCAAAACGCTCAAATTTTCAAAATTTTCCTCGTCAGAGCATATCGGCACTGCCGCCTCGCCCTGATGAAAAACACATATTTCAAAAAACAATTTTTTGTTTTATTGCAAATCATAACTTTTTGAAATTTTTTTCGAATTTACATTCTCAAACATGATTAATCATTCAATAAAAAAATCCATTTGTTCAAACCTTAATTATTTTGCGTGAGCTTTACTAACGGATTTCGACCAAAACATGGTTATTTTTGGACAATCTTTGAGATAAATTTTGAGAAAACCATGGGATTCGATGGTGTCGATAGGTGCCCATCGGGGGAATTTTGAAAATTGATGGCCGATTTTAACAGATTTTCTCCAAAAATTGTTAATTTTGCGTCTTATAATGAAAAATTTTAAAGGGGTTGAGTGACCGCAGTGCCGATAAGCGCCGTAGGGAAAAATATACAAATATTACTAAGTTTTGTTAACAGATTTTGCCCCCAAAAAGTCAAGTTTTTTAGGCTTTTTACTATTAACAAAACAAAATTTTTCAATTGATCTGTGAAACAATTTCAAAAATGTTCACGCAATGTGGTAGATTTGAACCAGGCTAAATTGCAAAAGTTCGAGTTTATAAAATAGGATTGCAATATCTTTTTTATTTCAATTTGATAAATGAATGCGTAATTTTTTATATAAAAAATGCTTTTTTTTTTGGTTAAAAAAAATTTCACCCTATTTTTAAAAAAATTTCTCGGTCTCGGTTCTCGAGTCGAGAAATTTCTCGGGTTTTTAGGGGTCTCGGTCTCGGTCTCGAGTCTCGGTGTCAAGTCTCGGTCTCGGTCTCGAGTCTCGGTGTCATTTCTCGGTCTCGGTCTCGGTTCTCGAGTCTCGGGAAATTTTGGGTCTCGAGCATCTCTACTAAAATGTTAATTAAATTTTCTATGTATTTATATTTGAACCAAAAAATTTTATAATGAAAAAAATCAATATTCTTTTCAAAATAAAAAAAAAGTCAATTATCAATTTGAAACAGCACCCAAACAAACAAAGCATAAAATTCAACCATTAATGGCATTGTTTGTCCGTTTGTCCACCACCCACAGACAAAAAAAAAACTTTTTTACCATTGAGAGAAACTTTTGTTTGTTGTGCCGCTCGCCATAATCGGTGGGGCAAATCGTCCCCCTCTCCCCTCCATCTTCCCTTCGGTATAAATTCGTAATCTGTGCTCGTAAATGTGTGAAGAATGTGAACAATTGTTTGACAAAAAGTTAGACAAACTTTGGCGGGGGGTCAACGAAGATTTCTTTCTTCACGCCAAATTGAATTTTAATGTGTGCGCTGCAAAATGCACAACCAAATTCATCAGCTGTTTTATTTCTACATTTATTTTTCTTCCAACAATTATGGACGGACGGCTAAAGGGCCAAAATTATACAACCAAAGAAAATAAAATGAGGAAAATAGGAATTTGCAAAATCCTAAGCCTTAAAAAATTGTTATTCTTGAAAATTAAAATGATTAATACAGTTTTATTCAATTTCTTGATTTAAAACATATTATCGATTAGTCATTAAAACGATCATTTATTCAGCAAATTTGTTAAATAAAAGACTTTTTTAAATAGATTGTGTTCACAACCGGCGAATACATCAATGAGAAATGATTAGTCACCACATATGCATATTTTTTAAACGTATGCTTTTGATCATAAATTTATCATTGCTCCAGAGGAAAAGCATGCGGGTGATTGGTCTAGTGGTATGATTCTCGCTTTGGGTGCGAGAGGTCCTGGGTTCAATTCCCAGATCACCCCAAAGATTTTTAAAAAAACCTGCGCTAACTTACATAAATAATTATTTAACTTTTAAACCAAAAATTAAAGCAATATTTTTAAGAATTCGCAATCCAAAACTTTTTTTGTTTGATTTATTCAGGGCTCGCAGAGTTGATGATTTTGTAATCACTTTTACGCTTTTGCCCAAAATCTGACCAAAAATTTATCTTATAAATCCAAAAATGTTCATTTTTTGTGCAAGATTTTGTTACGAAAACACATTTGAACTTTCAAATTTTCCACGGCGGCGTTTATCTGCACCTCCGACTCTTCTTTTTCAAAATTAAAAATTTTGCATATGAATAAAATTGTTGAAAAAATTTCGGATTTCGGATTTTTCGGGTTTTTTGGGCTTTTCGATTTCGGTACCTTCCAAATTACTAGCTTTTAATTGGCTCCCATCTTTTGATGCAATCGCCAGTTTTACAGCCTCATTATGAAATGCAATTTTTGTAATTTCTAAAATCATAAATTTTTTTGTCACCTTTTTTAAATGACAGGCTAACCCGAATATTTAACATCTGAGTTTAAGTGATAATTCAATTCATTCTCATTTAATAATTGCAGAGCTAATGATAATTGCTTCACGTCTTCCCTTTGATAAATTTGTCCCTTTGTTGTAAAACCAAAATAAAATTTTGCTAAAAAATTCATCAAGCTTAAAACGTTAACAAGATTTCGGCTGTTTGGTCTGAATTTGGAAAATTAAGAAATATTTGAAGGGTCAATTTCTTAATGGGTATAACCTAATGTTCATTATTTCGTCATTAATCGGCGGGGACCTCCACATGCGATGACTATAACTGGTTTCTCTCAATTCAAAAATTGGCTTCACTGCCGCAATTCCGTAGCGCACCCTTAACAAATATTCAAAGAAAATGTCCAAATCGTGGCGCGACACTTGGGGATTTGACATTTGGGGACCCGACACTTGGGGACCCGACATTTGGGGATCCGACACTTAGGGAACCCGACATTTGGGGACCCGACACTTAGGGAACCCGACATTTGGGGACCCGACATTTGGGGATAACCCCGACATTTGGGGACCCGACACTTGGGGACCCGACATTTAGGGATTTGCAAAAAAAAACAAAAAAAAAAAAAAAAAACATAAAAAATGATAAATTAAACACAATAAATGAAAAAATGAACCTAATGTGATTTTTATTCATTTTGGTGCCTTTCCCAAGGGCCAACGGGATTAATTGCAGTACTAATCAATATTTGGGTCATCCCAGTTTTCAAAATTGTTTCGCATCAGACGGTATTGCAATGATCTAAGATGTGTAAGAGCTTCATCATCGTTTGGATTTTCAATCACATCAAATCCCTCAACTAAATTTCGAATTGCCAAGTCATTGTCTCTATAAGTTTTTTTTCGTTCACGAATTCTTATTCCTTGTGTTGGGTCCAATTCAAACTGACGTAACTTATCGGCCGCAATTCGCTCTTCTTTCTTTAAAACAGTGATAACTCTGTAAAAATAAAATGCATATTTTATTACACATTTTATTTACTTTGAAAGTGGGGGGTGAACACTGTGAAATTGCTTTCTTAACGCTAAATGAAATCCTTCCTGGGCGTTGTTAGTTCGCCCCATGTCCTGTAATGTAAACGGTAATTCTGGCGCAAACTAAGCCTGGCTTAGTGGCGCCAAAACAACATGGACTCGCCTGTAAAACGCTGTCATGGTGGTTCCATGTGGGAATTGGAAACAATGGAGCTCTTCCAGCATGCCCATTAACGTATATTCTTTATTAATAATTATTTAATAAATATTATTTAAATTCAACCTTCCAAAATAATCAAAAATTGCTAGCGGATCTCCACCATTTTCTAGAGGTACAATTGCTAACTCTGCAGCATTTTGTCGAATTAAAAAGAATGATTTTCAGTGGAAGAACGATATGACGAGCTCCTAAAAGATTTTTTTCCTTTACGCTTTTTGCTTGATGATTATGCTTTTTCAGTATCTGCAAAGTACTACACTCCGGAAAATTTTTTTAGCATTGTTTCAAAACAAATGGACCGCCAAACCGATGAAATTTGCCTAAAATGTATTTTTTGGTGCAATTTTTGAATCTAAATTGAAATTTAATTAAGCAAAAAGTGGAGAAACGCGAAAAATCAAAAATTCAAAGTCGGACATCGGCATTCTGATGCTTTATGCAGTGAAAGGCGACGAGCCATTAGAATTGTTTGGATGTCCTTGAATTGATCCAAATATTGATTAGTACTGCAATTAATCCCGTTGGCCCTTGGGAAAGGCACCAAAATGAATAAAAATCACATTATGTTAATTTTTTCATTTATTGTGTTTAATTTATCATTTTTTATGTTTTTTTTTTTGCAAATCCCTAAATGTCGGGTCCCCAAGTGTCGGGTCCCCAAATGTCGGGGTTATCCCCAAATGTCGGGTTCCCAAATGTCGGGTTCCCTAAGTGTCGGGTCCCCAAATGTCGGGTTCCCTAAGTGTCGGATCCCCAAATGTCGGGTCCCCAAGTGTCGGGTCCCCAAATGTCAAATCCCCAAATGTCGGGTAGCCGTCCAAATATCTGCGAATTCTGTCACATTCATTTGCAATTTGAACTTTGGCATTGGCGCAATGCCATTCTTTTCTCATCAGATGCAAAAGGCCAAGATGAATTTCGTATGTTTGAATAAAATGGCTTTTTAATTGCTCAAACTCCTTTTCCATTTGTTTGGATACGCCAAATATTTGTTTAAAATGGTTTTCAAAATTAATGCTTTCATCCACAAATGAAAGAAAATTTCGTCTTCAATCTGTTAAAATTAAAAAGATAATTACAGAAAATTTTTTTAATTTTTGGAGCTTTTGGCTCCTTGTAAGTGTATATTACGGTATAAGAGCTTTCATTTTCTCTTAAAAGCCTAAGGAAGATACGGAAGTTTGGGGTCCCAAATTGTTTTAAAAACCACAACAAATTTTTTCTTAAAATTTATGCAATTTTACCAACAAAAAACGAAGCTAAAGTGCCATTGACCCCATTAATTGTTCTTATGAAACTCACCGCATCACTGATGCCAAATATTGGCACATTTTCCAAAACGATGTGATGATAATGCAATGCCAATGCTTCTTCAGCCGGTGATGAAGATGAAAATGAAGGAAGTTTTGATGATGAAGATGAAGGAAGTTGTGATGATGAAAATGAAGGAAGTTATGGTGATGAAGGTGAAGGAAGTTGTGGTGATGAAGGAAATTGTGATGATGAAGATGAAGGAAGTTGTGGTGATGAAGGAAGTTGTGATGATAAAGATGAAGGAAGTTGTGATGATGAAGATGAAGGAAGTTGTGATGATGAAGATGAAGGAAGTTGTGGTGATGAAAGAAGTTGTGATGATAAAGATGAAGGAGTTGTGATGATGAAGATGAAGGAAGTTGTGGTGATGAAGGAAGTTGTGGTGATGAAGAAAGTTCTGGTGATGAAGATGAAGGAAGTTGTGATGATGAAGATGAAGGAAGTTGTGATGATGAAGATGAAGGAAGTTGTGATGATGAAGATGAAGGAAGTTGTGGTGATGAAGATGAAGGAAGTTGTGATGATGAAGATGAAGGAAGTTGTGGTGATCAAGATGAAAGAAGACAAAACGTGGGGAGACGAAGCAATTTCATAAGAAAAATGCCATCAAAATGGAAAATAGACCCTTAAAAATTGACCTTTCAAATTTTGTAAAAATACACCCCTTAAGAATGGAAAATTCTCAGGAAATTTGTAACTCATAAAATCTAAAATTTTTATCCAAAATTTATAATAGCTATCGGAGAATACCATGATTATTCACTTTGGTAGCATTAGACTCACATAAATTTGGATTTTTCTTCGCGAAGCTTTAACCCTAGCAAAAAATAAACTCTTCAAAAATATGCTCAGAAATATATATATATATATATATTCTTTTTTTGTTTGACTCTATATGCACAAATGCGACAAAAGAGGTGCGTCTTTTTAAACCCGCAACTTGACTTTGTTTTAGGGGCTTTAAAAAAGGTATTTTTAACTTATTAAAAATAGCCGCCAATGGTAGGAGGGGCAAAATTAATCGCTTAAATACAATGTTGGTGGAGTTTCAGAGAAATATAGAAACATTGGTTAACAAAATTTGTCGCACACTGTATAATTTGCTTATGAAACAAAACAATTTAAAGAGAATTTTCGAGGGAGAGAATTCATCATTCATCAGCAGCAGAGGGGGCTATTGAATAGACCAAAAAAAACAAACAAAACAAAGGTCTTCTTTCTGATTACATTATGATGTGCGAAGCACATCAATGGGATCGAAGCACATCAAAGGGATACAATGTTCGTAAATGGTGACATGATCAAGGAACAAAATTTGTTGGTGTAGCCAAATGACATTTTGGCCCTTTCTTCGAGTGCCATGTTCATCCATTTTTCATGCGTTTCTTTCAATCTTTGGTCAAAAACATATCGTAATAAGGCTACAGAGAAACAAACAAATATTTGATTTTGTGTATACTACTACCCCAAATTCACGGACTTAATCTATCTCAAATTTTTGGAAATGCATTTGGTTTATAAGTATTTTTGGCAGTCTTATATAACTTGACTAATTAAACGCGAAATTTGTAAACACATATTTCTTCGAAGAGGGTAGACCTCGGCTGTATATAAAGGACGTACTTTGTTGATTCATGGAAAAATTAGCACCTCCGGCGGACCTCCATCTGTGATGCCAGAAGGAAGCAAAGTGTGGGAGAAAGTGGGATAAAGGACATGGGAAACCTCTGAAAGGGTGCTCGTAGCTCAGTTGGTTAGTAGAGCATTGCACGGAAAGGAAGGGAGTGGGTTCGAGTCCCACCGGGCCCGTAACTTTTTACGTTCTACACATCTTTAAGAAACTTTCAAAATTATTAATTAAGCCTCAAATTTGAATAAACTTACCCTTTTTTTATTATATATGGTAAGATTTAGAATTTTATACCTTCCAAATTACTAGCATTTAATTGAGTTCCATCTTTGGATGCAATCGCTAGTTTTACAACCTCTTCTTGAACTTTATTTTTTGCAATTTCTAAAAAAAATAAATAAATTTTTTTTTCACATTTTAAATACCAGACGTTATTTACCTGCTAAGTTTAAGTCATAATTCAATTCATTCTCATTTAATAATTGCAGAGCTAATGACAATTGCTCCACGTCTTCCCTTTGATAAATTTGTCCGTTTTTTGTGCCAAAATAAAATTTTGCTAACATATTCATCAAGCTTAAAACATTAACAAGATTTCGGCTGTTTGGTCTAAATTTGGAAAATTAAGAAATATTTGAAGGGTCAATTTCTTAATGGGTATAACCTAATGTTCATTATTTCGTCATTAATCGGCGGGGACCTCCACATGATCTGACTATAACAGGTTTCTCGCAATTGAAAAATTGGCTTCACTGCCCTAATTCGGTAGCGCACTCGGAACAAATATTCATAGAAAATGTCCAAATATCTGCGAATTCTGTCGCATTCATTTTCATTTTGAATTTTTGCATTGGCACAATGCCATCATTTCTCATCAGATACAAAAGACCAAGATGAATTTCGTATGTTTGAATAAAATGGGTTTTGAATGACTCAAAAGCCATTTTTCCACCAAATATATGATTAAAATGGCTTTCAAAATTAATGCTTTCATCCACAAATGCAAGAAAAGTTTCGTCTTCAATCTGTTAAAATTAAAAGATATTTACAGAAATTTTTTTTAATTTTTGGAGCTTTTGGCTCCTTGTAAGAGTATATTACGGTATAAGAGCTTTCATTTTCTCTTAAAAGCCTAAGGAAGATACGGAAGTTTGGGGTCCCAAATTGTTTTAAAAACCACAACAAATTTTTTCTTAAAATTTATGCAATTTTACCAACAAAAAACGAAGCTAAAGTGCCATTGACCCCATTAATTGTTCTTATGAAACTCACCGCATCACTGATGCCAAATATTGGCACATTTTCCAAAACGATGTGATGATAATGCAATGCCAATGCTTCTTCAGCCGGTGATGAAGATGAAAATGAAGGAAGTTTTGATGATGAAGATGAAGGAAGTTGTGATGATGAAAATGAAGGAAGTTATGGTGATGAAGGTGAAGGAAGTTGTGGTGATGAAGGAAATTGTGATGATGAAGATGAAGGAAGTTGTGATGATAAAGATGAAGGAAGTTGTGATGATGAAGATGAAGGAAGTTGTGATGATGAAGATGAAGGAAGTTGTGTTGATGAAGGACAGTTGTGATGATAAAGATGAAGGAGTTGTGATGATGAAGATTGGAGATGAAGATGAAGGAAGTTGTGGTGATGAAGATGAAGGAAGTTGTGATGATGAAGATGAAGGAAGTTGTGGTGATCAAGATGAAGGAAGTTGTGATGATGAAGATGAAGGAAGTTGTGATGATGAAGATGAAGGAAGTTGTGGTGATGAAGGAAGTTGTGATGATAAAGATGAAGGAAGTTGTGATGATGAAGATGAAGGAAGTTGTGGTGATGAAGATGAAGGAAGTTGTGATGATGAAGATGAAGGATGTTGTGGTGATGAAGGAAGTTGTGGTGATGAAGAAAGATGTGGTGATGAAGATGAAGGAAGTTGTGATGATGAAGATGAAGGAAGTTGTGGTGATGAAGGAAGTTGTGGTGATGAAGAAAGTTCTGGTGATGAAGATGAAGGAAGTTGTGATGATGAAGATGAAGGAATTTGTGGTGATGAAGATGATGGAAGTTGTGGGGATGAAGATGAAGGAAGTTGTGGTGATGAAGAAAGTTCTGGTGATGAAGATGAAGGAAGTTGTGATGATGAAGATGAAGGAAGTTGTGATGATGAAGATGAAGGAAGTTGTGATGATGAAGATGAAGGAAGTTGTGGTGATGAAGATGAAGGAAGTTGTGATGATGAAGATGAAGGAAGTTGTGGTGATCAAGATGAAGGAAGTTGTGATGATGAAGATGAAGGAAGTTGTGATGATGAAGATGAAGGAAGTTGTGATGATAAAGATGAAGGAAGTTGTGATGATGAAGATGAAGGAAGTTGTGGTGATGAAGATGAAGGAAGTTGTGATGATGAAGATGAAGGATGTTGTGGTGATGAAGGAAGTTGTGGTGATGAAGAAAGTTGTGGTGCTGAAGATGAAGGAAGTTGTGATGATGAAGATGAAGGAAGTTGTGGTGATGAAGGAAGTTGTGGTGATGAAGAAAGTTCTGGTGATGAAGATGAAGGAAGTTGTGATGATGAAGATGAAGGAAGTTGTGATGATGAAGATGAAGGATGTTGTGGTGATGAAGGAAGTTGTGGTGATGAAGAAAGTTGTGGTGATGAAGATGAAGGAAGTTGTGATGATGAAGATGAAGGAAGTTGTGGTGATGAAGGAAGTTGTGGTGATGAAGAAAGTTCTGGTGATGAAGATGAAGGAAGTTGTGATGATGAAGATGAAGGAATTTGTGGTGATGAAGATGATGGAAGTTGTGGGGATGAAGATGAAGGAAGTTGTGGTGATGAAGACGAAGGAAGTTGTGATGATGAAGATGAAGGAAGTTGTGGTGATGAAGATGAAGGAAGTTGTGATGATGAAGATGAAGGAAGTTGTGGTGATGAAGGAAGTTGTGATGATAAAGATGAAGGAAGTTGTGATGATGAAGATGAAGGAAGTTGTGATGATGAAGATGAAGGAAGTTGTGGTGATGAAGGAAGTTGTGATGATAAAGATGAAGGAAGTTGTGATGATGAAGATGAAGGAAGTTGTGATGATGAAGATGAAGGAAGTTGTGATGAACATGAAGATGAAGGAAGTTGTGATGATGAAGATGAAGGAAGTTGTGATGATGAAGGAAGTTGTGGTGATGAAAATGAAGGAAGTTGTGGTGATGAAGATGAAGAATTTTTGTGATGATGAAGGGTCGCACATCTGCTCAAATTGTACACCATCTTTTTCTAATTTTGTCTTTTCCATTGCTTTTTCTACCACTTTTTTCAACATTTTACCCATTTTTTCATCAAATTCGTCAGCTCCTGACCTGCCCATTTTTATTCTTTGTGCGGCCTTTTCTTCTGTTTTATGGGATAATGATTCTTCTCCATTTTTCAATTTGAATTTGACAAATATTGGCCTTCCTTGTTGACCATTGACATTAATTGAGTGACAATTGCAAAAATAAATAAGAAATTTTTGGGCCAATTTGTTAATGACCTCAATAAATGATATGCGAATTGTGCCCCCTTGTATCGTAAATATTGGCTTCACCACGGCACTATGTTCAGAAACAGTATAAACAATAAAAAAATAGTTGTACACAACATCCAAATAATTATGAAAAACTTTGCATTCTTCCAGCACATCAAAGAAGAAATTTGAACCATGACTTCTTGCATTTTCACATTGCCAATTCCTTTTCATGTAATACAAAATGCCAAGTTGAGTGCCAAAAACTGTTGTCAAATATTCTCGGCTTTGTTCATTGATCACTCCTTTTTGGGTGCAGAATTCCTTAAAAATGGCAGGTCCTTTCACAAAAGCAGCAAGTGCTTCATCATCAATCTAAATACATATAGAAAGTTTATTTTACATATTAAATAAAATAATTTTTTTTGCGAATTATTACCGTCCTTAGGTCACAGTTTGCGAAGCGCAGTAATAAAAATGGTGCCCCGATTTTGCGGCCCCGACATTTGCGGCCCGACTTTTGCGGTTATGTCCAAAATGTCTTCAAATTTGTGTTGCTTTAATCCTAAAATACCCTAAAAGGACTAATAATGGAGCAAAAAACGTTTTTAGCTCTTTACCTAATTCATTGGGTTGTTTTCATAATTAACGATTTTTTCCCCAAAAGTTTCCAAGACCGCAATTCTCGGACAAAACTCAAATATTAGCTTCTATCAAAGCTTTTTAAAGCACTTGGGATTAAAGCAACATAAAATTGAAGACATTTTGGACATAACCGCATAAGTCGGGCCGCAAATGTCGGGGCCGCAAAAATCAAGACCGCAAATGTCGGGACACGATAAAAATAAAATAAATATGTTTATAAAATTGAAATTAAAAGAATTCATCTAAAAATATTGGGTAGTAGTGCCTATGGTAGATCCTTTTTTGAAACAAAAAATAAAAAATTTCATAAATTATATTTTCATAAAAAACGTTTAAGGGGTTTAGTGGTCGCTTCACGCATACAGCTGTTCCGGCCAATTCCTAAACTGGAACTGAACTCAAACAAAAAGACGAAGTTTCAAAATTTCAAAATTAATTTCAAGCCAAAAATGTATAAAACATGCACAATTAAAGCATGTTTTTATGACAATAAAATTTTTGAAATCTTTATTTTAGGGGCGGGGAGGGGGGGGGGGGGGGGGGTACCATCAGTTTATTATAAAGTTTTTATCTATTCGCACTTCTACTTTCATATTTTGATGCCAAACTCGGAAAAATAAATTGCAACAGCTTTTAAAATCATTAAGGGATTTACCAGTCTCGATGCTGGGAAAAGTTTCATTTTCTCAGAAAGACCCAGGAGACCTTTACTTTTACGGGTAAAGAGCGCCATACGGCAAAAACTCAAACTAATTTTTTTAATAGAATAGTCAAAGGCTGGAATAATCTTCCAGTGGTAGCGGTTCAAAAGAATAAACCAAAGGAATTCAGGGTTTACTAAAGGCAATGAGTTCTGAGTAGGAATATAACCTGTACTATTTTAACACTTAATCACCTATGAATTTTTTAAACATTTCTCTTTTTTATTACCTTTTGTATTTTATAATGTTTTATTTTATTGTTTCTTTTTCTCGCACCATATAAGAGCACTAATGTGCCTTTGGTTTGCTCAATAAATAAATGAAAGCGAGGCCAATACGAAAAAAATCATAGTACCCGAAAAAAGCTTGAAAGCGGGGCAAATACGAAAAAAATCATAGGGGGTTGGAAAAATTTTAGCAGAAAAAGTTCAATGTCCGTCTCGAAATGTTGTGGTAAAAATAGCAAATTTCGACCATTTTTCAGCAGGATGTCGTCGTTTTTTGGTACCCACTGTTGTCTTGACTATTGCCCACATAGGAGAGAAACCTATACTTTTTATAGCAAATTTGTGCCATTTTTGCGTCCATTGGACATTTAGTGTTGAATTTTTTTCCAGCCCATATAAACCACCTAAAAATACAAGAGTACACTGGACTGTGAAACTGCCAGCCATGCGCATTTTGTAAAACGGCCAGCACGTTTCGTAAAATTGCCCATTAATAAAAATAATAACTGTGCAGGGGTGTGCTTAGTTATTTATTCAAAATGTTTGGTTATCATATGTTCAATAAACACACTCTACAATTGTTTCATTGTTTTTTAAAGTGTTCTCCAAAAACATGAACTGATCAGATTGAATATGATTTGGTAATATAATTTTTTATTAAATGAGTGGATTACATTTTGAATCCGACTTTTATTTAGTCATATTAGCAATTACCTAGATGAATTAAGGTTGACAAACAATTTTTATAGTGTTGGCTAACATCCGACAGCCCGAGCTGATACGTATTGGGACAAGCAAAAAATTCAATCGATTAGCGTGAAAAGTTATTATCAATTATTTAGCTTTTTAAATAAAAATATATAAATTTATATTTTTATTAATGGCTGGCCCTTTTACGAAACGCGCAACTTGAATTGAATACCGAGGGGACCCAATGCCGTACGATGGAATAGTTATTGCCGATTGTAACTCAAACAATCTGCCCGAACAGTACTCAGGGATGGGACGATTCTCGAAAATCACGAGTATGAGTAAAATGAGTATTTCTATTACGAGTACGAGTAACACGAGTAATACGAGTACGCGTAATGAGTAATTAATCTAATTTTTTAGTGAAAATTTTCTTCATACATCAAATCGGTGCTAGTGCGTTTCGTAAAAGCTATTAATAAAGTAAATGAAGTTATTAATAGTGCAAAAATTATATACCAGATCTATTCTATTATTGTGTTTTAAACGTTTCAAAGACCTGAATAATTTCGATTTCATAGGTTTAGGTTCTTTTGTCGATAAAAGAGCAAGTCATCAAATTTATACTTTATACCAACCAAATAGAAACTAAGTTACCCTTCATTTGTGTTTCCTATTTTAACATTATTACAAAAAAATTGCGGTATGGTACGTTCCCGGACCGCCATTTCCGGACCATCCAACTTTAGGGTGCTAGGTCGTTTGTTAAATACCACCACTATGGGCGTTTGTTAATCCGCCATTTTTAACCAATTTTCCAAAACTAATCCGTTATAATTTGTTCAAAAGCAACTAACTTAAATAATCTTAGTGTCATACAATAGCTCTTGATTGGTTCTATTAGTCATCCAAATTTCAAAAAATAGGATTAAGTTTTAAGAAAGTTGTGGCCGTTAAAGTGAAAAAATAAATCTTTTTTTTTTGCCTATATTTTTCTTAAAACTAAGTCAAATTTTTTGGAACTTAGAAGATTAATAGAGCCAATGAAGAGTAGGGCTGTGCGAGACTCTCGGTTCCCGGTTCCCGACTCGAGAAATTTATCGGGTTTTTCGTGTCTTGTTCTCGGTCTCGGTTCCCGGGTTTTGTTTTACACTGTTAAAGATGACGTTGGGCTCACAAAAAATAAAAATAGACAGAAAAAATCCAAGGCAAATCGGATCAAAATTAAAAAAAAAATTTTCCGGTGGTACCTATCGGCACCACCGGACTCTTTTTCCCCTGTGTTTTCTCAAAATTTATCAAAAAATCCACAAAAATTTGGCTTTTTTGATGCTAGATATGTTACCAAAATACACTCGGATTTTCAAAATTCCCCGCCGGCGCCTATCGCGCCGCCGGACACCCCCTCCCGTCCACTAAAAATTTATTTCATTTTATTCTGGTAAAAAAATAGTTAATTATGTATTAGAATTTGATATATTTTTTTGCAATTGGTTAATGTTTTTAGCTTGGTTTGAAGCTTCTAGGATGGGCTCTATATCCATTTTTTCCATATTTCGCCAGTTATGTCCATATTTTGGCATTATGTACATATTTTGCCATTTTTCAATTTTTTTTTTTAAAGAAAATTCGTCTTATTTGGAGCTTTAACTTAATTTACCCTATTAATTGCCTTTAATAACATTGAATTTTACTTCTCCGGTTCGGCTATGCCTCCAAAAAAATCAAATGGGAAAGCTATTTACACAAACGATGGACGCGTTATTTTCTACGAGGCATGCCAACAACAGGTTCTGCGATTTATGACAACAAACAAAGCATTAATTACGATACAATAGGCCCCGTCGGATCAATTTTACCAACTGCACCAGCACAACCAAACAGCCAAACATTTGAAGAATGTTCAGCGACTCAAAGAGAAACAGAATAAACAGCAACGACAATTCATTGCAACAACAAGCACAAACATCCCCGACAATTCACTCTCGTCCTTTGTACGGCAATTCGGCGAACATCCCATTCCATAAAATTCAAAACAACAATTTCCGAAATTCCTTGAAAAAATATAAGCAGAAATGTGCTGACAAAATACACTTTGCGCAATTATTTGGAGTGGTCTTTTGAGCAGGTTTTCAATAAAAAATAACTCAGTCGCGCATTCAAATTTACTTTAGAAAAGGAATGAAATTAAAAAGGAATTGGGCTGTTGATTTACTGGTGCTCGGTTGATGAAACCACTGACAAAGCGGGAAGATTTATTGCAAATTTGCTATTGGAAAAATTGGATCGACAAAAATAAGAATCAACTTTGGTTCTTTTCTGTTTTATGACCCCCCCCCCCTTAAATTTTAAAATAAAAAGTCGCTTCTATGCTAATTTGGGGCGCTGACCACGAATATGGATTTTTATTTTTGCAAAATTTTGAACCACGAACCCAAATCCGAACAAAAAATTGATTTAATTCTCCAATTTTCATATAAAAAAATGAACATAACCCTGTCAAAAAATGGCAGAAGAGTTCGTAATAAAGTATCTTAGCATTTTGGCCAAGATAACGCACACTCGACTACGGCGGCCAGTAGGTGGGGCTCCGCTCGCTCGCTCCATGACCCTAGAAATGAGCTTTTATTTTAAAATTCCAGGGGGGGGGGGGTCATAAACAAAAAAGAACCTCAATTTTTTGAAAATTTTGAAAAAAATATCCCACAAAAATAAAAAAAAGTTCGAATTTCTTAAGGAACTTTTTGGCAATCTTTTTTGTAATAATTGAAGTGTTTTACCCCCAAAAACTTGAAAATGTATCTCATCGACAATTTTTAACCAAGTTTTTAATAAATCTGAAGAAATTTGAAAAAATTTTACGGTTTTACCCCAATTTGCAAAAATTATGTGCATATTTTTCAAAACTTTGGCGCAGGAGGGGAGGGTCAACGAAACCGGTGGATAATCAATGAAAATAATTAGTCACCACTTATGCATATTTGTTTCTTCGTGTCCTTTTGATCATAAATTTATCTTTGCTTCAGAGGAAAAGCATGCGGGTGATTGGTCTAGTGGTATGATTCTCGCTTTGGGTGCGAGAGGTCCTGGGTTCAATTCCCAGATCACCCCAAAAAAATTTTTGAAATAATCTGCGCTAACTTAAATAATTATTTAACTTTCAACCCAAAAATTAAAGCAATATTTTTAAGTATTATTCGCAATCCAAAACTTTTTGTTTTTTGTTTAATGTTCTTCAACAATAATTCGCGAAAAGGTTTTTTTGATAAATAACTACGTAAATAAATCATGGGAATGTCAATCCGATTACGTGTCGGTTTTACGAATAAAATAAATTAAACAATTTGTCACCAAATTATAAAAAAATTTGTCAAAAGCGTTTTTAGCCCTTAAAATTTTAAAATAGGAGGACTAGAAAATTGATTTCAAAAAAATTGGCGAACCGATTGATTTTGGCTTGATTGGTAAATCGACGCGCAAATGTTAAAACCTTTTCGTAGGGGTATCAAATATATTTTATTCGCTCGCTAAAATATACCTTCAAAGAAGTGGTCAGAATGCACTAAAATAAATGCAAAAAAGAGGTGCGACCTTTTAGGACCCTTTTTTAAGGCAATTTGACTTTGTTCCGGGGCATTTAATAAGTTGTTCTTTATAATAAAGTAAAGGTCACTTGGCAGGGGCGGTAAAAATGGTAACTAATTACGATGGTGCTGAAGTTTTAGAGAAATATTGAAAAATTGGATAAAAAAAAGAAGGTTAGAGAATTTTGGGAACTTTCCGTAACCGATAACAATAATTGGGTTTTAAACTTTTATCAGAAATCATAAATAAAAGGAGGAGTCGAATCCTTATAAATTAGAAAGTATCCTAATTTGTAAGGAGTTCTTATTTGAGCCTAGGATCCTTATTTTGTCCTTATTTTTTACTCTGAGGTAATGACTATTTTTACAAATTTTCGAAGGGATTTTCGTTATTTTTTTTTTAAATTTCCAGGCGGCGCATATAGGCAGCGCCGGACACTCAACCCTTTGAAACTTTTCCAAAAAGGACACTTAATTGACTATTTTTTGAGAAAATCTGTTAACAAATGGGCCATAATTTTCAAAATTTTCACCGGTGGTGCTTGTCGGCACCACTGGATCCTTTTTCCCCGGCGGCGCCTATGGGCAACCGCCATGTTCCAGTACGGAAAAATGTCGGGTCGGGTTTCGGGTCAGGGCGGCCAAAAAAGTTCGGGTCGGGTTTCGGGCTGAGAAAAATGTCGGGTCGGGTTTCGGGTCGGGGTAGCCGTAAAAGTTCGGGTCGGGTTTCGGGCTTTGGGGCGACAAAAAAACCGGGTTTCGGGCTTCGGGTTTCGGGTCAATCAAAAAAATAAATAATTTTTTTTTTTTGAGGTGATTTCTTTAATTTTTAAAAATTTTCCCCGGCGACGCCTACCGGCATAGCCGACCTTGCTTTTTCAGAATTATAAATTTGATTTCTCTGATTATTTTTTATTTTTGATTATAAAATCTATTTTTTAATTTTAAAAATTCAAATAACAGCCATGAATTAGCAATTATTCCAAGAGCAAAATATCAGTAAAAAAGGATAAATTTGATAAAAGATTTTTACACAAAATTTACTAACTTTTTAGATTTCTGAGATTTTGTTTGAGAAACCCTAAGCAAAAGTGTGTCCGGCGGTGCCGATAGGCGCCGCCGGGGAAAATTTTGAAAATCAGGATGTGAAAAATATCGGGTCGGGTTTCGGGTCGGGCGGCAAAAAAAGTTCGGGTCGGGTTTCGGACTTCGGGGCGAGAAAAAGACCGGGTTTCGGGCCTCGGGTTTCGGTGACCCCGAACATCCCTGCCGCCGACCCTTCCTGTTTCGAAATTAAAAGCGAAGTCGTATTTCAAAGCCTAACAGCTAAAAAATACTGCCACAGAGAACAAATATGCTACAAACAGGTGATTTTGTTGAATAAAAATGCTTTTTAAGGCTTTTTGTAATCGTGTTTTAAAAAATTCCTTATTTTTGACCCCAAATCCTTATTTTTAATCTGCGATGTTCTTATTTCAGAAAATTTTATCTGGGAACTCTGCTTTTAAATATAGCATGAAACAAAGTTTGATGGTTACATTATGATAAGAATGGAAGCATCAACGGGCATTATCTAGGTTAGTAAATGGTGACACAATCAAGGAACAAAAATTGTTGTTGTAAACAGTTGTTTTTGCAATTAATGCATCTTTCATTTGTTGCGGTACCAAAGTTTTGTCTATTTCTTCATGCAATTCATCAATTTGTGCCCTTTCTTCGATTGCCATGTTCATCCATTTTTATGCATTTCTTTCAATTTTTGGTGAAAAACATATCGTAGTAAGGCTACAGGGAAACAAACAAATATTTGGTTTTGTATGCCCCACCCCAATTCCAGGACTTATTCGATCTAAAAGTTCAATTCTTATTACTAGGGCGAGGATTTTTAGTGGCAAAAAACTCCAAAATAATTAACTAAATAGTGACAAAAAAACGGCAAAATAGTGTGACAAAAATAGTGGCGAAAAAGTTCCAAATTTAGCGATGTAATTTTTTAAATAGCTGTTTTTTAATTTGAAAAACAATTTAAAATAAGCAAACAATTTTATTCACTGATTACAATTACAAATAAGATACATTTCTAAATTTATGGGTGTAAAAGACATACGATTATCAGCCAAAATTGATTTGTAAACGGAAAAAAAACCGTTCTAGTCTCAAGATATCAGAAAAGCAAATAGAAATTTTGGAGATTGAATTTTTCAGAAATTTTTTCATTTTTTATGGGTCTACTTTTGAAAATTTTAGGGTCGATTCTTAGTGGTGTATTTTTCTGAATTTTTTTTTGATCGATTCTTAGGGGTGTATTTTTTGTTTTTATTGCATTTTTGTTAATAAATTTTGGACAGAACGCCAAAATAGTGGCAAAAAATTATTTTAGTGGCCAACTTCCAAAATTTTTTTTTAGTGGCCAAGCTCCAAAATAGTGATTCCTAGTGATGAATAGTGGCGTTAAAACGAAGAATTTCCGAGCTAAAAATGTGTTTTTCGTGCATTTCTCGTCGAAATAAAGCCACAGAAAAAATAGTTAAAAACTAATCCTAGGATGGATTTCTATATACATATTTTCTAAAGTTTCAATATTTCGCGATTTAGTCAATATTTGTCAATATTTTGGCATTTTGAAATATTCATAAGAAGTATGCAATAAAACGAAAAATATTCCAATTTATTGAAAAATTTGCCTGAATTTGGAAAAATATGTAAACTTTTTTTGAATTAATTATTTTGTCCGAGCCCTACTTATTACCTATCTAAGCATCCCGTCTTTGCTTTCGAAATTTATCAATATTTATATTTCTTATATAATTTGCATTTAATAAGTGCAGCATTGATGACAATTCTATGATGTCTTCCCTTTGATAAATTTGTCCATATTTTGTAAAACCAAAATAAAATTTTGCTAAAACATTCATCAAGCTTAAAACGTTAACAAGATTTCGGCTGGTTGGTCTGAATTTGGAAAAATTATCAACAATTTTGAAGGACAAAATACTTAATGGGCTTAACCTAAGAACCCTTATTTCGGATTTTTCCGGCGGTGACTTCCACATGCGATGACTATAACTGGTTTCTCTCAATTCAAAAATTGGCTTCACTGCCGCAATTCCGTAGCGCACTCTGAACAAATATTCATAGAAAATGTCCAAATATCGGCGAATTCTGTCGCATTCATTTTCAATTTGAACTTTGGCATTGGCACAATGCCATTCATTTCTCATCAGATACAAAAGACCAAGATGAATTTCGTATGTTTGAATAAATTGGCTGTTGAATTCCTCAAAAACTATTTTAATTTGTTTAGTTACGTCAAATACATGATTAAAATGGCTTTCAAAGTTAGTGCTTCCATCCACAAATCCAAGAAAATTTTCATCTTCGATCTATAAAATTAATAAAGAAATTTCATAATGTCATTATTGTAAGAGCAGATTACGGTACCCAGCGGCTTATTCAGTTATTTCCATATTTGTTTTTTTGAATTTGACAATTTAACTGTTCTTATGAAACTCACCGCATCACTGATGCCAAATATTGGCACATTTTTCAAAATGATGTGATGATAATGCAATGCCAATGCTTCTTCAGCCGGTGATGAAGATGAAGATGAAGATGAAGGAAGTTGTGGTGATGAAGGAAGTTGTGATGATGAAGATGAAGGAAGTTGTGGTGATGAAGTGTTGCCCATCTGCAAAATTGTACCCCATATTTTTCTAATTATGTCTTTTCCATTGCTTTTTTACTATTTTTTCCAACATTTTACCCATTTTTTGATCAAATTCATCCCTTTTTGACATGTCAATTTTTATTCTTTTGGCCTTTTTTTTGTTGCTTTATGCGACACAAAATTTTTTGAATTTTGCAATTCGAATGGGCCAAAATATCTCCTTCTGTGTTGTTCAGCATTGGCATTAATTGAGTGACAATTGCAAAAATAGTAAATAAATCTTATGGCAAATTTGTTAATGACTTCAACAATTGTTATTAGAGACCGGACAAAACAATTAATTGATCAAAAAAATCAATTAATTGGAGCAATAAATTCATCAATTAATTGATCGATTAATTGATTGATGAAAATTGTTAATAATCAAAAAATGGAAATTTCAATAAAAGGATCAATTAATTGGTCAATTAATTAATTGATTGACCCGAGCTCTAATCAATATGAGTGACAATTCAATACAAAACAATTAATTGATCAATAAAAATCAATTAATTGGACCAATACAATAGTCAATTTATTGATCAATTAATTGGTTGATCCAAGTTTCCGATCTCTAATTGTTATGCGAACTGTGCCCCCTTCTATCGCAAATATTGGCTTCACCAAGGTGATTTGTTTATCATCAGAATAAACATTGAAAATATATTCGTACAAAATGCCCAAACGTTTTTGCAAAAGTATACATTCCTCTCTTTCATTGGGACCAGCAATTCTTGCATTTTCACATTGCCAATTGCTTTTCATGTAATACAAAATGCCAAGAGGGGTGCCAAAAACTTTGGTCAAATGTCCTTGGCTTTGTCCATTGATCACTCCTTTTTGAGTGCAAAATTCATTAAAAATGGCAGTTCCTTTCATAAAAGCAGAAAGTGCGTCAACCTCAATCTGAATATATAAATCGGTAGAAAAAATAGAAATAATTTCATTATTACCTGAAATGAGTCACCATTTGCGAAAGGCAATAATAAAAATAAAATGAAAATGGTTAAAAAATAGATATTAAAAGAATTCATCTAAAATATATTTTGTTTAATAGCAATTATATTTTTTTTTATAAAATATGTTAATATTTTGATGCCAAAATCGGAAAAAATAAATTATGATGAGATCTTCTATCATTCTGCGGCTTCTTTTTGCATTTCAAATAATTTGTCATAAAATAAAAAAAAGCTGGCCCAGATTTACAATTATTTTTACCCTCCTTATTCCCGCATTTTCCCGTGTCCATGTTGAATTTTTTATATTTTTAGCGATTTTTTATTAAAATTATTAATTTAGATATATGTGCTCTGAACGGTAGAAAAAATCACCCAGACGTGAAGGAATAATATACCTCACCCAATTTGGGATTTTTGGCTCGACTTTTCAGTGTATAACAGTCTATAATAGTTATCTGTTTTCGCACCTACTTCCTCCCCTTTTATTCAACTCAATTGAGTGTTTTTCGACAATACAATGTTGCCGTGGCGGACTTAAATTTGGTTGTAAATATCAACCGCCGCCAGGAGGAGTCGAACTTGAAGTTCCTTTTTGTTCGGTCTGGGAGTGTAGTCCAGTGGACTACATTCTTCCCAAACCCAACATGATTATATGAAAAAAAAAATTTAGAAGGAAATGAAAGATATTATATTAATTAAATATATAAATATTCAGTTAGTCATATTGATTATGTCGAATGCTATTTTATGAATTATATGGAGGTTAAGCTATTTTGAAAAAATCTTAAATGTAAGGCATGCTTAGGTATAATAAATCCGACTAGCTTTAGGTGTATTATTTTATCCCACGCAAAATTAATGTGTTGAGTTCAAGGGTTTGTCTTATGAAATTAAGTTTACATATTTATTTGTTTATGGTGTGTTCTTTTATTGCCCTTAAGATATCTTTTATTAAAAAAAATTTTTTAATTAAAATTTTAATGAAAAAAATTAAGGAAACCGTTTGGTCATTCGTAAAATGTAAATTTAATTAACCTTTAAAATGTTTAATAGTTTTAACTTATGGCCGAAATTTAATTATAGTAGCATTAAGACAAAAAATATTTATATTAAATAATGAAAAATTCCAATTCTAAACTGAAATAAACTCGAATTCATGATTTCATTTTCTTTTTGGGTCTTTCCATGGCACAAAAATTTTTGAAATCAAACAAGGTTTGTTTATTTTTAAAATGCTATTAATGGTCTCTATTAGCGCTCCCAAATTTTAAAAATTTTCACACCAAAAATAAAAAAACGTACGATTTGTCGATCGCTGAAATTATCGCAAATAATTGGATTTTAGGACTAGATTAAAACAAAAAAAAATTTTTTCTTCGCAAAGCCTTAACACCACAGCTAAGAATATATTTATCAAAATTTTGCTGTGAAAAACTTTTTATTTATAATTAGGGCTGCCAATTATATGGAAATCCATATTTTTTTCCTGAACTCGGAACGGCCTAAAACGCATGTAAAACATGTTTTTAGCTTGGTTTGAAACTTCTAGGATGGTTTTTTAAATCCATATTTTCAATATTTTTCCATATTTCGGGATTTATGTCCATATTTCCATATTTGTCCATATTTTGGCATTTTTGCCCATATTTTATGTCCATATTTTGGCATTTTTGGAAAATTTCATGAGAAAAATGCAATAAAACGAAAAAAAAATTCTTGAAAATTATCAAAAAATGCCCTCAAAAATAAAGAAAATTCAAGTTTTTTCTAAAAATTTTTTCTAATTTTATTTTCTATATTTCTGATCAAAAAAATTGATATCGAATGCGTTTTTCACTCCAAAATTTGGAAATATATTTCATTTGCAATTATAAACAACGCTAAATTTTTTTGAAAAAATTGCACTATTTTGATAAAATTTTATGCCCATATTTTGGTCCATACAGATCCTCGGGATTGGCGTTCCCCACCTTTTTCCCGTTCACTCTTGGTCGGCCGATCCAATTTTGCTTGTGGAACCCTCCCAGGGCGAAGTCTACCCCGAGACTGTTCTGGGCCCGTACCATAAGAACGAGGTAAGGGTTAACCTACCCTCAGCTGCGGGTTAACCTACCCGTTACTCGTACTAAAAGAGCAACCCCGAGTTGCGGGTAACTTAACCCGGTAAACTTACCCTCAGCTGCGGGTAACTTTTTAACCCGCACTAAAAGAATCAAGTAACTGGTTAAGTTACCCTCAGCTGAGGGTAAGATTCTTACCCTGGGTCGGACCAGGGTAAGCAAGCGAGCTTATTTTTTCAAAAGATCATTAAAAATCAGAAGTAAATTTATAGAAATAATTCCTTTTGATAAGTTATCCTATAAAGCCTACTCTATCAAATGGTACCAAGCAATTTTGCGATTTTTTGAAAAATTTTTTATAATGGTACTAAAAGAACAGGGTAACTGGTAACTTTACCCGCAGCTGCGGGTAAGCCCAGCGAGAACCCGGTAACATTCATTTAGTACGGGTTAACCCGCAGCTGGGGGTTAGTTAACCGGGTTAAGTTACCCGGGTAAGTTTACCCAGGTAACTTTACCTCGTTCTTATGGTACGGGCCCTGGGGAGGGAAATTGTACCCCATAATATTTATATATATGTTATAATTAGGGCCCGGAATCTTAGGTTCTTACTTATTTTTTCTGCGGCTTTAACTCGACGAGAAATGCACGAAAAACACATTTTTTGTTCGAAAAACTTTCGTTTTAACGCCCCTATTCGACCCTAGGAATCCCTATTTTGAGTGTTCGCCCCTAAAATAAGTTTTTAACCTTATTTTGGCGTTTCGCCCCTATTTCGTGATTTTTTTAAAAAAGCCACCGAAATTCGCAAAAAATTCTCGGACATTGTGGCCAAGAACCATGAAATAGAAAAAACATCCCAATTTTCAAAATCAATCCGATAATCGTATCTCTTTTACCCCCGAAAATCTCGAAATGTACATCATTGTAATTGCAATCAGTGAATAAAATTGTTTGCCTTAATTTTAACTTATTTACATAGAAAAAACAGCAATTTTAATAAATTTCACCCCTACATTTGAAAATTTTTTGCCCCTATTTTCGCCCCTATTTCGCGAATTTTTTGCTTCTATTTAGGTCCCTATTTTGAACTTTTTCGCCCCTAAAAATCCGGGCCCTAGTTATAATTGGCAACTCACTTAAAAAAATTAAGGCTCCCGGCCGAAGGCCGGGAGGGGGTCGGTTACCCCCTAATAAACACAATTGTTGCTATTCTTCAAGGGGGTTGGGTTGTACAATTTGGGCCCCCCGCTACACTACCCCGTATAAAAAAAAGTGAAAGAATATATTTTTGTTTAATTTTTATAAAAAGCTTTTTTAATTGAATATTTTCAAATGAATCCATTTATGTATAGAGAAATCTAATACATTTTAATGTTTCATGGAATCAATATAAGAAAATATCAAAGCAAATAGAATTTTTCACAGGAAATACCCACCAAATTTTGAATAATAAAATTGCGCGTGCCACCGCTGCAGCACTTCCGTCTGTCGCAACGAATCCCTCAAAAAATGGTATTTAAGCAAAGTGAGGAGAAGCCATTGCCATCCCCTGCCGACCATTCATTCATTTTATTCCAAATCCAACAAAATGTCTTCTTTTTCCGCCCCTTCTCTGCTCTCTGTCATCGCAATTGTCTGTTTGCTGTGCAAATTGTGCATTTCGGCACCCCGTAAAACCATTTCTATTTTATTTTGGCATATATTTCTTTCTTTTCTTTTCAAACTTTTCAGATCCGTGCTGTCCCGGCAGTCAACACATCGTTTCTTTGATGTCCCCTCACTCCGCCGCTTTCTCCGCCTCAATGCCAAAGGCATCGCTTTGCTCAAATGCCCAAAACATTGCGAAGGCATTGGACGGCCAACTGAAGTCCATCGTGGGCTGTCCTAGCGGTGGCGGCAATGCACTCGTGGCACACATCAACGCGGGTCTGCCCCCGACTGATGGTAAGGGATGGCAAAGTGATCTCTGATCATCAATTGTGAAAGTGATCAGTGGCGGAGCGATGCGCCTTAATCATGCCTTAACTTTTTTTTACCCCTTTTTCTGTTTATTAATTAATAATTATTCATTGTTTATTGTCAGATCAGTGCTCTCATAGCCTCGGCTTTGTCCGTGCTTTGTTCGGCGTCGCCGCCTCCGCCGCTTCCCACGCCGGCAACAACAGCGAATGGGGTGATTTGGCTGCAAAGTTTAGACACCAAATCCAAGTGATTGACGAAGTCTGCAACAATCTTCGGATTAGCATTGGCCAAGTGGAATTTAACAGCCCAAAGGGTAAAAAGCATTTGGATTAACAAATAGGAAATGCATCGCTAATTATTATAAGTAATTAACCAACTAATTAAATATTTATGAAAACATTACATTAATCGATAAAGCATTTAATTTGAAATAATTGTATTTAATTATTGCTTTTCTAGCAGGGAATCATGGCCAAGTACCCACCACGGGCAGTGTGATTGACAGCCCCGCTCTTAGTGGCTCACATCAACCCTTATGAGTGATGATTAGTGATGGACGAATGCCAATTGCGGTGGCACAATCTTTGTCAGAACCTTTCCAAAAAGATAATCAAATATTAACATTAGTTTTCGAATTTTTCATGCTTTTGTATTTAAATTAGAAAATAAATGTGTTTAAAAACTTAACTGACTGAACAAAAAGGAACAAACAAAATAATCGGGCTGGAATCCCTTTAAAGCATTTATTTTATCTCATTTATACCTTTTTTTGATGAAAAATAAGTGTAATTGGTAATAAAAGGAATTTGAAATAGGCCCACACAAAAACGAAAAAGTGACCAAATAATAAAAATTAGGCGTAAAATGGAATTAAAAGGAAAAATTAATTTTGTTAATTTGTCATATCTTGGATGTAACTCATTTGATCAAATGGGCTACACCCAAGACATAACAAAATTACAAACGTGAAAAACTAAGACTATTTTCTCAAATTTTTATGCTTTATCAATGGATTTTTAGAAGAAGTAAAAAGTTTTAAATGCGAAATAAGTTCCTTTCTTTTTTTGCTTGCTTATATTTTTCCACGGGGTCGCGTTCTGTTCCCACATCTGTTGCAACTTTTCGGGCACTGCCAATTCATTAAATCATAATACACCTGAACAGATAAACAAACTAAATTATTAATAAAGTTATAAATAATAAATTAAAGTATTTATTTAATGAATTAAAAGAATTAAATTGTTAATGAAATGATTACTCATTATTATTAAACGTTATTCTGTGCCCACCGCATTCGTGCAATAGCCCGACCGTTGTCAATCGGGACAATCTGTGCTCAAATCTTCACAAATTCCCGGGCACGCATTACACGTTTTTGCAGTCGCGTACCATTTGGTCATAGGTGAACTGTAATTAAATAACTAATTAACTACAAAAATAATAGGCTCTAATTTGCATTAAAAATTTAATTTATAATTTTTATATTTATTATTATTTTAAATTAATACTTCGATTATACACAGCTTGGCTTTTTGCTCGCAGTCTCTGGTCACATCAGTGCAACCTGAAAAATGGAAAAAATTTTCATCGCAATGAATGCAAATGATTATAATTCGACAATTTTATTTGGGATAATTTATTATTTTGCATGATTAAGTAAATTTAATTTTTATTTTTATTCCTTTTTTACCTGTTCCATTAAGACCATCTCTTGCTGAGGAAAAACTGAAAATATATGTTAGTAATTCGATCGACTCATTAAGTTCTATTAAAATTAAACAAAATTTTATCACAAAAACTTTATTCGTACAAATTTTTACGGTTTTTACTCTGTTATGACTGAGAATGCATTTTAGGTAAATGAGAGTTTAACAAAAACTTGACTTCAGGAAATTATTTCTCTTTGAGCTTATCTTATTAGGGTTTCATTCACTGTCCAAATGTCCAACTGCTGTCCAAATGAGTTAACTGTCCAAATGTCCACTGTCGAAATGTCCAGACAGTGCTTATGTAAACACCATATTTTGTTTTAAATAAACGCTATTTATTTTATGTCATTTAATCATTTAATACATTTTTTTTTGTTGGTGAAATTGGTAATAAAATGGAATTTGAAATAGGCCCACACAAAACGAAAAAGTGACCAAATAATAAAGAATTTGGCGTAAAAATAGTATCCATATAAATTAAAAGGAAAAATTAATTTTGTAAATTTGTTCTATCTGGGGTATAGCCCATTTGACAGGGTGGTCCTTTTACCCTATAAATAAGGTATTTGCCCTATTTTGGGGGTCCGCGCCCGGTTTTTGCAATTGCCCGGTTTTTGGGTTTTTTGCCTTATTTTGCTGGGTTTCTTATTTCAGTCATTTTATTGAATTTCGATAAACATTACGCCAAAATTGTCTCATTTTTTCAAAAATTTTCCCCGGTGGCGCCTATTGGCACCACCGGTCCCCTTTTTGCTTTGGTTTTCTTAAAATTTACTCTTAAATTCAACAATTTTGGCGCACGCCTATTGATGACAGTTTTTTGACTTTGGAAGAATAAATTATTGTTTATTATTTTTCATGTTAAAATGACGAGCAAATAGTAAAAGCAAAGAAAAATGTTTGATTAGTACAAAAATAACCGATCGTAAATTTTTTTGGTCCGATGCTCCCCCTCTCCCCCTGCTGCTCACATTTACTTTATTTCATTGCCAAATTTGCTCAAACAAGTGAAAAGTGGTGAGAAATATGCTGTTTACATGATTTTACGTTGTTTTAAATTGAACTATTGGCTAAAAATTGCCTTATTTTTGCCCGGTTTTTGCCCGATTTTTCAACTCACTCGCCCGGTTTTTGGATTTTGCCAATGAATATCCTGTGCCGTACCTTGTATAATTACTTTTTTTTAACCAGCTAAACTTTATCAGCAATCATAGATAAAAGTATAAATGAATTGACATTAGTAACAGTACATTTAAAAGAGAAATTGATAGGGGGGATTCATTAGGAAAAGGTTATTGAATATATTAGGGTGAGCGGAAGTTCTTGCATAATAAGACCGTTTAAAATAAATTAAATTTTTTTGGCATCTAACCTTAATTTTTGGCTAATTTTTTGGTCTATAAATGTTAGCACTAAGGCCCGTATTTTTAGTCAAATGACTTTTTTTCTGCTGACTTGGGATGGCCTAAAACATACGAAAAATATATTCTTTGTTTGAAGCTTCTACAAAGTTTTTATATTTTTTTTTTTTACTTTTTCTCACTTTTTTAAATTTTATGATTTTTGGCGATTTTGTGAATTTTTAATGACTTTTTTGCTATTTGCTCATAAAATTGAAAATTTTCACAAGAAAAATGCCATATAAAATGAAAAATAGACCCCTCAAAATTGACCTTTCAAATTTTGCAAAATTATACCGTTAAAAAATTGCTCCTCAAACTTAAATTTTTTTACCTAGAATACTAATTTTTTTATCTGAATTTTTTATTTAAAAAATAATTTTCTCCTTTTTTAAAATTTTCCAAATCTTTAAATTTATTGCGGTTTTTTTTCTGTGATAAGAAAATTCTGCTTTTCAATGTGATTTGGCTAAAAAAATAGCCCCGAATTTTTTAGTTGTATTTTTAAACCTTTAAACTTGAATGAATTTTTAGACAAAATTTTCAAAAATCCGGCCGGATCAGGATCCGGTTTTTTGATAACCGGATTCCGGAAAATTTTCTAAAAAAACGTAATCCGGAAAAGTCCCACCGGTAAATTTTGAAAAATGAAAATCCGCTTCCGGATCCGGGACATCAAATTTGCCTAGCCCTAAAAAAAGCAGAAAATTCGAAAAATAGCAGTAAATTCTCGCTAACAAAATTTAATCAATCAACAAAAAAAAATCAATGGCTGATTAAATACATTACTGTTTAAATAAATATTTCGCGATGGCAGCACTGAGTTTGTCCTTTGTGTTGTTGCCGTTTTGTTTTTTGGCCCTCTTCCATGCCCCTTCTCTCCGCCTTTTCTCTTCCGCCGCTGCCGCTTTGCCCTTTGCGTTGTCGTTTCGTTTCGTCTCCGCAGTTCCCCCCGGGTGTCCTTCAGGCAGTGGCGTGTACATGTCCAAACATTTGCGGAACTGAGCATTTTTGTAGCATTCGCTCGAGCATTGAGCACGCAAATTGGGGTTCACATGGGAAAACATTTCGTGACAAAGATGGCACAATTCGTCCGCAATTATCCGCAGTTCCGGGTCATGTTCGACCTGTATATTTATTACTCAACTAATTGCAATTCGGCAATCCTGCAGAATGGGTGCCCCTAATTTAACTTGTTATTTTGAGCTGAAAATTGCTATTTGGGGGTTTAAAAGGGTGCTGACAAAGGAGGGTCTTCAGGTTTGGAAAAATATTTTTGGAGGATAGAAAGAATATTTTTGGAGTGACATACATGGTTCAAAAATGGAATGAAAATTTTTTGTTGGGTTGGGACCCATTCCTCGGCCATCTAATTAGCATAAAATGCAAAAATAAACGGGGGAAAATCAATTTGGGTTGCGCGAATTTGAACCAGTAACCGAAAAAAAGGAACCCAGCGCAGTACCGACCACTGAATCCCTCGTTTTATTTTTTCCTTTTATTGCATTCTTAAAAGTTTGGCACGGCATATCTCGGCACACGGGCTCGTTTAGCAGAAAATAAAAACAGTTTATTATAAACCTAGGGGGGGGGGGGGGGGGCTCTACCCACCCACCAAGTTTCATTCCGAAATGCCACGGACACCTGAAGCTTTGTCAGCACGAATCTGAGCTTAAATTTATCGTAAGACAACATTTAATCTATGAATTGTCAATTTTTGTGCACCGGGCAGTGCCATATTTTCATTGAAAATGAGTATGTACTTGATGAAAAATCACAGATTTGATCACTTCTTAGATAAGATGGCGTCATACGTTAAATTTAAGGTCGGAGTCGGATTCGTGCTCAGCACCCTTGAAAACCCCAAATACCTATTTTCAGCCAAAAATAACAAAATTAAATTTTTTATAGTCAAATTAGGGACACCCATTCTGCAGGATTGCCGACAATTCATTTGAATTCTGACCGTCTAAATTCCCTTACCAAACATTTTTCTGAATCCCGGTTGTGCAGTTTTTTGGCCGAATTTGACTTCACTCGGTAAATTTTTCGTGTTGCGTTGGTAAAGCTCATTTGAGCGAATATTAGAATAACCAAAAATAAAAAAAATTTCGCCAAATTCACTCTGGTGGTGCGCTGTATGTATTCTAAATGGTAAAAAGACGATTCGTACTTTTTTAGGTTGTACTTTTTTTAATTTGTTTAATTATGTAAAAACGTTACCGCATTTTTTCTGTTTCTATGTTTCTTACGTAATTGTACGAATCAGGTTTTGCCCTTTTAAATTCTCCAATAATCAGTCCGGAGGAATTTCCCCTTCAGACAAATAATTTTTTTATTTAAAAATAATCATCAGTGTGCTGACAATTGAAATGGCATTCGATTTGCAAGCGGTACACTTACGGCGGGAGAAGGGCGACCATCGACAAGGACAGAATTTTGCTGTTCCCTCTTGCAACATCATTTTTTTATGGTGATGAAAGCGCAGGAGAAACAAATCGGGAACGCGGGAAATCTCTGTTGAGGAGAAAGAAGAAACGGAGTAAAAGGAATAACGAACGAGGCGAATGGGAATGAATGAAATGGGAGAAGCGTACTCGCCTATTTATGCTCTCCACCCGCCTCTTTTTCGCTCATTTTATCTTGACTATACCTAAATGCCAAAATTATTAACTTTTTGTCCCCTCTTTGCCGCCCCCCCCCTCTTCTGCGTGGCGAAATTGTCGTTTTTCTCATTACTATTTTAAGCATGGTGAGTGATAGGTTGTTTATTTCGCACGCAAGAAGTTTTGCAAAAAAAAAAATGGGTGGGATCAAAGGTGAAAACTCGGTAAAATTCCCACAAAAAGCCATGGGGCCGGACAATGACGACCAACCTAGGTATTTATCGAAATAATGAGAAAATCAGTGAATGGGAAAGAACCGTTGGCCTCGCTATAAAGACAAACAAATGAGCCAATCCCATCGCACACATTCCGTTTTTATTTGTTCCAATTTTGGCAATTGCATGTGGACACCGCACATTTTACTGTTCCGAATGACTCTTATGTCCTGTTTGTTTGATATACTGGAAAAAATGAAGGAAATTTTCATATTAAGTTATAAATATCATTTGATTCCTCTCGTTGAGTGAAGTCGAATGGCACCTTACCCGGAAGACGCTTTTAACAAAAGTTACTTTACACCCAAAAATTAGAGCTTAATTAATCAAATTGTGTTCCATTCGGTTCCTCTCATTAAGTGAAGTCGACTAGCATCTTTTTATAAGCCATTTTAAACAAAATTGAAACAAACCAAAAATATGGAGAGATCCGCTCATGAACATCGTGTATTAATTTAGTGATGGAATTTCGGAAAATATTTATAATAAAATAAATTGTTGCTGTTATTCAATTTTGTTGTACAATTTGCGTCCTCCGTTACATTACCCCGTATAAATTTGCTTACTTGTTATTAAAAGCTTTTTTAATTAATATTTTCAAATGAATCCATTTATGTATAGAGAAATCTAATACATTTTAATGTTTCATGGAATCAATATAAGAAAATATCAAAGCAAATAGAATTTTTCACAGGAAATACCCACCAAATTTTGAATAATAAAATTGCGCGTGCCACCGCTGCAGCACTTCCGTCTGTCGCAACGAATCCCTCAAAAAATGGTATTTAATCAAAGTGAGGAGAAGCCATTGCCATCCCCTGCCGACCATTCATTCATTTTATTCCAAATCCAACAAAATGTCTTCTTTTTCCGCCCCTTCTCTGCTCTCCGTCATCGCAATTGTCTGTTTGCTGTGCAAATTGTGCATTTCGGCACCACGTAAAACCATTTCTATTTTATTTTGGCATATATTTCTTTCTTTTCTTTTCAAACTTTTCAGATCCGTGCTGTCCCGGCAGTCAGCACATCGTTTCTTTGATGTCCCCTCACTCCGCCGCTTTCTCCGCCTCAATGCCAAAGGCATCGCTTTGCTCAAATGCCCAAAACATTGCGAAGGCATTGGACGGCCAACTGAAGTCCATCGTGGGATGTCCTAGCGGTGGCGGCAATACACTCGTGGCACACATCAACGCGGGTCTGCCCCCGACTGATGGTAAGGGATGGCAAAGTGATCTCTGATCATCATTTTTTTACCCCTTTTTCTGTTTATTAATTAATAATTATTCATTGTTTATTGTCAGATCAGTGTTCTCATAGCCTCGGCTTTGTCCGTGCTTTGTTCGGCGTCGCCGCCTCCGCCGCTTCCCACGCCGGCAACAACAGCGAATGGGGTGATTTGGCTGCAAAGTTTAGACACCAAATCCAAGTGATTGACGAAGTCTGCAACAATCTTCGGATTAGCATTGGCCAAGTGGAATTTAACAGCCCAAAGGGTAAAAAGCATTTGGATTAACAAATAGGAAATGCATCGCTAATTATTATAAGTAATTAACCAACTAATTAAATATTTATGAAAACATTACATTAATTGATAAAGCATTTAATTTGAAATAATTGTTTTAATTATTGCTTTTCTAGCAGGGAATCATGGCCAAGTACCCACCACGGGCAGTGTGATTGACAGCCCCGCTCTTAGTGGCTCACATCAACCCTTATGAGTGATGATTAGTGATGGACGAATGCCAATTGCGGTGGCACAATCTTTGTCAGAACCTTTCCAAAAGATAATCAAATATTAACATTAGTTTCGAATTTTCTCATGCTTTTTGTTTTTAAATTAGAAAATAAATGTGTTTAAAAAACATTATTGACTGAACAAGAAGGACAAAACCAATAATTGGGCTGGAAAAACTTTGAAAATATATTTTCGAAATTTTATCTTACTTATTCAGTTCTATTTTATAATTAAACAAAATTTTATCACAAACCTTTATTCGAGAAAATTTTCACGATTTTTAGTCCGATCTGACTGGAATTTTCATCATTAAAATACTTGCTTAGGCACAATAATGTTTTTTGTAAATAAACTCCATTTATTTCATGTCATTTAATCATTTATTCAAATAAGTGAAAATGGTAATAAAAAGAATTTGAAATAGGCCCACAAAAAAAACGAAAAGTGACCAACAAATAATAAAGAATTTGGCGTAAAAATAGTATCCATATAAATTAAAAGGAAAAATTTATTATGTAAATTTGTCATGTCTGGGATATATATAGCCCATTTGATTCAAATCGGCTTTACCCCAGACCAGGGATGCAGCCGATTTCCGATTTTCCGAATTTCCGAAAAAAAAATTTGGGGCTCGGAATGAATGTCTGGTGAAATATCTTTGGGCATTCAATTTATTTGAATTTTTTCAAAATTTGACTTAAAATCTTCTATTTTGGGTCAAAATCTGCCACCAATATACACCCAAATTCTGAGAATTTCCCCCGGTGGCGCCTATCGACACCACATGCTACGTGCCATTGATTTTTAAAAAGCATAAAAGAGCTTCAATTATAGTGGCGAGTGAAACAAAGAAGAAATAGACATTTTTCTCAGGTTTCCCAGATAAAAATTTTCAAAAGTTTAGGGACGGGAGTCGGTGGTGCCGACAGTCGCCACCGAGGAAAATTTGTTGAAAATTTAGGTCCGATTTGTCAACGAAATGTAACCCTTAAAAACATCAATATGATGATAAATCATGACATCTGGGAATCCTGTTTTTATTGCCTTTTTACACTTGGAATTAAAAAATATTATAAAAAATAATTGTTTATTTTGTAAAAAAAAATTAGATTTCCGATGTTTTTGGGGTCGGAATTCCGATTTTTGAAATCAGAGATTGGCTGCATCCCTTCCCCAAATATAGCAAAATTATTGACGTCAAAAACAAAGATTATTACCACTGTAATATTCAAAAATTCTTTTACTAAGATTATTCTTTCGAAACAATATATTATTGTTATCAAATATGTTGTTTTTTCTTTAATTTTTTAAGGGTATTGCAAGAATTTTTTTAAATATTTTTTATGCTTTAAATGAATTTTTAGAAGAAATAAAAAGCATTTAATGCAAAAATTTAAGTTCCGCTTTTTTTCTTGTTTATATTTTTCCACGGGGTCGAGTTCTGTTCCCACATCTGTTGCAACTTTTCGGGCACTGCCAATTCATTAAATCATAATACACCTGAACAGATAAACAAAATAAAACAAATTAAAATTATTTACAAAGTAAATTAAAGTACTTATTTTGTTAATTAAATTTGTTAATGAAATGATTACTCATTATTATTCTTTGCCTACCGCATTCGTGCAATAGCCCGACCGTTGTCGATCGGGACAATCTGTGCCCAAATCTTCACAAATTCCCTGGCACGCATTACACGTTTTTTGGCAGTCGCGTACCATTTGGTCATAGGTGAACTGTAATTAAATAACTAATTAACTACAAAAATAATAGGCTCTAATTTGCATTAAAAATTTAATTTATAATTTTTATATTTATTATTATTTTAAATTATACTTCGATTATACACAGCTTGGCTTTTTGCTCGCAGTCTCTGGCCACATCAGTGCAACCTAAAAATCAAAGAAATTTTCATCGCAATGAATGCAAATTATAATTCGACAATTTTATTTGGAATTAATTCAACTATTTTAAATATTTTTTATTTTCATTCCTTTTTTACCTGTTGCATTAGGACCACCTCCTGCTGATGTTATTGACCGTGGGCCTGTGATTTAAAATAAAAAAATTTATTATTTTCTCCCTTTTTCAACGCATTCTCACAGCAATATTCATTTCCGTCACTCATTTTTTTGCAAATTTGCGATGGGTCGGATGGACAAATTCCATTTCGGCATCTGTAAATCAACAGCATTTTGTCGTTTAAAAATAAATATGAATTATTATAAATTAATTTCTCCGTCTTTTTCACTGCACCTTCCATTTTGTGTGCCTAGTGCCACCCGTGTTGGCACTGTATCGTCACAGTATGCCGCGCAACAGTGCCATCGTCCGTCGCGTGTGTCCAACTCGCAGCCCAATGCCCTCGTGTCCGTGCAAATTGGCGGGTTTCCTTGGCATCTATTTATTTCAAATTTTTATAAAAATAAATTATTATTATATGTTTTTTTACCGGGATAACCCAGGCTGTCCATCGCTGCAAATGTGTTGGGACAAACAAAGGTTGGAACATAACCCAATTAGGAAGAATAATGAAAAATAAATTATTTTTTCCATGTCAAATTTAAATTTCCTACGAAAACCAAATGGAATTCGAAAAAAGTGAAATGAATAACGAAAAATGAGAGGCATCGAAAATCAGTTTTGGATTGAAGTGCAAAAATAAATCAAAAAATTACTCACAACTGTGCAAACATTTACAGAAATAAAAATTCGAATTTGCAAAAATGTTTAAAATTTATTTAAAATCAATGGATTAAAAAAGAAAAGAAATTTAATTAAAACCAAAGGTACAAATTTAGGCAATAAAAACAAAATAGAGCACTTATAAAAGCATAATAATTAAGGAAGAAATTGCAGACAATTTATAAGGAATTGGAATAATATTAAATATGACGAAATGCAAATGGACAATAAAGGGAAAAGCCGTGATTGAAATGTCAGCTATAAATAAATGCTCCAAAATCTAAGAAAAAGAATAAAGGAGACTAAATTTTTAAAAGATTTTTATAAAATGGCAAGAAAAACTGATTTTAAGTTGTTTTTTTTTTCAAAGAAAAATAATTTCTTCGTTTTTGGTTTGCCATGACTTATTTTTGTAGTAATTTAATTTGCATCCATCCACAAATGTGGCAAATAAATAACCAATTATAATTGCTCTTTTTTTTTGAAATTTTACAGATTATAAATTTAAAAATTCATATGGCTTACGCCTATAAATGGGGTCGGTCGGTTTTTTTCGGGTTTTTCGTTCGACTTTTTTTACCAAAAAAAAAGTCGACCGAACTTCTTTTGTCCAATCTCTAATTATTTATGCCGGTCATCTTTGCTGAACAGTTAGCCTTCTTCAATTGTTAAAAATTCGGTCGCCTCTTCACTCGGCACACATTCGCCCTTCAAAAAGTGCCAAATGCAATGTAAAACTATTTCGGCTCCTCCTTCGCAATTAAATATCACTTTTCTCTTCCGGCACTCTTTTTCATTGTCAACTTTGTGGCATTGCCTTATCAAATAGTCCAATTTGTCGGTGTTGTTGTTTTTGTTTTTGTTATGGTCAGTGTCTTTTTGCCCACTTTCTTTGCTGGTAACACCGTCGGATTTAACTTCAATTAAATTTTGAAAAAAATAATTTATTTTATTAAAAAATTAATTTATTTTTCATCTGAGGCAATTTCTTTGGCATTTACCTTTAATCTTATGATATTTAAATGGACTGCCAAACATTCCTTGCGCATTTGTCATTTGTTCTATGGTCAGCAGCAGCATAAAAATTGCAAATGCAGCGGAAAGCAAAGAAAAATAATTTCTCATTGTTTTTTAAATAAAAAAATAAATGAAAATAAATATATTAGAATATTTTTATAATAAAAATTAAAATAATCAAAGCAATCAGTTTTTTGTTTTGTTTAAACGAATGTTGCGAGCGGAAATACAATTTATTCATTAGACATTCACATGCAAAAAAATAAAATAAACATCTATTAATTGAATTGATTGATTTCTTATTTTTTTTTGTTGCATAAAACAAACATAAATACTTCTATTTATATAATTTATTAATTCGAAACATACAAATTAAAAAATAAAAATAAAGAAAATAACAAAAAATATATTTATCTAAAAGAATAATAAAAAAAAAGGGGTATGATTCCCCAAAGATTTTTTGACATTTTAGAGTATATTTCGGCTGTTTTTAGTGCATATTTTGCAATGGCAAAAAAAAACTGCCGTATATAACAAATAATTTTGAAAACAGTTGATTTGTTGAAAAAATATTATTTAACGCTTTGGAAACATGTTTAAAAAAGTTATTATTTTTGACTAGCAATCTTTTTTTTCACCATTGAATTTCTTATTTCGGAAAATTTTCGATAGGAACCCTGTTTTAAGTCAAGGCAAAAAGAAAGAGAATTTTTTTACAATTGAAATGATGAAGTTTTATTGGCGCAAATTTTTATTTTTTGTTTCCCCAAAAAATTTCGCTTTTCGCTTTTTTCGCTTTTTATTTAGGTTTCGCTTTTTTCGCTTTTCGCCTTTTGCTTTTTATTTTTGCTTTCGCAACACCCCTGATCTATACCATTTGGAAGGGAACTGCTGATCATGAAAAGACAAAAGTTAAGGGTTTATCGAGTCATCAACTAATCACAGATCAGGAACTGATTAGACGAGATATATAGGCAGAACTTAAAGTGATCGGGCTCAATTAATATCCAAATTAGTCACAAGGGACTTATTGTTTGATCATTTTGATCAGACTCCATCAGCAGATCACTTGGCATCATTTTCAGGTGCTTTTCAGCGACGATTCTTCTAATGAGGTGAGCATAGTGCTTGGGACTGTCGGACTTCCGTCTCCATTGACCAGTAGCAATAGTGGTGGTTCGTCCTCAATTTTTGTTCAATCGCCTTCCCGAAGTGAACAATTTTCTTTTAAACTAGAACAGTTTGTGGATGAACCCACGGTCAGGGCTTTTTTTGTCAGGGCGCCTCGGCAAGAACGGGTTCGGTGCGGGTTTTAGACCCGATCACTACTTGAACCATTGATCAGGCCTGCCCTTAGTTCAGTTCGGTTTCCATACCGTCAATATTACTTTTGAGAATAATCGGGAAATTGGATTAATTCGGGCATCAATTGGTTGAACTTAAATATTTCTTGCGTCCCAGTGTCTTCCGCCGATGGCACTGGCACTGCTGCTTCATAACCATCACTGATGGCATCGAATTGGCTTCATCCCTCATAACAACAGCACAAACCGCAGCACTCAAAGGTGGTGAGGATAGACGACTTGGTGTTGGACAAAGTCAAGAGCAGCAGGAAGACGACAAAAAGCTGAAGCTGTACATGTTGATGATCCATAATTAATTTGAAATTTTTTGGCATTTAAATTATTTTTTATAAAATAAAATTTAAAATATGAAATTATTATCAGCCGGAAGGGCTTTCGGCAAACTTGGTACCCACGCCTTCCCCCTCCCGTCCCACTTGAAAATTTCTTAAAAAAATTTTCTATGAAATTCCCTCATATATTGTGAAATAGCAATTTATCTAATCGGACATCATCAATATACCAACAAAAAAAAGTAATCAATTCGTTCTGTTTGTTCACTGTTCTTATTCCATTTCAATTGTCCTCCACTGGCGAGTGACAAAATGACTAAAAATAGTTGTTTAAATGAGAAAAAAACAAAGAATATGTCCATAGTAAACCCGTCAGATTAAGGATATATTCCGAGCACTTTCCAATCATTTGTCCGATTTTCCAATGCTCCTTTCTCCCATTTGGCCCAATTATCTGCACATTTTCCAATTGGACTCCGTTCGATCAACCACCAACCATTGCCACTATATTCAATTTTTTGACATGTCAATTGTTCATATGTCAGTGAATTGATCAACTCAAATGGACCAACCGTCAAATAAAAGGAATCCAAGAGAATGATGAAACTAACGGAAGTATTGGCATTCAGAAATGTCTAAAAAAAAGGTATTAAATAGGTTATAAATATGTCATGGAATTGACCTTTTTGAGTGCGTCCAAACCATCCTTTTCGTCCCACCAAAAATTGAGCACTTTCGGTTGGCCATCCGCGCGTGGCGTGTGCAACCATTTGCACATCGCTTGGCCATCGGATGATCCTTTACTGTCATCGGGCGGAAATTCAAGAAATTGATAATAGCCGCAAGAGATATATCGGAGATTGATGCAGTCACAGAGAGACGACGGTGAAATGAGGCTACGGAAATGTTGAAAAATTCGAAATCCAAAGTGTATTTTGATGATGGCGGACCCATTCAGCAGAGGCCAAACGGAAGTGGCAAAAGGGTTCCAATCAGAGTCCCCATAAAGATATAATTTTAAATAGATATTCGACTCCAAAAGACGACGAATGCATTGGAGAAAAGCAATGGCATAGGCGGAATTGATCAAACTATAAAATTAATGGTTGAAATTAAACAAAAAAGAATTTTTTAAAATTAATGAGACTCACAAAAAATCAACACGAACAAAGGCGACGATTGAATTTGGCAAAGGTTTCATCGGAATTGGCAACGTTTTCTGCGACCAATCGTCATTCAGTTTGACAACTTTTTCAGAAATAGCTCCCAATTTTCCAATTGTCCATTTTCTGCTTTTGAAATGAGTGTCGACCAATGCGTCAAATCTCTCGGAGACCAATGCCAATTCCAAGCCGACTTTGGCAGGTGACAGCAAACGGAACACATGCAAATAAATGTCGTTGCAAATGAAACTTAAAAAAAGTTAAAAAAAAAAAAGTTGAAATGCGTCGGGCTTTTCCGTGGTTATAAATTTCGGGGTCAAAACACCAAAAAATGCTCAAAATTCTCAGGAGTCGGAGTTATAACCCTAACATTTGCCTTGGTAACCTTCTTTTGTTTGTGTATGTATGTTCATTTTCCCATTTCAAATTTAATTTACATTCGCTTCAAATTTCGTTCCGCTTCCTTTGGATGGTCCGACATCTTTGAAAAGGTGTTTGTTCAATAGTTCCTTTGTTGCAGTAAATGAGGAGAAGTTGTAAACAATAAAAACGACAAATATGCGCTTAAATATTTGTCTCAAGAAAAATTTTAGAAAATATAATAAAAAAAACCTAATTCATTGGCCACGCATTAAAAAAAAAACTCGTATCAAAATCAGGGATGGCATATGAAGATTTTCAAAAACCTCATTTGGGCTCAAAAATTTTGTACGAAAACAATTTTTGAGGGTTTTTGAGATGAATTTTGAGAAACCCCTTGGGTAGAGGAAGCGCAGGCGGTACCAATAGGCGCCACCGGGGAAATTTTTAAATTCTGGGTCTAATTTGTTAACGGAATCTAGCCTAAAAATAGTTTTTTTTAAGATTTTTCTCAAAGAATCCCATCTTGAGGGGTGTGTTTTGTTTCGTGTTTGGTGTAAATATACTCGAAACACGAAACGAAACTGGCAAATTTTTCCAAACGAACGAAACGAAACTAGTTATTTTTTTTAGACGAAACGAAACTCGAAACAAAAATGAAAAAATTCTACGAAATGAAACGCACAAAAAGTGGTCCAAATATGTTAATATGTAAAAAAAATTGCCAAATTAAAAAAAATTGCCAAATACATATGTATAAAAAGTTTTAAAATATGCATCAAAATATGCGAATATAAAAAGTTGTGCAAATTTATTAAAAAAAAAATTCTTCCCCATAATTTTACACCCGGAAATTTTGCACTTTTTGAGCGATTTTTTATTCAAAAATCACATAGAAAAGCAGCAGATTTTTTCTATCACAAAGGCAAGCGAAATAAATTTCAATATTTTAAAAATGTATCATTTGCCTTGGTAACCTTCTTTTGTTTGTGTATGTATCAGGGATGTCGCGAATCGTAATCGTAATCGTAATCGTAATCGTAATCGTAATCGTAATCGTAATCGTGATTAATCGTGTTTTGGGCGGTAATCGTAATCGTGATTAATCGTGTTTTGGGCGGTAATCGTAATCGTGATTAATCGTGTTTTGGGCGGTAATCGTAATCGTAATCGTAATCGTAATCGTAATCGTAATCGTAATCGTAATCGTAATCGTAATCGTGATTAATCGTGTTTTGGGCGGTAATCGTAATCGTGATTAATCGTGTTTTGGGCGGTAATCGTAATCGTAATCGTAATCGTAATCGTAATCGTAATCGTGATTAATCGTGTTTTGGGCGGTAATCGTAATCGTGATTAATCGTGTTTTGGGCGGTAATCGTAATCGTGATTAATCGTGTTTTGGGCGGTAATCGTAATCGTGATTAATCGTGTTTTGGGCGGTAATCGTAATCGTAATCGTAATCGTAATCGTATTATTATGCGAAAAAGAGCGCCCCCTCTCCTTTCTCTTCTCTTTTCTCTCTATTACTCCTTTCTCTCCTTTCTTCTCGCTGTCTTTACCTTCTGATCTGCCCCACCCCCGAACAACTGTTTTATCAAATATAAGCAAGGGGAAGATCGGGATTGGATCAGTTAAAATTGTGCTTTACTTTTCGTCCATCGATAAAGACGATTTGGCTTCCTTTGCTTTGCCCTAAGAAAAGCACAGCTCAGACTCCTCCAACAGAAAGACGGGGAGTGCGCCTCGTCCCACGGTTCGCCGTGGGACTGGCCCAACACTCCCCCGGGTCTAACATAACATGGCGCTCCTGGTTATCGAACCATCCCTTTCCTTTTTACCCAAATTATGAAATAATGTAATCCATTTTTTATAAATAAATTTATTTATCATACAATAATTTGTCTACCATAATCCTTTTTTTTTTTTGAGGTGATTTCTTTAATTTTTAAAAATTTTCCCCGGCGGCGCCTATGGGCAACCGCCATGTTCCAGTACGGAAAAAATGTCGGGTCGGGTTTCGGGCTTTGGGGCGACAAAAAAACCGGGTTTCGGGCTTTGGGGCGACAAAAAAACCGGGTTTCGGGCTTTGGGGCGACAAAAAAACCGGGTTTCGGGCTTTGGGGCGACAAAAAAACCGGGTTTCGGGCTTTGGGGCGACAAAAAAACCGGGTTTCGGGCTGAGAAAAATGTCGGGTCGGGTTTCGGGCTTTGGGGCGACAAAAAAACCGGGTTTCGGGCTGAGAAAAATGTCGGGTCGGGTTTCGGGCTTTGGGGCGACAAAAAAACCGGGTTTCGGGCTTTGGGGCGACAAAAAAACCGGGTTTCGGGCTTTGGGGCGACAAAAAAACCGGGTTTCGGGCTGAGAAAAATGTCGGGTCGGGTTTCGGGCTGAGAAAAATGTCGGGTCGGGTTTCGGGTCAATCAAAAAAATAAATAATTTTTATTTTTTTTGAGGTGATTTCTTTAATTTTTAAAAATTAAGGATTTTTTCGTACATTTTTTGAAAAAATTTCCGGAATCCGGTTTTAAAAAAGCCGGATCCGGTTCCGGATTTTTTGTAAATTTGGCCTAGGTACACTCCAAGTTTGAAATACAACAAACGTGTCCAAAAATGATTTTCATGGGCCGGCGGTGCCGATAGGCGCCGCCAGGGAAATTTTTGAAAATCTGTGTGTTTGAATATAAAATTTTTCACAAAAATTCCCGATTTTTGAGATAGATTTTGTAGGTGTCATTTTTTTGGGCAGCATGCAAAGTTACGCTATAGGAATTTACTCAGATTTTTTTACCAACAAAATATTGTCCGTGAACTTCACACAACCAAAAAATAAGTAAAAGTTAAAACCTTTGGTGCTAGGTAGGGCTGTGCGGGATTCCCGGTTCCCGACTCGGGAAATTTCCCGGGTTTTTCGTATCCCGTCCCGGTTCCCGGGTTTTGTTTCCCGGATTTCGGGAAATTTTTACACTGCTAAAGATGGCTTTAGGTCAAGATCTTGTGATTTTTTTAGAAAAAGCAATGAAAAAATCCGGAGGGGTCGAATCCTTATAAATTAGAAAGTATCCTAATTTATAAGGAGTTCTTATGAGCCTAGGATCCTTATTTTGTCCTTATTTTTTACTCTGAGGTAATGACTATTTTTACAAATTTTCGAAGGGATTTTCGTTATTTTTTTTTTAAATTTCCAGGCGGCGCATATAGGCAGCGCCGGACACTCAACCCTTTGAAACTTTTCCAAAAAGGACACTTAATTGACTATTTTTTGAGAAAATCTGTTAACAAATGGGCCATAATTTTCAAAATTTTCACCGGTGGTGCCTGTCGGCACCACTGGATCCTTTTTCCCCGGCGGCGCCTATGGGCAACCGCCATGTTCCAGTACGGAAAAAATGTCGGGTCGGGTTTCGGGCTTTGGGGCGACAAAAAAACCGGGTTTCGGGCTTCGGGTTTCGGGTCAATCAAAAAAATAAATAATTTTTATTTTTTTTGAGGTGATTTCTTTAATTTTTAAAAATTTTCCCCGGCGGCGCCTATGGGCAACCGCCATGTTCCAGTACGGAAAAAATGTCGGGTCGGGTTTCGGGCTTCGGGTTTCGGGTCGGGGCAGTCAAAAAAGTTCGGGTCGGGTTTCGGGCTTCGGGTTTCGGGTCGGGGCAGCCGTAAAAGTTCGGGTCGGGTTTCGGGCTTCGGGTTTCGGGTCAATCAAAAAAATAAATAATTTTTATTTTTTTTGAGGTGATTTCTTTAATTTTTAAAAATTAAGGATTTTTTCGTACATTTTTTGAAAAAATTTCCGGAATCCGGTTTTAAAAAAGCCGGATCCGGTTCCGGATTTTTTGTAAATTTGGCCTAGGTACACTCCAAGTTTGAAATACAACAAACGTGTCCAAAAATGATTTTCATGGGCCGGCGGTGCCGATAGGCGCCGCCAGGGAAATTTTTGAAAATCTGTGTGTTTGAATATAAAATTTTTCACAAAAATTCCCGATTTTTGAGATAGATTTTGTAGGTGTCATTTTTTTGGGCAGCATGCAAAGTTACGCTATAGGAATTTACTCAGATTTTTTTACCAACAAAATATTGTCCGTGAACTTCACACAACCAAAAAATAAGTAAAAGTTAAAACCTTTGGTGCTAGGTAGGGCTGTGCGGGATTCCCGGTTCCCGACTCGGGAAATTTCCCGGGTTTTTCGTATCCCGTCCCGGTTCCCGGGTTTTGTTTCCCGGATTTCGGGAAATTTTTACACTGCTAAAGATGGCTTTAGGTCAAGATCTTGTGATTTTTTTAGAAAAAGCAATGAAAAAATCCGGAGGGGTCGAATCCTTATAAATTAGAAAGTATCCTAATTTATAAGGAGTTCTTATGAGCCTAGGATCCTTATTTTGTCCTTATTTTTTACTCTGAGGTAATGACTATTTTTACAAATTTTCGAAGGGATTTTCGTTATTTTTTTTTTAAATTTCCAGGCGGCGCATATAGGCAGCGCCGGACACTCAACCCTTTGAAACTTTTCCAAAAAGGACACTTAATTGACTATTTTTTGAGAAAATCTGTTAACAAATGGGCCATAATTTTCAAAATTTTCACCGGTGGTGCCTGTCGGCACCACTGGATCCTTTTTCCCCGGCGGCGCCTATGGGCAACCGCCATGTTCCAGTACGGAAAAAATGTCGGGTCGGGTTTCGGGTCGGGGCAGTCAAAAAAGTTCGGGTCGGGTTTCGGGCTGAGAAAAATGTCGGGTCGGGTTTCGGGTCGGGGCAGCCGTAAAAGTTCGGGTCGGGTTTCGGGCTTTGGGGCGACAAAAAAACCGGGTTTCGGGCTTCGGGTTTCGGGTCAATCAAAAAAATAAATAATTTTTATTTTTTTTGAGGTGATTTCTTTAATTTTTAAAAATTTTCCCCGGCGACGCCTACCGGCATAGCCGACCTTGCTTTTTCAGAATTATAAATTTGATTTCTCTGATTATTTTTTATTTTTGATTATAAAATCTATTTTTTAATTTTAAAAATTCAAATAACTGCCATGAATTAGCAAATTATTCCAAGAGCAAAATATCAGTAAAAAAGGATAAATTTGATAAAAGATTTTTACACAAAAATTATTAACTTTTTAGATTTCTGAGATTTTGTTTGAGAAACCCTAAGCAAAAGTGTGTCCGGCGGTGCCGATAGGCGCCGCCGGGGAAAATTTTGAAAATCAGGATGTGAAAAATATCGGGTCGGGTTTCGGGTTTCGGGTCGGGCGGCAAAAAAAGTTCGGGTCGGGTTTCGGACTTCGGGGCGAGAAAAAGACCGGGTTTCGGGCCTCGGGTTTCGGTGACCCGGAACATCCCTGCCGCCGACCCTTCCTTTTTCGAAATTAAAAATGAAAAGTCTTATTTCAAAGCCTAACAGCTAAAAAAATACTGCCATATTGAACAAATATTCTACAAACAGTTGATTTGTTGAATAAAATGCTTTTTAAAGCTTTGAAATCGCATTTAAAAAAAGTCCTTATTTTTGACCCCAAATCCTTATTTTAACCTGCCATGTCCTTATTTTGCAAAATTTTCGATGGAAACCATGAAATTACATGCTTTGTTTAAAAATTTAGAACAATTTGTTGAAAATTTCCCGGTTCCCGACGCGGAAAATTTCCCGGTTTTTTCGTATCCCGGTTCCCGGGTGCATTTCCCGTTCCGGTTCCGATTCCCGGTAAAAATCATTTCCCGCACAGCCCTAGTGCTAGGTCGACCGATGAAAAGTGCAAATTGAGGACCCGACTTTTGAGGATACAGTACGAATAAAAAAAAAATTTATGCAAGTCTTTCAAAAGCAGATGCAATATAACTAGTGCTAGGCAACGGATTGGGATGCGGCCGGATTTTTCCGGATCCGGGTCCAGAATCCTGGTTTTTTGGGCTTACTGGATTTTTCCGGATTATCTGGGAAATCCCACCGGTAAATTTTCGAGAATGAAAATCCGGTTCCGGATCCGGGGTTTTTAAAACCGAATTTTTCAAGATCCGGAGGTTGTGCTGATGAATGATGAGTCAGGAAGAGGTGCAAAGAAGAAACGAGAGCGTTGTGCAACATTTGGGGATTTGACATTTGGTGACACGACATTTGGGGGCCCGACATTTGGGGACCCGACACTTAAAAGTCGGTGTCCTCATGAGTCGGGCCCTCAAAAGAGGTCCTCAAATGTCGGGTAGCCGTATCTGGCCTTTATTTCAAGGGACCGTCCTTTATTTCATCCTTTGAAAATTTGAAGCGTCTTTTATCCCAAAAATGTCCTTTGAAAACGGCATTTTGCCCAAGAAAATTAAAAAATGTTTAAATTTTTTGACTTTAGGTCTAAAAGAATTCTCATTTAATTCTTCAAAATTGACATTTTAGTTAAAATTTAACAAGACCCAAAATATTCAAAATTTTCCAGGCGGTAGCTATTGGCACCGCCTCCCTCCCCTTTGATAAAAAAATTTAAACATTTGAATAAAACAGTCGGGCTACTATTGGCGTAGTGTCACTCTTGGTTTGGCCACTAATGATGTTTGAGAGCCTCGGTTTCGTGTCCCGACTCGAGAAAAGTCTCGAGTTATTTCATGCCCCGGTCTCGAGTCTCGGGGCTAGGGCTCGGTTTCGTCCTCGAGCCTTGGGGTCAAGTCTCGGTCTTTAGTCTCAGAAAATTCACGGGCTCGAACACCATAGTGGCCAGTGCCATATCTTAGCGTCGTCGGATCGAGTTAACCAAAATTCTGAACTTTTTTGAACATAACTTTTTATTACCTGGACCTAAAATTTTGAATTTTGCAAGCTAATAGGACTTACAAAGAGCTGTCGAATGATACTAATAAGGGTTAGTTTGATTATCTCTGAGAAAGTTTTATGAAACGACGCCAAGATGGCTCCGCAAAAACGGCCACGCCAAGATAGCCACGCCAAGATAACCCATTCCATCCCAAAGAGAATGAAATTTTTGAAATATTTGAAATAAAAAAATATCTAACCAATAAATTGAAAAAAAGTTCATTTTTCAGGAGAATGTTCAAAAAATGTGTTAAAATTAATGAATTTTGTCAAATTTTTCATTTTTGTTTCATTTTAAACGAAAAGCCACGATTCAAATGGATTCAGACAAACATTTTCTAAAGGTCATGGCTCGAAAATAAAAAATTTTAATTAATATTTGAATAGATTACCTATTGAAAAGAGAGAAAAAAGAGCATTATTTGCACAGTATGAAAATGTTCATTAGCTAGGCTATTTTATTGGGGACATCAATCAACTAAACAAATAAAATTTTGAACAAATGAAATTAAAAAATATCCAAATGGCCAGAAAATACTTGTTACTGCCCTATAAATAGCGACCAACAAGAAAAAAATTTCATTCTCAATTTACCTCATTAATCCATTGAAATCCATTAATGCTTGTCAAGCAGCTTTTCCTCCTCCAAGCCTTGGGCTTCTTCGCCTTTGTCAATTCGCTAAATCCCAAACCTCCACCGTTCGGGCCACTGTCCGTTGTCGGCACCAAATTGGTTGGCGCCAACGGTCAACCTGTTCAGCTGATCGGCAACTCATTGAGTTGGCATACATTGTGGCCGCAATATTGGGATGCCGGCACTGTCAAGGTGCAAATAATAGAGATCGGAACAGGACTTGATCGGTCAATAGTATTGTTTCGGGACGCTGCTACTCAACCGTCTATTTTTTTTTTTGAAAAGGCAACTGGACAAGGAAACTGGGAAAAACAGAATTTTTTGTCCAGAAACCTAACTTGTCTGGGCCCAATTCTCGAACTCTGACCCGGAATTTTGCATAATTTCAGTCACTTAAATGCGGCTGGCATGCCAATGTGATTCGTGCTGCAATGGGCGTTGAAAGTGTCAATGCTGGAAACGGCGTTATAAAGGGAGGCTATTTGGCCGACCCGAACAATGCCTACCGTATGATCACTACGGTTATTGAGGCGGCTATAAACGAGGGTATTTACGTGATTGTTGACTGGCACGCACATGAAGCTCATGCGAATGAGGCGGTATTAGTCAATCGGCCTTCTTGGCTTGCCTTCTCTTGCCAATATTAATACGATCATTTTTCCTTGAGGCGGCATTTTTCACACGAATTGCCAGGGCCTATGGCCATTTTCCTCACCTTCTGTATGAAACTTTCAACGAGCCGTTGAGAGTTTCGTGGAACGATGTTCTTGTCCCTTACCATAAACAGGTAATGAATGTGCTAAAATTTTGTGTAAGTTTCGCTTTGAAATGTCAGGTTGTTGGTGCAATCCGTGCGATTGATCAGAAAAACGTGATCATCCTCGGCACACCTTTTTGGTCGCAAAATGTGGACGAGGCAGCGCAGAATCCAATCCGTGAATTCAGAAACCTAATGTATGTTTCCATTATTTTGAATTTTTCTTCAGGATTTTTTACATCATTAATTCTGGAGCAAATATTAAATAGTAAAAAGGTCGACAAATTGTATTTTCCCATAAATACCTTAAATACTCGGGACGGGAACGGAAGTCAAAAATAAAAAACTCCAAAACCGGGACATAGTGGTTTTAATTTTATAGGTACACCCTTCATTATTATGCGTCCAGTCATTTTGTCCATACCATTGGGAACAAACTTCGAACTGCAAATAGCAAAGGTAAGAACAAAACACACACACACACACACATTATTGGTTCGGGAATGAATTTAATGGGAATGCGAAAATATTGTGGAAACGCAACAAAAGGTCTGCCCGTGTTCGTCACTGAGTACGGCATTTGCGAGGCATCCGGTGACGGCCGAATTGACCACAACTCAGCGCACCAGTGGTGGGGCCTGTTGGACTTCTTCAAAATTTCGTACGTCAATTGGGCCATCGCTGGCCCTCCTGAATCATGCTCGGCACTCCAACCTGGCACATCGCCATGGAGCGTTCGTTGTTATATAATTTTGTTTATGAATATGTATAAAATATATCGTTTATTGTTTGATTGTTCTGCTTAGGTTGGTGACCCAAGCAAATGGACAGCCTCTGCTCATTTTGTCGCCAATTTTTACAAGAACAAACCAACCGGTTCGTGTGGGGAAACCACGAATTTTGAGAAAATTCTAAAATCTTACAAAACAAAATTTTAGGCGTTCATTGTTAGTGGCGGCTATTCCCGGAAAAGAAGCAAAGCGGAAAATTGAAAATGACACAAAACTGAATAAATAAATTCCTTAACATTCTTTAGTTAAAAAGGGGAGTAGACAAAACAGTGTTTATTCACAAATTATCAAAATGAAATAAACAATTTATATCATTTTTGCTTTTTTTTTTTTTCTTATTTAATGTTTTTTTTCTACTATACGATATTCTATGAAATATAGAATGCCTAAATAATGCTAAAAATTTCATAAAAGTGTTCAAACCTGTTCTTCATTTCCTAATTCATAACTAATTTCAATTTTGGCGGTATATGTATATTGAACGAAATAAGCTTTTTGGTATTGGAACTACCCAAACTAATTTTTTTTTTGGGTCGAAAGATTTGTATGCCACTGAGTTCCAATTTCCTAGAATCTTTTTGGACGTCGACTCCCATCCCTGTAGCAAAAATAAAATTTTTGACAAAAAATATACCGCAAAATGTCAAGAAAATTTTATGGCCCACTGACAAAATCTGATCACGAATATCACCTAAGCCAAAGGACAACAAAGGTTCCCTATCATTTGGGTAGTTGTTCATTTGGGCAGTGAAGATAATTTTCCTAAAAAACCTACTCCCTTAGTTTTCGAAAACCTGATCCTTCTCAAAAGTAACCAAACTTCCAAATTAAATGGAAGTATAAACTCAGAAAAAAATTCTAGGGGTTTAAAAAATTTTCTGGGTTGAAAAAAAACTTACATATGAAGAGAATCTTCAAACTTTAGCAAGTCATTGTTTTATGAGATTTACGCCCAATTGGAAATGTTTTTTTGTTTAAAAAGTGTTCCTCTTTTTTGGTCGGATTTATTATTATTCAATGCATTTTGCCCACCTTTTGGGTGTAAATTCTCAATCAATTTGTTCCACCAGTGCATTTGGTTGTCTGACACAAAGAAATGTATAGTTTGAAGAAAAGGTGTCTCCTCAGCCCACACCCTCTCCACTCATTAATATTTCAACAATAAAAAACCTTTTAAAAGAAAATAAAATAAAAAATTTCTGCAAAAAAAACAAAAACAAAAAAAGCTTACAACACCTTCGATTCCCAGGACGTCTCCGTTCCAAGTACTAAGAAGGCCCAACGTTGCTTAACCTGCCAGATCGGACAGGATGGCGTGCTTTCGACGTGGTATGGTCGTAAGTGAAAGGGATTGCAATTTTTTGAATTAATTAAAATGACTTAATATGACTTAAAATGGCAATTGTTATGAAATTGAAAAGAGGTAGGTATAAAAATTGTCAATTAATCGTTTATTTTAATGTCGGATTTCCTAGAGCCAAAAAATTGAAACGACTGCCCAAATAAGGTGAAAACGAGTGATGAATTGCAGAATTATTATTTTTGAACTCTCGTAAAGTAGCAGAATTCATCATTCCGGACATTATTACTTTTACTTATTTAATAAAAAAAAAAAGTTTTAGGAAGAGCCGTACTGATGAGGCCCAGGGCCCACTCTTCCATTAAATTTTTTTCAATTGAAATCCGCATTTTTCCGTCCGCATTTTTCCGTTCGCATATTACCGGAGCCTCTTTTTATAACTTTTTTTTTTTGGCTTTTTTCGCATAAATAAATATGAATTTTCCGCCTCTTTGGCTAATCCTTCATCACTTATTCAAACAAATCCTAAACCAAAAGATCGTAATAAAAAGGCAATTCAAAAAATTAGCTAGCAAGAACCAATTTTTCTAAAATATTGGAAGGTATCACCATTAAAGAGTATTTTTTATTAAAAAACCCGCAACCACAAATTTAGTAAAGGATAATTTTAAATTTAAATAAAAAAAATTTTTCTTTTGGTAAATTTGGCGCATCTCAACCAAACAGAAAAATTCAATAACTAATGTACAACCCCTTCCCCTTCTAATTTGGAGATTTTTAGCACCTTTTCCCATTTTTAATCTTCATTACGGGAATTTTATAACCAAAAATGATAAGAAAAGTGAATTTTTGGGGGTTTCTATTACAATTTTATATTACGAAGAATGAAAAAATGAATTAAAAGATATAAAATTAAAGACTTTCTGTAAAAAAACAAAAAGAGCTTACAACACCTTCGATTCCCAGGACGTCTCCGTTCCAAGTACTAAGAAGGCCCAACGTTGCTTAACTTGCCAGATCGGACGGGATGGCGTGCTTTCAACGTGGTATGGTCGTAAGCAAAAGGGATAAAATTTAATATTCCTAATTGATTTTCATTTCCTTCTCATAAATCAGTAATAATAACTATTTTATTATCTAACCGTCTATTTATTTAATTCTCTTCCTCTTCCCGTCCGCATTTCACCGTCCACATTTTTCGGTCCGAATATTACCGGAGCCTCTAGTTATAACTTTTTATGGCTTTTAACCAATTTTTCTAAAATAGAATGTATCACCATTAAAGAGTACCCGCAATATTTTAAATTTTCAAAAAATATATATAATTTTGCGCCTCCCAACCAGGGGTGGGGCGCGGACGAAAGAATCCCGCGGTCACGGATCGCTAATCGCGGTGATGAATTGCAGAATTATTATTCAGTTGCGAAAAAATTAAAAATAAAAAGAAATTTGAAATTAATTAAAAAGTGTGTGCATTTGCACAATAGTTTTATACCTCTTCTAAGTTTCATATCAATTGTCATTTTAAATCATATTAAATCCGCATTTTTCCGTCCGCATATTACCGGCAGCCCCTAGTTATAACTTTTTTTGGCTTTTTTCGCATAAATAAATATGAATTTTCGGGAGCCGGAAAATCCGACACTGGAAAATCCGACACCGGAAAATCCGACACTGGAAAAGCCGACTCAAGCGGAAAATCCGACACCGAAAAATCCGACACTGGAAAATCCGACTCAAGCGGAAAATCCGACACCGCAGGAAAAATCAAGGCATGAATCTCACCGAAATATAGGCAATTAGGAACAATCGGCACACTCTTCAATATTTGCGGACAATATCCTACCGGATGGCAGAAAACAATATAAAAAAAACTTATTTAAATTAAGTTCAGATTAAATTGATTTAATTTCCCTATTTTAAGGGTATCAATTAATTAAATGTAATTTTAAAATTCATAAATTATTTTTAAAAATTTTAATTAGTGCGGATTTTCCAGTGTCGGATATTCCGCTTGTGTCGGATTTTCCAGTGTCGGATTTTCCGGCTCCCGAAAATTTTAAGGGTGATTTTTTCGAAAAGTTACCGAGCTTTAGGGGTATTTTATAATTTGAAATTGCCACCAGCCCCAACAATAAAAGAAAATTCTGACACTTGACTTTTATGATGAAAAATGGAAAATAAGAAATTTTTTAGAAATTGGGGAAATTTGCTTCAAAATGATCGTAATAAAAGGCAATTCAACAAATTAAAAAAGTAATTTTGGGGGAACTTTCTATTAAAAATTTATATTACAAAGAATGAAAAATGAATTAAAATAAATAAAAAATTTCTGCAAAAAAACAAAAACAAAAAAAGCTTACAACACCTTCGATTCCCAGGACGTCTCCGTTCCAAGTACTAAGAAGGCCCAACATTGCTTAACTTGCCAGATCGGACGGGATGGCGTGATTTCAACGTGGTATGGTCGTAAGCGAAGGGGATAAAATTTAACATTCCTAATTGATTTTCATTTCCTTCTCATAAATCAGTATAAATCAGGGTTGCCATTCGTACTTTATTTCAAAGTACGTACTTTATTTTTGGCCTTCATGCTTTGAAAATTTGAAGGCGTACTTTATTGTAAAGATGTACTTTGAAAACGGCTTTCCCCAAAAATGTAAAAAATGTTAGTTTTTAAGCCAAAATCCATTAGCAGATCAGACCCAAATTGTCAAAATTTTCCCCCGGCGGCGCCTATCGGCACCACCGGACCCTGTTTACCTTATATTTTCTCAAATTTTACTCCAATTCAACTATTTTTTGTGCAAAATCTTACAAAAATACACCCAAATTTTCAAAAAATTTTCCCGGCGGCGCCTATCGATTTTGGGAGTGTACTTTGAATTTACAAATTTTCTCCGTTATGTACTTTGAAACCGAGCTTGGCTGATGGCAACCCTGGTATAAATTCATATAAAACGCCTCCGGTGGTTTTCGGGTTCGTTGCTCATGAATCTGGTATTTATAAATTTTTTTTTAGAAAATTCTCATTTATTTGAAAAAGCTTAAAATGCATTTATTAATAAAAAAAAAAACAGAAGTACATTAGGATAGAAGAAAACCATAGATATTTGCAAGATAAATTTGCTGAATGTCGTCTCAAAATCATAAAAATGTGTCATTGCCAAAATGCTTACGTCAGGGAATGCAGCCAAATATTTTTATGAGTGCTAAAACTTTACCAAGTTGGGCACGGAATTGAGTTTATAGTTGAAATACAGCCCTCGATGTTTTGGGTGTGGAAATTGGGGTAAAAATGATCGTTTCGCACCAAAATTTTAAAATCTCTTTTAATTTCGAACAAAATCAATTTAAAACCCATATTTTTCGTTTGAAGCAAACAAATTCATCAATTTATTGTCATTTTTAAGTAAGGCTAGAAGATTAAAAAAAAATCCTGGGCCTTATATTAATTAATGATCGAGGGCTTTCATTTCCAATAAGTCGTTTCTTGCCGACAGTATTCCTGCCAATTTAGGGGTTTATTGAAGGAGATAAAATGACCATTTTAGGGTACTCTACTAAAAATTTTATCTTCTTTAAACAATCCGATAACTCATATAAATAAAAGCAAAAGAATAGTTTTGGCTTAATAAGCTGAGAGCAGATAAATAACACAAAAAATCATGGAGAATTTGTTCAACAGCCATCCCTGCTTATTTATTTGAAATCTTCTCAGAAAACGATCAGACAACATATTTAGACTCAGTTTTCGAGCTCTCTTTTGCCGATAATTTTCATTTTGTCTTCGAACCATTTCTTCGGCTTCTTTTTGCATTCCGTACAAAGCAAAGACGCTGCGCTTTCAAAGAACTGTGAATAGTTAATTGGGAAAACACCCTTTCAACTGGAATTGTTGTTGCCGGAATTGGCAAAACAGAAATTAGCAATTTGTGAAAGAAGAGGAAATCTTTTAAGAAAGAAGATTAAATTGATTTCACCAGACAAATCAGTCATTTCTGCGCACACTATTCAAATTGATTCGAATACAACTCAATAGCAATATACATACAAGAGGAAAAGATTCAAAAAAATTGTTTTACATGAAATAGTCGAATCGGGTCAGTTTAGCGTGACCGGTTTAGCGTGGCCGTTTTAGCGTGGGTTTTTTAGCGTGAGGGTCGTTTTAGCGTGAGTAAATTTTTTTTAATTTTCAAGTTTTAGGGGGTTTTCGAGATCGCTGATTACGAATATAACATATATTCAGGCCAATTCCTACCCCCGGACCCAAATTCGAACAAAAAGTCGAAAACCGAATTTAAAAAAATTAGAATTCTCGACTTTTTGTTCGAATTTGGGTCCCGGGGTAGGAATTGGCCTGAATATATGTCGTATTCGTAATCAGCGACCTCGAAAACCCCTTAAAACTTGAAAATTAAAAAAAAATTACTCACGCTAAAACGACCCTCACGCTAAAAAACCCACGCTAAAACGGCCACGCTAAACTGACCCGATTCGGACCCAAACGACCTGTACCGGAGCCAAATAAATATTTACACCAAACATTAGGCGAAAATTCAAAAAAGCGCCAAATTCAAAGCAGTCAAAAAAAATCCTTTGGATTAGTATGTGGGGGATGAGCGGTTCGGAATCGCGATCTTTTTTCTCTTTTTTACCCCTAATTTTTGTTGTCTCTCTCTCCTCCCTTTACCTGTCTTTATCTCCCTCTTTTTTAATCCATTTTTTTCTTTCTCCTTTTCACTCTCTCTTTCTTATCCTCTATCTTTTTTTTCTCGCTCTTTCTTCTTTCCTCCCCCCCCCCCATTACCAACGGACTGTAATAAGCCAAAAATTATTGACTTTTTTGGGAAAATCTGCTAAGAAATGCATAAATTTTCAAAATTTTCTTCGGCGGAGCCTACTCAACATTGAACTGAAAATCAACCATTTTGGGTTAAAATCGGTTACCAAAAAACCCCCAAATTAAAAAAAAAATTCCCTAAGTGGCACCTATTGGCACAACCGGACACCATTTCGCCTATATTTTCTCAAAATTTACCCAAAATTTGGTCTTTTTTGTGCAAAATCTGTGACTAAATACACCTAGATTTCAAAGATTTCCACGGCGGCTTCTATCGGCACCACCTATCGCCCGCTCCGAATTTTGAAAAAGCCGAAAAAACCATAAAAGAGCTTAAATTATCGTGGCGTGTGAATAGAATAATTGGTCCCATATAAAAATTTTCAAAATCATCTTGTGCTGGCAAAAATCATCAATGATTATTTTAAAATTGTTTGAAATGCAATACCCAGTAAAAAAGAATCAATTTTTAGGTACGGGAGTTGGTGGTGCTGATAAGCGCCACCTAGGAAAAATTTTAAAATCTAGTACTCTATAAACAGCTTTTGCATTCAAAATGCCAAATTTGTGTGATAAATTTTAAGAAAACCTTGGCCCAAAAGGCGTCCGTCCGGTGGTGACGACAGGCACCACCGGTGGAAAGTTTTTAAAAGTTTAGTTCTGATTTGTCAACCGGGGTGTAGTCTTAAAAGATCATTTTTGAAGATTTTCTCAAAAAACCCTAAAAATGATCATTCAAAAAAACATAAAAATTATATAAATAATTATTATTTTGTTAAATAAAATTCGATGATTTTTCGACGGGAATACAGATTTTCCGATTTCCGATAAAAGTTTTTGAATCTCGATTTTCGTTTTCCGGAAAATCTTTGGGAATCGGAATTCTGATTTTCCGATTACCGATTTTTCAAGTCAGATATCGTCGCCATCCCTGGTACCAATAACCGAGTTTGAACGAGTTAAAAAAAGATATGAGGTTCGAAATTTGGCTGGTCCGCAATTGTCGGTCCACAGTAGAGGTATACCGCTAATTGAAGGGGGGGGGGGGGATCTATTCGAGGAAAATGGTCATATTTTTTGCCAAAAAATAAAAACTTCACTTGATCAGAACAGATTTTTTTATTCTCCTGGTTTTTGATCATTTAGACAGACTGTTTTTATAGTAACCCGCAAGGCACCAGTTAAATTTATTTAGCACTAACAACAAAATGGTATGACCCGCCAAATGAGACAAATACCTTTTTTTCTGCACATTAGTTTCGATATAGTAAGCATAGATAACACATTTTCCACTTGGTTTGAAGCTTCTACGATGACTTTTATAATACCATTTTAGCTTTTTTCAGAATGGTTACCCTTAATTGAGGCCAGGGATAGACTTAATTTCGTTGCGTTTTCTTATACGAAACCTTTTTTTTTTGCACACATGATTGGGGCCTTACGAAATATAACGTCATAAATTAAAAGACAGGCAAAAAAAAACCCACTTGATCGAAACAGTTTTTTTTCTTCTCCTGGTTTTTGATCATTTAGAGATTGTTTTTATCGTAAGCCCAAAAGGCATCAGTTAAATTTATTTAACACAAACAAAAAGTGGATTGCTCTCCAAAATCACACCGAAAGCCCGAGATCGAATTTTTTGAATGCTCTTTTCTTATTATGTTGCAATATTTTTGGTTAAATCTTGCCAAAAGCAAAAATAAATTTGTTCCGCGTGCGTCATCCACCAATGGCATTGACTGTGGCGATGGTGCTCATCCATCACCGGTAATGCTTTTTTTTTTGCTCCCCGATAAACACAAATAGAGGCGATCACCACACATTTCCGCCTCAGATATTTGCGTAAAAGATGCGATTACTTTCTTTGGCTTCTGAATTTTTAAAATTTGGAAGACTATAGAACTTGACTAGAGCTACCGAATGATACTAAGAATGTAATTTAGTTTCGTCATCTTTTTTTCCTTTTCCACATCCCCCCCCTCTCTCTTTTTTTACACGAATCGGAGAACTGTTCTCCGTCCGTTTATCTCCCCGCTTTATCTTTGCTGTCATCCCCTGGGGGGACTGACCACACTTTCATGGACATTTAAAAAACAAACGGCGAATGATGAGATGATACAACAACAAATTGATCAACAATAACAGTCATTTAAGCCTACTTACCTATGCCCGCTCCCTTTTTTAATCGAATTTTCACATATTTTCTTTCAGGAGGGAAAACTTTTCTAATAAAACATTTCTGCAGAAATATAAAAAATCCCAATAAAATACCAAACTTTTTTTTAATTATATCGAAAGTTTTCGGCGTTCGGAATTTGCCCATGGAATTCCCTCCTCCGGTGCCACATAATAGTGATTCTTGGAGCTGCAGTAGTCCAAAGCATAGGCGAACTCCTCGTCGTTAAGATCACGAGATCTCTGCGAAGGGAGAAGGGGGAGTTTAAAGGCCAAAATTCACTATAAGACCAAAATTTTCAAAAAATTTCCCGGTGGCGCCTATCGGCACAAAATCTGTACCTAAATACACCCAAATTTCAAAAATTTCCCCTTTGCTTCTGGGCCCTTTAAACCATATTTACCAATGAATTTTATTGAAAAAACGTAAAAATGAAGAACTTACAAGACACCGCATCGGCTCCATGCCGCCCATTCCAAAACTTAAATGATGCATTCAAATCAACAATTCATAAAATTAAACTTCAATTATAAAAATATTAATTAGACAATAACCAAAAAGTCAATAAATATATATATATTATATATATTTATTATATAAATCATATTAAAATTTTTAATTTATTTTTATCTATAATATTCTTTAATAAATAATTTACTAAAATTTATTTGTATGTCTCACATATTCGCTGAGATCATTGCGACAAAGAACAGGAGAACCATAGGCACAAAATGGCAATTCAACCGATCGATTGAATCGGAAAAGTGAGCACGGGGCTTCCGGATCCAATCCAAAAGCGTTTTGCCTGAAATTCGAAAGAATTTAACTTTAAACATTAAGAAACAGTTTCATTATTAATGAGAGGAAATTAAACGACCTCTGACCCTTAGGAAATAATTTGGACTTTTTTTTCTTTGTTTGTTTATGATAATAGGATTTTTGCGGCATTTCTTTTTTTATATTAAAATATTCCAAAATATTATAATAAAAATAAATAAAAACAAAATTATATTGTTAATGAAACTCACCCATGAAGGCCTGGTTCTGGCCAAAAAATGGCAGATTGTGCACGTTGATCATTTTGTTGCTGAAAACAAAAAAAAATATTAAAATATTAAAAACAATAATATATTTAGTGTATTTTTAAATGTAATTTGCATTTCTGTAAAAATATTAATCCTATGAGGGATGTATGGCATAAGGGAAAAGCATTTTAAAATATTGCAAAAAATAAAATAGTAAAACTCAAATTTCAGAAAAAAAAATGTGTCAAAAGCAGTATATACTGATCAATTATTATGGTTCCGAAAACCTATAAAAATTCGGACCACATCTCTCGATTTAAAATTTGTCGAATGGTGTTTAAATTTTCAGGCAATCCTAGCAATAAAACCCCTATGTGATAAAGCGGTGAGCGAGTTTGCGCGACCCAAACCCGGCGAAGAGTGTAAATCAGATGGATCATTACGCAAATAAAGAAAAAATGAAGTGCTAGACACATCATTGATTCCGGAACAGGGCAAAAGCTCGGATGGCAGGCACTCAAATATCAAGTAACAAATATGTTTTAAAACCAGTAGAAGTGGTTCCCTATCATTTTCCCTTAGTTTTTTTGGGAAAAAAATAAATAGAAAATTTAAACAACTGAGTTTAGGTTTTCTAAAAAACATAGGTTAGATTCTGAGAAAAAATTTTGGGTTGGGTTTTCCATTTGATCACTGCCCTAATGATCACTGCCCAAATGAACCACTGACGAAATGATCGGCTACCGTAGAAGTCACAGTCAGAAAAATTTTCATGGGGTATTCGACCACCCAATGGAAATTGTCTGCTGAGGGCAGAAGATTTATAGATGCAAATAAAAAAATAGTAATATAAATGTTGTTCGCGTTCGGGTTGTTTGGATTAGGGATAAGAACAAACAGGTCAGTCGAACATAATTTTCGTTTGGAAAAAAATTCATTATTAAAAAAAATGCCAAGATATGCAAAAATTGGCTTAAATAAGGGGAAAAAATCATCAAAGATATGCAAAAATCTGGATATGGCGGAAAGGCGTTGTTGGCCAAAGGAAGGCGGAAAAACCCAGCGATAAATGGACAGAAAATAGAGGCAACTATGACAAGATGAAGATGATGGCGCATACACATGACAAAAAAGCATAAGAGAAGACAAATAGGTAACAAATGCAAATGGAAGGGAAAAAAAGGGGGCGGGGAGTAGGATCAAAGACAAATTAAGGCAACGCAACTAAGTAAGCAAGGTTCAAAAAATGATTTTTTTGCAAGACAAGAGACGACTGCACAGCAGATGGAGCAGCACCTCCAACACCCTTACCCCCCCCCCTCCGATTTTTTTGTTCGAAAAATTCAAACCGTAATTTTTCACAATTGAAAAAAAAAACTTTTAAAAAACAGCCATGCTTACTTGAATATTGCCAAATTTGATAGACTTAAATTTCTGTGGAAAATTTCAACGCGGCGCTTAAACGGTGATATAAATTCCGCTGAAATGGCCGGGAAATTTCAGCGCGGCGCTCAAATAGCGTGCTTAAATAAAAGCCCGACCAAGGTTCCTTGTCTTGCGTCGGAACAAATGGAACATTAGGGATCATTTGTGAATAAATGACATCCGACCCCCCCCCCCCCCCCCGCTACATTTCTTAATTTTTTTTTTCAGAAATGCAAGTTTTTAAAAAGCAAATTAATGACAAATTTTCATTAAAAAAAACGACCCACAAATTCTTGCTCCAGTCTCCTTGGTCGTATGTCTTGACTTTGTTCAATGGAGACGCCCAACTCATGCCACTCGGACGAGAACTTGTGGTGTTGTTGATGAAGGATGATGTGCCACCCGAATTGGATTTAAAGGCTTTAAAAAAATTTTTTTTTTTTTTTAGCCATTTTTTTAACTATGGTAATATCGTATTTTGAGCAGATTTGTCAGACATTGTGCATCGTAACACCAGATTTGCCCAAAAAATAGAAAAGGAATAAAAAAACAAGCAGTGGCGACCCACTGGCCTGGGCTCTCAGTTCCGTTCGCCTCAAAAAAAAATTAAAATTTATGTACGAAAAGCTTAGGTTGTAAAATTTAAAAAAACAACAGATAGCGGACTAAGCTAGACACGGCTTTACGAAACATTGAAAATTGGGCCAGTTTAAATGGTTTAAATATCTCACCTGATAAAACATTTGTTATATTTTTTGGCAAAAACAACGCAAAACAACAATACAAATTATGCAACAACATTATCAATGAGGTTGAGTCGATCAATGATCTGGGGATTTTAATTGATAATAAGCTAAAATTTTCTGAGCATTATCTCAAAATTACTAAGGCTGCTTATTTAAGGATCAGGTATATAGCCAAATTCCTAAAGTCCCGCTCAATTCGGGTATGGACTACAGTTTACAAGACCTACATTCGCCCTCTCCTTGAATACGCACCTGAAATTTGGAATGCCAAGTTAAAAAAGGATATCAAGAAAATTGAAAAGTGTCATAAGTATTTTACTAAAATTGCTCTTATTAAATGTAGTTTACCTTATATTCCCTACCAACAGCGTCTTGATCTTTTTAAACTACAATCCTTAGAAGAAAGAAGAAAAGTTATAGATTTAGTCCAAGCATTTAAAATCATTAATGGTCTAACTCATCTCAAAAAAGATATTTTTCCTGTAATTTCCGGTCGCTTTCCATACAATTTAAGATGTAAAGTTGTGTTAAAATCACAATGCACTAAAACATCCCATTCTTTTATTAATAGAACTGCTCTAATTTGGTCCAAACTTAACCAAGTGATAACAGATGCTCCATCTGTTGACTGCTTTAAAAAGCGAATACAGACGTGGCTGGAGGCTAACAAAATTTAACTGTAAAAGTACCCATCTTTACCTTTTATTAATACTATTTTATAATTCAACGTGTAAGTGGTCACCCCTTCGTTGGATTTTCTTTTATTTGAATAAAAAAAAAAAAAAAATTTAACTTTAAACATTTAGAAACAGTTTCATTATTAATGAGAGGAAATTAAACGACCTCTGACCCTTAGGAAATAATTTGGACTTTTTTTTCTTTGTTTGTTTATGATAATAGGATTTTTGCGGCATTTCTTTTTTTATATTAAAATATTGCAAAATATTATAATAAAAATAAACAAAAACAAAATTATATTGTTAATGAAACTCACCCATGAAAGGCTGGCCAAAAAATGGCAGATTGTGCATGTTGATCATTTTGTTACTGAAAAAAAAGAAAAATATTAAAATATTAAAAACAATAATATATTTGCAGCAGATGGAGCAGCAGTTTGGCTCCCCCAACACCCCCTTCTAATTTTTTTTTGAAAAATCTAAATCATAAATTTTCACTACCGCATTCAAAAAATAAAGAATATAAAGCAGGGCTCCCATCGCCCAAGCTCTATATTAAAAAACCAATAAGTGATTTCAAAGGACATAAGGGAAAAAATTTGCGAATTCAAAGGGCACTCCAAAAATTTATAATTTGCAATAAAAAATCGTTATTTTATTCAAATTTAATTTTTTTTCACCAAGAGGGAGGGGGAGGCGGTGCCGATAGGCGCCGCCGGGAAAATTTTTAAAAATTTGAGTCTAATCTGCCAATGCATTTTGCCTTTAAAATTAACAATTTTTAGATTTTTGGTCAAAATTCCTTTTTTCAAAGGACATCTTTGGAAATAAGGACAGTTTAAAATTTCAAAGGTAAACACAAAATATAAGTTTTGGCTTAAAATGGCAAAATACGAAAATGAATATGAAAGATTAGCGAAAAATTAGAATTTTTTATCGTTTCAAATTTTCAAAGGATTCGTTTTCAAAGGACGGTCCTTGAAATAAAGGACGACCGGACAGAAAAGTGCTAATTTATAGAATAGAAATATTCTAATTTTTGCTCCAGTCTCCTTGGTCGTATGTCTTGACTTTGTTCAATGGAGACGCCCAACTGACATTGCCACTCGGGCGAGAACTTGTGGTGTTGTTGCTGAAGGATGACGTGCCACCCGAATTGGATTTGAAGTTTTTACTCGCTAAATAAAAAAATAATAATAAAATAAAAATACACAGCCAGAAAATGCCGCTGCCGTACGATTCGTCCGGACGACGATTCGTCCGGCACGATTCGTCCGGACGACGATTCGTCCACCCAGCCAAAAACGTACGATTCGTCCGCCCAGTAAGAAAACTACGATTCGTCCAAACGACAATTCGTCCGGCAACGATTCGTCCGCTCACTAAAAAAGTGACGATTCGTCCGCCCAGCAAGAAAACTACGATTCGTCCGGTAAATTCGTCCGCCCGCCTAAAATATATCCATCCTTTTCCTTCCTTAGCCACCCACATGAAATTAACCATTCAAAAAAAACAGAATGTAAAGTTATTTAATTTTCAAATAATTGACGTAACAAAAAAGATAATAAATAACAAATGACAAAAAAAAAAATTGAATCAATCATTATCATCATTTTATGTGCGAACACGAAGACCACCGACGTATCCCTGCATTTGAAGACTCAACAACGATAATATGTTGAGTATATCCGCGTCTGATGTGTATTCAGCCTCGTCAAGAGCATCGCCGATCAGCTGCTCCTTCAGAACGTATTTAGTACGCCGTTGATGTTGGAAGACTCGGGCCGACCGTGCAATGCAAATTTGTTTGTCTATGTCATCGAGGAGTGCTGCTAAGAAGTCGGACAACGATGGGTGATGAACAAGGCCACGCTAATGATGGGGAAAAAATTATCTTAAATTGCTGAAATAACAAATTACTGAAAAATGAAAATGAGAAGCCTCCATTGCGTTGTTTGTTTTCTCAGCCATTGAGCGGGCCCTGTCGTGCACACTCCAAAAATTCATAGGATAAAGTGGCTGACGGGTAATCGGTAGTTCCCAGCGTGGCACTAAGGGTTGTACAATAGTTGACATTGACGGAGCGACGGATTCGGCGATAGAATTCCAAATTGGACTGATGTGATCGAGCTGTAATTGTGGTCGTGGTCTATGCTTATGTTTTGACGGCTTAATTCGATGGTTGAACTGCGACGATTTTGGTCGAAATTTGGCACGAAAGCATCAGCATTTCGGGCATGCTTCAGTATGTCAATTAGCTAAAAAAACCTTGTCAATAAACATATAATTGGTGAGTTCCACTAAAATGGTTACTTTTGGATGTGCAAAAACAAGCACGACGTCTGGCTCACCAAAACGATGTATTCTGCTGTCGTAGAGCAGATTGCTTTGCCCATCTTTCATTAGCAATGCATCAGGCAGCACAATGTTTAGTGGGTTGGCAATGTTTACGTTGCTGTACAGCTTTCGCTTTTGTCTAAAAATACTTTGCCTGTTAATTGGTGTCAAGTAAATAACCGTCTGATGGCTGCTTGGAGTGATTGATCGGTGCCCATTGTTACATATATCTCATCATTTACATTCCTTCTCATTTCTGTCAAAATCTTGTAAGTCTTTTGTCTCGCGTCCTCCCGTATGCGCGACTTGATTTCGTTTCGCTTCAGCTCCGCTTTGCGTTTTGCTGGGTCCGGAAGATGGTTGTGTTCGCTGCTTCCGAGAAGTCCAATTGTTGTTCCTTCCTTGGTAATTTTTGCAGTAGCTGGACAATCTCGGTTTGAACAGCGGAATCGGTTGCCTTCTATTCGTGTGAAACGGAAACCTAAAATCGATTTCTTATAAAAAACGAAGATAAAAACACACCCAAATGCCAAAGACACAATGCTCCTCTCTCAGTTGTTCCCCGACGGAATTCGGCGACCTGACAATTTTCATCTTCTGAATCTTCAAAATGCTCAAAAATTTCTTCGTTTTCCGATTCGAGATGTTCTGTCGGAAATATGCTGCTGTCGTCAATGTCTGATTGCTCTCGCTGACGCTTTGATGCCTTTTGCTTTTGTTGTTGTTCGATTTTAGTACGAATTAACTCCATTTGAGTACCTAAGTAAGAAAATTGTGTGTAATGTGAAAAGGAAAGAATGAAATATAATTTTTTTTTATATATATGTACATAAGGACTGATTAGGTGAGCGGACGAATTGCACGTTTTTGGCTGGGTGGACGAATCGTTGCCGGACGAATCGTAGTTTTTTTGCAGCGCGGACGAATCGTCACTTTTTTAGTGAGCGGACGAATCGTTGCCGGACGAATCGTCGTCCGGACGAGTCGTAGTTTTCTTGCTGAGCGGACGAATCGTACGTTTTTGGCTGGGCGGACGAATCGTCGTCCGGACGAATCGTCATGTTGCCGAAAATGCTTTCAAATTTTTTTTTTCGTCTAAAAAGCCTTGTAAACAACTTTCCTGGGGTTTTTAGGGTCCCTGATCACAAATATGATATTCTTTTACGATTAAATTTGAACCCATACCCGAATTCAACCAAAAATCGAAAATTCTGAAAATTTGGTTTTATTTTTTAGGCCAAAAATTGTTTAAAATAGCAATACTGAATCGCAATTACGCTTTTTCGACTGAGTTTCATGAACTAAGTCATTTTAAATCAAAATTTAAAATTTTTGAAATTTTCGACTTTTTGTTCGAGTTCGGGGCTAGGGTTTGGAATTTGACAAAATGAATATCATATTCGTGAGCGACCCTAAAAAGCCCAGTAAAGTTGCTTACAAGACTTTTTTGAAATTTTGCAAAAAAAAAAAAGGGATACAAACTACGGTAGTACCGCTTATGCTAATTTGTAACTAAAGAGAAGGAAGAAGAAATGAACTTACGCTTCGAAGAGAATTGCCGGTTTGCTTGACCCAAAGGGCCTCCGCTGCCACCGTTTCCAAAGTTGCTGTTGTCGTTGTCCCAGCCAATTTTATTTTCCGATTACATAATTTTTAATTCAGAAATTAAAAAGATTCGATCTAAAAGAGCTGAGGCACTTAATGAATTTTCATTGGTTGGCCTAAGCTTAAATGCTATCATTACCCAGTGCCAATGTGGGCGGTCCGTGCCCACCATAGGGACCGAAGCGCACACAGACATCAATGGAGGCGGAGCGGGGCGGGCCGGGCGGGTGGGCACACAGCACATACCACCCGGCAGCGCTAACAGTGGTGAGCAGAAACAACTGTCCATCAATGGTGCTGGTTGGTGGTGGTTTCGGCTGTTAATTTATTCTTTCTTTTTTTTAATCATTTTTACACCAATGCAAATTCATCAGATTCCCCTCCCCTCCTCCCCCCATTTGTCAATCATATCGCTTCGCTTTACGTTGTTGTCAAAAATATCAGGCAAAAAAGGGAGCGTTTAGTCGTTCGATGATTCAGCAATTTCCTTTTCGATATTATAATATATATTATAGAGATGGAAAAAGCGATTAAATAATCCAAAAATAGAACAGAGCTCATATAAGCCAAGCTCAATTTCAAAGTACAGACAAAGCGATTTGAAAGCACATAAGGGGGAATTTTTAATTCAATGCACACTTTAAAAATAATGCAATAAAAAAGGTAATTTATTAAATGTTTTTTATTTTTCACCAAGGGCGCAGGGCAGAGGCGGTCCCGATAGCGCCGTCGGGAAATTAATTGAAAATACGCGGTCCGAGTACGAGTCAAATGACTAATTTAATTTTTCAATATCATTCCCTTCTTTCACTGATAATTTTTTCTTACCTTTGATTTCATACTTAAATTTAAGCTGATCTGCCGGAGCACAATTGGCTTTTTGCTTTGCCCGCCAGCGCTTTAATTGGTTCCTACGCTTTTGGTGCATTGAATGGTTTTCAAGAGATTCACGCTGTCGGTGGGTGCGTTCATTTCATCCCTTTGTTGCGTCGGAGCAATTTCGGGTCTCTCTTCACAACATCTCTCTCTCTCTTTTTCACTATCTCTCTCACTGTCTCTTTCTCTCTTTTATTTTTCTCGCTCTCTCTCTTTTTCACTATCTCTATCTCTCTCTCTTTTTCACCATCTCTCTCTCACTGTCTCTTTTTCTCTTTTATTTTTCACTCTCTCTTTCTGTTCAAGAAATATTTATACAGTAAAGTTATGATCATCTGACTAAAGAATTACTGTATTATCGTAAAATTTCCTATCGGCATAAAATTAAGAGACTTTTTGCAACTTTTTTTTATGTTTGCTTTTTGATCAAATATTTCCATACGTATCAAACTCATTACATTGTACGCATATGCTTTTTGCACCCCATTTGAGAATGGGAAACTCAAGCAAACTCTTTCCCCCCCCCCCCTTTCTCTGTGTTCCTCTCTTCGCCCCTTCCATTGTCCCTTAAAGCCAATTTGGTGCGGTCATCATCCGCCGTTGGCAACTACCGACGAGGATTTGATGGAATTCAACAAATTCATTTACACGTGTATTGCCTGCCACCCACTGACTTACAATAAGACATTAACCACTAAATTAATTATAAAACAAATCAAATCCAATTTGATTTACAACGCCCATCATTTGGGAAATGCAAACAAATCCCCACCCCATCCCCCCCAGGGTGGCGATTTTGCCACCTTTTGGTGGCATTTGCCACCATTTTGGGGGTCTTGCCACCATTTTGCCACCATTTTTAGTATTGCCACCATTTGCCACCTTTTTGGAATTTTGTAAATTATTTAAATTTTTTTAACAAAATGCCAAATTTTAGATTTATTCATCGTTTTTTTCAATTTTCTGACAAAAAAATGTTAAAAAATGACATTTTTTTACACAATTTTTCTCTATAAATATTGTTCACTTTCTCAAAAATTTTCCCGGCGGCGCCTATCGGCACCACCGGACAGCACTTACTTTTAATTTTTTCAAAAAATATCTTAAAAATTTGTAATTATTCTAAACAATGGCTCACAAACCCTTAAAAAAACAATTTTTGGGGCTTCTGTTTATAAATCTTAACAAAATTTTTCAAAAATTTTCCCGGCGGCGCCTATCGGCACCGCCGGCTCACCTAAGCATAATTTTTAGCTTTTTTAAGATCACGGCAAAAAAAACAGGACAAAATGAAACTCCTTTTTTGATTGTTCCGGTGCTTATGATTTATTTATTTCCAACACTGATTTGCTCCAACTTGTGAGACGCAATGAAAAATATAACATTTGAAAATTTATATACATTTTTGAACAATTTTGCCACTAAAAATTACGTGCCACCTTTTTGCCACCATTTTTTAAACCCTGCGCCACCATTTTAGACTTTCGAGATCGCCACCCTGATCCCCCCCCCCCCTCATTAAACCCCAGCCCATCCCCCCCACCATACACTGAGAATTTTTATAATGAACTATTGTTAAATTTGCTATATAAAGAGGAAAAGTCATTAAAGCTCGATGTACTCCTTTTTAGTTTATGAATCCTGCATTAATTGTTTAATTTTCCTTATTATTTCAGTCATTTAATTCTCTACGAAATAAATAAGTGATATACTCCATTTTTAGACACTTAGTGAATATTTTTTCCATTTAAGTGTAAAATTACAATTATTTTGAATTTAAAACAAAATTTTCTAATTAGTATGCTTTAAGAATAGAGCTTTTTTGAGAATGATAATTTCAATAACCCAAAATTTGTTTTCTTCACAAAAAATGGACCCCACAAAAAAACCTTGTTTTTTTTTTTTAATTTTAGTATTTTTTTTGTCTATGGCCTTAAATTTGCATAATAAATCGATCGGCCCCTTCCTAAACCCCAAGGACATTTTGCTGCAAATCGCTTCGCTTTTTGTTGGGATGGGACGGTCGATTTGCTTCATTCTTCAAAGCGGGCCTTCCCCCCCCCCTACCCCCCCACCCCGACTTTCTCCCCGTCCCCGCGCGGTTTGTTCGATTCGATTTCAACCCCTCTATCAATTCATTTGCTTCTTTTCCTCCATTCATTTTTCACTATTCACCTTCTGCCGACAATCACCCGTCCGTTTGTCCTTCATTGTCTCCCTCATTTTTCCAATTTAAGAAATTGCCTGTATATATGGAGAAAGGGGAGGCAAGAAGAGAATGAATCTGCACAACAAAACTTACTAATTTCATATTTAAAATTTCTTCAAAAACCTCTTTATTTTCAAAATATATTTTTATTAACTTTTACCTTTCGAACCGACTTTTTTCAATGAAAACTCATTGAAGCAATGAAATTTTCCTTCTTACACTTAAAAATGTACCTTAAATTGTGCATATTTATATTATACATATTCCATACTCAGTTTTCCCCCCCCCCTGTCCCGTTATTCCCCCTCCCCCGTCGATGTTTTGCTTTTCACCAGTTGGCAATCACCGTCATTGCCCTGCATTTGGTTTTCGAGCAGCACCCTCCTCCTCCCCATCTTCCTCTAAACCCTGTTTCGCTTTTGCCGTAAGTGTCATCATTTCTGTTGGGAAAAGTGTTGTTCATTTTTTGGTACATTTTATAGTTGAGTTTTGTAAATGAATTCATGATTTATTTTTGTTAAATTTTTTTATTCATAATTATTTTTTTTTCTTGTAATTTAACACTTTTTCGTCATCTTTTTTTCCTTTTCCACATCCCCCCCCTCTCTCTTTTTTTACACGAATCGGAGAACTGTTCTCCGTCCGTTTATCTCCCCGCTTTATCTTTGCTGTCATCCCCTGGGGGGACTGACCACACTTTCATGGACATTTAAAAAACAAACGGCGAATGATGAGATGATACAACAACAAATTGATCGACAATAACAGTCATTTAAGCCTACTTACTCAAAACCATTTATTAACCCCCAGCTAAAAAACATAATTATAATTAATAATTGCGATTAAAATCTTTGAATAAATCCTGAAACAAATGGCAAAAAATTGTCGTCATTTTAATAAAATTTTGGGTTCCCGCATTGAATCTTAGTGGCTATTAAAAGGTTTGCAATATTTGGTTTCGATTCTAAGTAGACGATCCATCCCATGAAAGGATTTGAAGAATGGAATTAAAATTTTTACAGAATAAAGGATAACTTGTTGTTTAAAAAATGCCATTTGTCACTTTGGGTGGGCGCCGCAAATGTCGGCGCCGCAATTGTCACTTTTGCTGGGCGCCGCAAATGTCGGCGCCGCAGCAAAATACGCCGCAAATGTCGGGCCGCAAGTGTCGGAGCCGCAAATGTCTGCGCCGCAAATGTCACTTTTGCTGGGCGCCGCAAATGTCGGCGCCGCAATTGTCACTTTTGCTGGGCGCCGCAAATGTCGGCGCCGCAGCAAAATACGCCGCAAATGTCGGGCCGCAAGTGTCGGAGCCGCAAATGTCTGCGCCGCAAATGTCACTTTTGCTGGGCGCCGCAAATGTCTGCGCCGCAAATGTCGCATCACCCTCCCCCCCCCTCTTTTCCATTGCCCCCCCACCCGTTGCGATTCCTTCCGATGCGCCCATTTGACCCTCAACTCATTCATTAGTCTTCCTTTCTCCTTCTCCCACTATTCCTTTCACCCGTCAGCAGTCACCATAAAGTTTTTGCTTCTCTCGTCCCAGAAAACTGTGTGTGTGTGTGGTGGTGTTTGATTGATTTCGCTTCGCTGATCAGACTTGTTTGATTGGCGACGGCGAATGGCCCATCACAGCGTTGCCAAGCCGACGGAACACGCTGGAGAGAAGGCCGCCGCCATCATTTCCGTTCCTACGCCGACGATCGCCTGAACAACATAGGGAGCATTTTTCGCGCAATTAATTAATGATTCCCAATTTTTTGATAAAATATTTTGGTTGATTTCTGTTTGTTTTTCTCTGTTTCGATAAGTGCAAATTATCCTTCAAAAAATTCTTGTCTTATTTTGAAAAAAATTACAACAAAAAAAAATCTGTAAAAATAAAGTTTTTAGCAATTTTTTCAGCTGAATTATGTCTCGGCTGAATTTCGGCGACTATCCTGTTCCGGTTACAGCTACCCACCTTGCTTCGGCGAGTACAGTCCGGTCTGCTCAGTGCTGTTCCCATCACCGTCAATCCGTTCAAGCTCCTTTGACGAGAAAAAAGAGGACGCCTCGGGCATGAACTTGGGCGCTGCGGACGGAGAAATTCCTTAACAGGCCAAAGGTTTCGAAGCCTATATACATTTAAAAATTAAATTAACAATAAAAGGCTACCCCTTGGTAGTTCTTTTTTCTGAAAATTCTTTTTTATGTACTCTCGTCCTGGACCCAATGCCCGAAAAAGTGTCGGGCTCTAAGGCAACGGGATCAGAATATTGTATAAAAATACGGTAAATGCCCCTCCCAGAGTTAAGGTACTTAACACACTGTGTAAAGAAATAAGAACTTTCCTTACGGTATCTCCTTATCCTGGCCCCAGCAGAACAGGACAAAACACCGGCCTAAACATCGTCGCACAAAACAGCGCCGGCCGGAACACCGCCGAGACAATTGTTCTGATTAGTTTTTCTTATTTATTGAAATTTTTTCAGGCAGGAAGTCCAAGAAGAAACGTGAAAAATTGTCGCGAAAAGCGACATAAAATTTTTACAAAATTTAATTCATTTTGTTCGATCAATTTCTTTCTTCTATGACTCATCGCTCTTCTTCTTTTCCTTTTCTGATGAGTCACCATTTTTTGGATTTTTTCCTTTTTCTCTTGCATGACTCATCTTTTCCAGCTTTTGTCCCCGCCTCTCTCTTGGGTATAAAAGCCCAGTCTTTTCTCATTTTCCTCACTGTTGAAGGGAACACTGTTCTGTTGATTGAATCTGTTCAATTCATTTTGACTCAATTAATTGAGCCCTTTTCATCAGTCACTTGTACAATTTGTTCAATCAAATTTGAATTGTGTCAAGTTAAATAAAGAGAAATTATCATTCTCTCACGTTTGGCTTTTACTGTCCACAAAGAGACAGTAAAAGGATCAGCCTTTCATTCATAGGCATTTTTCCTAGTGTGATCACTGGGAAAGCGAAAGGGAAGCCCTTTCACTCATACATTTCCTAAGTTTTCCCTTTATTAGCTAGGGCTAATAAAGTGGGAAAATTAGACAAGAGGAAAGCAATTTCCTTTTGTATATTTTTGTCCATTCCGCGACAGCAATTTAAAAAGTGAGGAAAAACTCGTAACTATCAATATATTGCTTGTTTTCTATAAATTTTTTAAATGTTGAGAAAATTAAAATGTTTTCTTGGAATTCCTGCCTGAAAAATTTCAAGAAAAAAATTTTAATGTAAGAAATTTTGCGGCGGTGTTTTGGGCGGCGATGTTTAAGGATGCACCATCCCACCCCTACTGCCCAACTCTCAAATTTACTATAGTATCCGGGTCATATTTTTAATCTCCGCAAATTAATATATTAATGTTTTTAATAATTTTTATCGTTGTTCTCTCTCACCGGAGCCAAAACGCTGCCCAGTGCCTTCGTACATTTTGTTATTGGTGTTGTTGTTGACCACGCTAACTTCACAGAGAGGCTCCTCATCTTCATGCTACAAACACACAAAAAAAAAAAGAGATTTTATTAATAATAATAAGGAGTTTAATGAATATAAATTTATTTAAAATAAAATTGGAAACAAATTACTCACCACTTCATTCCGGTAAGTGTCAAACAGTTCGCCCATCAGCTCACGCGCCGCAATTGGTCCTGCATGGCCTTCGATGAACCAAAAAAGCAGAATCTGAAAGGAAAAGTAATTAAACGGTTGAAATTTTATAATAAACACCAATTCTAATGCGTAATAATTTATCGGAGTCGAAAATCTTATGCGGAAATGTGAAATCCAAAGGCATAATTTGGTTTAGGAATAACTAAATACCAGTCAAAATACAGTGAAAAAATCGGAATTCTGACGAAAAATCGTCGGAAATCGGCGAGCTCCATGACATAAAAACATGTTCACCCCGTCCTTGCGCAGTGAATGTTCAGCAAAGCGTCGGATCAGGCGCCGATCGTGCGGCTTGTTGGAGTTGACAATCTCACGGTGCTGTTGTTGTTTCAAAAGATGCCGCACAGAGCTCTCCTGTGTCCCCGGCAACAACAGCAGGACGAAGTATTGCCTTTGCTTAAAAAGACCATTTTATCATGAGTTGTAATTTTTCTCGTTATTTTTGGTTTTAGTGCATTTTTTTGCTTTTTTAACTTGATCAAATTCGGTTATTTTGTATCATTCGAAAGGTCTTCAAGAGTTCTATTAGTCTTTCAAAAATCAAAAAAAAAAATTAATATTATAAAAAAAGTTATAAATGAAAACTCATAAAAATTCTGACTTTTTGGCAGTTTTAATAAAATTCGCACGAGGACATCCCTTTTTTGACCTTGGCATCCAATGGCAAACCAATAAAAACCTCTTGAATAAATAATCTAATTGCCTATTCAAATTAAGTTCTTCCCCTTCACTCTGTCATTTACTCTCTTTTTATGCGTCAATCAATTTTTTAAATATAAATAAATCTCTTCTTTGATACCCAACAAATCATTGCCATTTCCCGCGAACAACAATATAATTTTCACTTGGTGAATCATTGCATTTATGGTAGGTATTGTAGTTTCCTTAACTATCCCATAAAAAAAAGAGGATTTCGGGTCGCTGATCTCGGCATGCCCTGAGATTGTTCGCGCACGTTGTAAAATGGCTTTTTTGGCGCAATAATTGAAAGTCGAAAAAATTATAAAAATTTATTTTTTTTCTTTTTATAAGGACATTCTTTCGTGCGGGAAAAAAACAACATTGCTTTCCCATCGGAATTATTGATTTGTCATAAAAATTTAAAACAGTAACAAAAAAAGCTACAATTTCTGTTTTTTTTAATCCAAACTAATCGTGGTGAGCCGAAGCGAAAAAAGTATAAGTGTGGGCGAAGCGAAAAAAAGCTGCACTCGTATCGTAATAAGTTGCCCAAAAAATGCCATGACAATTTTTAAAAGCAAAAAACATGGACGGTAAAAAACCATTTTATTATTATTTATTGTAAATCCTCGTTAGAAATTTTTTTTTTTTAGTTTTAACACCCCGTCAATGCCAAGTCTCGATCCGTGCTGGGACGTTTCATAAAAACCGCCACTCGGGGCGTTTCGTAAAATCCGCCAATTTGCAGACTTTTCGTCAAAAACTCTTCATAACTTTGCTCAAATACAACCAAATTTAACCATCTTGGTGTCATCCGGTAGCTATTAGTTAGCTTTATTAGCCTACCAAATTTCAAAAATTTTTATTAAGTTCTGAAAGAGTGTAGCCACAAAACTGCTAAAAACACTATATTTTTTTCAAAACTTAAGCAAATTTTTTGAAATTTGGTAGGTTGATAAAGCTAACCAAGAGCTATCGAATGATACCAATATTGTTTCATTTGGTTGGGTTTGAGCAAAGTTATAACCAGTTTTTGACAAAAAACCTTCAAAATGGCGGAATTTACGAAACGCCCCGACCCCCGACTGGCGGTTTTTACGAAACGACCTAGCACCGTCTCGATCTCCTTCCCTTATTTTTTGCCCAAAAAGACATATCCAAAAATGCCGGCTTATCCTTGCTAAAAAGTAATTTTAAGTCGCCACGCCGAAAAAGTCATTTTACAACGTGCGCCGAACTGGCTACGGGGCTACGCCGAAAGGTCCTGTGCCGAAAAAACTCACGCCGAAAAAACCACGCTCCATGCCGAACAAGGCGGTTCCCCCAAAAGAGCCAAATATGTGCAAAAAAATATGCACGACAAATGCTAAATTTGCAGAAGATAGACCAAAATGGCAAAATATGACCTAAAATATGCACTAAAAACGGGTGTACCTCAACTGCGGACGAACAACTGCGGACCAGCCAACTTTAGACCCTCATAACTTTTAAGTTGAAAACTGCCAAAAAGTCAGAATTTTTATGAGTTTTCATTTATAACTTTTTTTATAATATTAATTTTTTTTTTTTTTGATTTTTGAAGAACTAATAGAACTCTTGAAGACCTTTCGAATGATACAAAATAACCGAATTTGATCAAGTTAAAAAAGCAAAAAAATGCACTAAAACCCAAAAATAACGAGAAAAATTACAACTCATGATAAAATGGTCTTTTTAAGCAAAGGCAAAAAAAAAATTTTCATTTTTTACTTTATTCAAAAAATTATTTTTAAGGATTATCAAAATATTTACCAACACAGCTTAAGAGCTTTTAAAGCTCTGTTGGATAGTTTCTTTAGGTCGAAATATTTTCAAAAAATTTCAAGTAAGGCAGCAAGACTCCATTAGAAAATTTAATGGCAATCTTCTTGGCCGAAATTCTCAAAAATTCTTTTTCGGGCTAATTTTATGTGCTTTGCACAAAATTTACCCTTTTGGGCTGCTGCGCCGTGTATCGCAACAATACTCCGGCTTCGCTTTCCGTGCCTTTTACCCAACTTTCTACAGAAATTTTCACCCGATCTCGCCCGCACTCAATTTTTTGTGCACCTCTCTGGCAGAAGAAAAAACTTGGGTTCAATTTAAAATACATTAAACCTTCTAGTCAGAATAACATTAAGAAAAAAGAAATAGGGCATTGTGTAATAATTTATTCTCACTTTTGATTTTGCACGCTTAGAAATTCATCGGGCGCGAACTGAGAACGGAAAGCAAAAGTTGGGCGGAGGAGGTGGGGGTAAAGAATGGAAAAGAGGGCCAAACGGACAGACAAAACCATTTTAGTCATTCTAAACGAAAATATGATTAGCTTATGACTGAGACAATAAAATAACAAAGAAAGTGCATATGTACTAAATAAAAGGCATAAAATATTAAGAAAAAATATACAACAAAGAAAAATATATATGTTGGCATATGGTCAAAAGCATTTAGGTGCTTTTTTTTCATTTTCATGGCTATTGATTTTGGCAAATAATTTTATATAATATTATTCAAAGCAAAGAGTTTGATTAACTTTTCCAATTCATTATATGATCATTGCTTTTAAATATCTTTTTATAAATCATACCAAAGCATTTAGGTGCAATTTTTCGTTTACGTTTTTATGGCCATTGCTTTTGGCAAATGTTTATATATATATATTTATTTTTGTTGTATTATTTTTCTTAATAGTTTATGCCTTTTATTTAGTGAATATGCAGATATGCACTTTCTTTATTAGTCTTATTGTCTCAGTCATAGGCTAATCATATGCCAACATATATATTTTTTTCTTTGTTTTATATTTTTTCATAATATTTCATAAAATTTTATGCCTTTTATTTAGTGCATATGCACTTTCTGAGTGCGGCTTCTATTTTTGGCTTATAAAAGAGCAATGATAAAGAGGGGAATAATCGTATTCAAATTTTTTTTTTTTTTACTACATTTCATATTAATAATATTTTTGCCTTTTTAAATTTATTTTTTTTTGTCGAATAGCTTTTTTTAAAGTCACTCTAGGATTATTCTTTTTTGGGCCTGAATTTTTGACGTTAGTTAATTTAACCTCTACGTTTAAATTTTTTAATTTGAACATAAATATTAGTAGTAAAATTAAAATTTTTGGGGTTTGAAAAAAACTGAACTAATATTCATGGCCTCATTAAAAGCCATAAAAATGTTCTATATTATATCAAAAAAACCAAAAGAATTGGTTAACTTTCGGAAATTTATGAAAAATAGGCAAAAATCAGACGTTCCCAAATTTTTGAACATTTTAGGTTGTAACTATTCCAAAACTTAACCAATTATTTCCGCATTTTACATATAATATAGTGCATATTTAAGGTTTTATGGCATTAAGATTAATTAGTATAGTTGATTCTACAATTTTTCTGGGTCAAACGCCGCAAATGTCGGCCAATCAATTGATCCCTCATTTATTCCTCAATGTTTTATTTTAAGTGAAATTTTTAATCCGGCCCCAGGACATGTGTAGTCTCAGAGTTAGGCGATATTTAGCTGCTTGACTGAAATTATTTGTTCTTTTATTTATTTTTATTTTTCTCACAGAAAAAAGGAATACAAATGTTTTACTATTTTGTTGCTCAAACATTACGACAACATCTGTGCCTATTTCTGCTGCTGCTATTCGTGATGTTGTTGGACTCGGGTGTTGATGGGATGCTCAAATGTTGCTTTAGCCGCCCTTCGACTACCGATTCTGAATTTATGAAGAGTAGTGATATTATTAATTGGTCATACTGCGTGCAGTCATGTGATTCAGCTAACGGCAAAAATAACAGCAACAACCATGAGTGTAAAGATATCCCTAATTTTTTCTATGCTCCAGAAAAGACATGCCCTTGCAAAGTCCTTAATGGCGTATGTGTTGCAGATGAAAATCGTTAAACGAAAGAAGTTATTGTTGCTGAATCATCTCAAAATTGAAGCATTCATTTATTGAACATATTTATATGATGTTGATATATGCCTTAATGCATTATTGTTGGCCCTCCTGACCTATACGGGCTTTTTTTTTAACGGTCGAACCCGGACAGATATGGTATCATTCGAAGGCTCTTGACGAGCTAAGCCTAAAAAAACAGAGGATGAACTCGGTCCGACTCCATTTGAGTAATTTCTGAGTGATTTAAAACTCGAAAAAATGAACAAAAACGGGCATTCCTAACCTTTTAAAACGGTTGAATCCGGACAAATTTGGTATCATTCGAAAGCTCTTGAGGACGGTCTACGTCAATTGGGCGCTCACGATTGGGCGCTCACGATTGGGCGCTCGCGATTGGGCGCCACATGATTGGGCGCCAAGCCAAAAATATGAAAAATCCTCTAGAATTTTTTTGAAAACCCAACCCCTAGTTTTTTTGAAAACCCATCCCCCTAGTTTTTTTTTGAAAACCTAACCACCTAGTTTTTTTGAAAACTTACCCCCCTAGATTATTTTGAAAACCTAACCCACTAGTTTTTTTGAAAACCCAACCCCCTAGTTTTTTTTGAAAACCCACTTCCCTAGATTATTTCTAAAACTCAAACCCCTGGATTTTTTTTTTGAAAACCTAACCCCCTTGATTATTTTGAAAACCTAACCCCCTAGATTATTTTGAAAACTTAACCCCCTTGATTATTTTGAAAACCTAACCCTCTAGATTATTTTGAAAACTTAACCCCCTTGATTATTTTGAAAACCGAGCCCCCTAGTTTTTTTTGAAAACCTAACCCCCTTGATTATTTTGAAAACCGAGCCCCCTAGTTTTTTTGAAAACCTAACCCCCTTGATTATTTTGAAAACCCAACCCCCTAGTTTTTTTTTGAAAACCTAACTCCCTTGATTATTTTGAAAACCTAACCCCCTAGATTATTTTGAAAACTTAACCCCCTAGATTATTTTGAAACCCCAACCCCCTAGTTTATTTTAAAAACCTAACCCCCTAGATTATTTTGAAAACTTAACCCCCTAGATTATTTTGAAAACCTAACCCCCTATTTTTTTTAAAAACCCAACCCCCTATTGGGCGCCCAATTGTACTGGCGCCCAATCATGTGGCGCCCAATCGCGAGCGCCCAATCGTGGGCGCCCAATCGCGAGCGCCCAATTGACGGGTTCCGCTTGAGGAGCTAAGTCTAAAAATTAACGAAATAAGTCAAATCGACAACATCTGAGCTCCTTCCATTTCAGTCCCAATGAAAAGGGATACTTTAGTACCAAAGGTCTCATTCTTTTTCTCTTCCGCATTTATACCCAATTAAACAAAATTGCAACAAATTATATGAAATAAAAAGTCGATCTTTTTGGGGAGGGGAACGCAAAGCGCCCGTCTTAACGAGCATGCGAAGACAGAGCAAGTAGTGGGGCGCCCGAGCGAGCGAGCGGCGCCCCACTTACTGGCCGCAGTAGCCGAGTGTGCGGTGTTTTGTCCAAATTTAAACAATTCGAATTTTTTTTTGGTACTGAAATGTCTTTTTACCTGGGACTCAGTTGGACCTTGCTCAGATGGCGTCTGATCGACTTCATCCTCTGTTTTTTAGGCTTAGCTTATCAAGAGCTTCCGAATGATACCATATTTGTCCGGATTCGACCGTTTAATAAAAAACCCGTATAAGTCAGGAAATTCGCATTGTTGATATTTCATTATTTTTTTTGTGTATCTTTTGGTTTAAAGCTCACGAAAAAAAACTTTGTTGAACAACCTGTACAATTTTTTTTAATAATTTAAAATGGCTAATCAGAAACAATTTTTAAAAATGATTGTAGAATTGCTAATTTTGAAAAATTCTACAAATTAAAAAATATAATCAAATGAGTAAAAAATCGTAGAAATAAATTGTTGGTATTTTTTCAATTAACTTTTTTCAAATTGAACCTTTTTTTTTTGAAATTATGCAATGGAGCTTTTTTGAGTGTTACCGAATGATAATATAGAAAAAAATTAATTGGTTCTGAAAAAAGTTAAAACGCGCGGCGCTGAGTTGTGCGGTCCCCAGTAAAAACATTTTTGTTTAAAATTGTACTAAACAAATTCGAAATCACTTGAAATCTGCTTGTTTAGAAGCTATAAATGAACCTGGCTGCCGATTGCTCAGAAGAAATACAACCCGAAAAACTTTTTATTTTTAAACATTTTATAAGTCATTTTGTTTTTCGGAATTTTATCATAAGTCACGAAATAATATTTAATCAACAAATCAAACCAAAATTCAACAATAAAAATGCCAATTTATTTGAAAATTAAAATTACCAAAAAAAATATGAGCCATAAATAAACAAATTACAAATAAATTGCCTTCATCTTGTTCATATTATGATTTAGCATTTAAGTTCGATTTTAAATTTAATTTTTGAAGAAATTTTCAAAATCCCGTGTTTGGTTTTAAAAAAGATGCGCAAATTTTTTCTTTCAAAAGAAAGATTCTGTCAAAGAATTTGTATTTAAATAAAATTTTTGAAAAATAATTTACGACTTTAAAAATTAGTTATGAATCTTTGTCACTTTTTGAAAATATTTTCATTTTTAAATTATTTCCCTTTTGATAATTATTTTTATGCAATCCAATTTATTGGACTAAAAAGAGCAAATATTTGGAGAGAGCGGAGAGCAGAAAATCTATTTTGAATTTTGCTAAATTTGCTGATAAAAATCCAATCTGTGGGTCATTTGTCGGTCCAATGCCAGAAAGATAGCCCCGATTTGCAAATACTAATAGTAGGGCATTTTGGCATTCCCAACTTCATAAAACCACACTGATCTCTTCTTTTTGAGACCCACTAATCCTCGGCCCGAGGTAAGAGTGACCACATACCACGAACTCTCATCTCTTCTCGCCCAGAGATAGAGAGAGGTTGAAGATTCCACCACAAATGGAAGAGGGAAGGGATGACCCAAAACAGCACTGCTAAAGGGCAACGATTGATTTGTACAAACAGTGCCCAACACTGAAATAATTATTTATGCATCCCATCCGTATTCGGGGTCTTAGTGTTGGGATTTTATGTTTTTACATTTTTTTTGCGTATATATTATCGCATAAGAAGCTCAAAAATATTGCTTGTGATCTAAAATTTGTTAATCGAAATTTTTCATCGACACATAACTTCAATTTTTACTTGACAAAATCATAAAAAGTAATTTATTTCAAAATTTTTTATGAAAATGCTTATATAGCAAAATGTGTTAGAAACAATGCATCTTAAATGAAATATGAAATTAATTAAAAAATTTTTTTAGACATTTAAAAGCAAAAGTGAGGACGGAACTGTTGAAGAAAAAGGAAGAGACACTGTTAAGACAAAAGGAATAAATGGAGGAGGAAATGAAGCGGAAAATGGACGAATTGAAGAAAATGCACAAAGAATATGCAAAGAAAATTGAACAATTGGAAAAACAAGTGACCAACAGCCAACACAAACAGGTCGATTTAAAAAAAGAATGAATAAAAGATACATTTAACTCTATCATATCCCCCTCCAAAAAAAAAATTTTTTTTTTCTAAATTATAAATTTTCTATAAAAATAATAAATAAGATAATTAAAAAAAAATTAAAAAAAACTAAAATTTCAATGTCGAAATTTAATTATTTATTGTTAGCTGTTGGTTCTCATAAAAGCGCATTTTTTAAATTTTACAACATATTCTCTGTCGATTGGTACTGTTACCCAAAAAAGTTTACAAAACAGAGGTGCGCCATTTTGTCTTATTTCTAAGAAATGTACTGATTTGAGCTCTTTTGTCTTATTTCTTACTCTCTGAGGGAAAAAAATAATTTTTGGGAAAAATCTATTAAGAAATCGGCCATAAATTTTCTAAATTTCGCCCGGTGGTGCCTATCGGACCTCCACTCTCGTAGGTTTTCTCCAAATTTTATTTAAAAATTTTAAAAAATTTGTTATTTTTTCAAGTTTATTCCCAAAATAATACATAATTTGAAAATTTTCGCGGCGGCGCCTATCGGCAGCGCCGACCCTTTCTTTTCAAAATAAAAAAATTTTTCTCATTTCAAAGTCGGAATTGCTCAAATAAATTGTTGGCGGCGAGAAATATGTTGCTAATGCCTCTGTTATAAAACATATTTCAGCAGTTGGGCGATTTTCCATTTGTTGAACAGGGGAAATGCGACAATTGTGCAATGTATCAGAAAGGTGAGTAAACGGAAAGAAATGGATTTTATTTTTTTTTTTTTCAGTGATCGAAATTTACAAAACTGTGATGGAAAAACATGAAAAAGAAGGAAAGTGCGCTCATTTTGAGCCACTGCTTTTTGGGCCCGAAATAATGCTGAGATACAATTAGACCAAAAATAACAATTACGGGTGAGCGGTATAACGCAGGGCCGTGCCCTTTCGTCTTTTTTGGGCTTTTCTCCATTCACTTTTTGAGAAAAAGCCAAAACTTATAGCTCAAAAGATGTTTTAAATAATTCTTTTTTTGAATCTAATTTATAAAAAAGAGCTCTGATTTAGATTCGTTTGAATTATTAAAAAAAAAAAAAATTTTTTTTCAGCTTACACCAGGGGTGCGGTCTCAAAATTTTCAAAGCCAGAACATCCGGTCCAAAAAATCAGATTTTGAGGTTAAAATAAGAACATTTTTGTAAATTGGCTGCACAGCAATTGTACATCAATTTATTCAGTAAATGAGTATCTATTATTATATTTTTCATTACCAATAATCATTTTGAGCAATTTGGGATTGGAATAAGCAGTTGTACATTTCGGGGCAAGTTTTTTTAGCTGTCGGGTTTTGAAAAATACATTAAATCTATAATTTTGAAAAAGTAAAGGGTAGGCGGTGCCGATAGGCGTCCGCCTGGAAATTTTTGAAAATTTGTGTGTTTTTAATAACAAATTATGCACAAAATCGCTGCAAAATTTGTAAAAAATACTAATATTTTTTCAATTTTTACCCCAAAGAAAGAAATCAGAAAAAATAAGAACAATGGGCTGAAATCGGAACAAACATATCGCATCCCTGGCTTACACTTCAGATTTTTTTTTAATATTTCTTACTCTAACAAATAAGGTAAAAAGTTTAAAGTGAGGCCGTTAAATTCATTTAAAAATTTTCCCGGCGGCGCCTGTCGACACAGCCTGACGCTCAATCCTTTTGAAATTTTTCAAAAGACTTCTTAACACAATGACCTTAAATTATTAAAATTTTCCCCGTTGGCGCCTATTGGCACCACCGTACTTCCATTCTTGTGGATTTTCTCAAAATTAATCTCAAAAATTTGTATATTGAAGAATGAATAACTGACTCTTTTCTCCACCTTATTCCAATAAATCACGAAATGAATAGAAACATTTTAGTTTGGGTGCCGTTCTTTATCCGACGAATCCTTTCACTCTCTCACCGACTCCTGACATTTCTGCGGCTTCAAATGCTGAACATTTTTCGGCGTTTGTTGATTCCATTCGTAATGTGGGCCAATGTGAGGATGATATATATAATAAGGAAGATTCAAAAATATTCAAACAATTGTTTAAAGTTGATACTCCACCTGGAGCATCTGGTCAGCCCGGACAACTCAGACGAAGACACAAACGAGGAAAGGTGAATTACCCTGTCCATCGGATTTTCGTCATTTCTATTATCTTTAGAATTTGAGTGGGTCTGAACGTCGTCAGCGCAAAAAGGCTTGGAACACATGGAATAAAGAGGCAACTGACTGACCCTTGAGAATTTAGCATAATATGTTTTTTTTAAATTTGAATTTATCTAATGACTAGTTAACGGTATATCTTTCAAATAATTATTTTTTTGAAATGGTAATTTTGGTGGTTTTCGGGATTTAAAAAGAATCTTCGAGAAAATGGCCATTAGGCCAAAATCCATTACCCAAATTTTCAAAATTTCACCCGGTGGCGTCTATCGCGGCACCACGGGATACCTTTGCCCATATTTCGTTTTCCTTTTTTTAAGGCATGACATGATGCATTTTTGGGGGTCGCAAATCACTTGGATATTTAATTTAAAATAAAATGTGTGTGGTTTACGCATTCGCCATTTCATTCAGTTAAAAAAAAAAATTGCAAAAAAGACACCAAAATTGCAACAAAAAAAAGCATGTCAGAGGCACAAAGGCACTAAAAATTGTGAATAGAAAGATTTAGGATTTTCAGCAACTTTTTAGTCAAAATCATATATTGTAAAAAATATTCGTTCTCTATCATAAGACAAACGAAATAAATTTAAACCTTTGGGAAGTAAAAAAAAATGATTTTTGGAAAATGAAAATTTAAATTAAATTTTAACGGCGGCAATTTTTTGAGAAATTTTCCATTTTTATGGGGTATATTTTTTTAAAGTAGATTCCTAGGGTCTATTTTGAGTCATTATGTATTGTAAAAATGATGAACAAAAAAATATATAATTCTCTTTTTTTTAATTTTCTAAATGGCGACAATAATTTTTAATTTTGAAATCAGTTATTGATAAATCTTTTTTGCGAATAAAAAAATATCAATGAGTGAATACATATTAAAATATTTATTTATCTCGATAATATTTTAATTCTTCTTCCATTTTATGCAGATTTTTTTTTTTAAACAAACATTGTTTTTATTATTTGCATTGAGCCAATTAAAAAGCCCTAATTTTCGTGCAGCCCTGCTGGTCGCTAATTCAATGGACATGCAAATTTGACCAAAATAGAACCCATATCAATAGAGGGCAGGTCTGACTGGCAACACATAAAGCGGGTCAATGGCAACTCGTACAAAGGCAACTCGTACAATTTCAGATGGATGTAGCCATAACTTTTTTTAGTCAGCCAAATTCTTCAAAATGTTTACTAAATTTTCAGGGGAAGGGCAATTAAAATCTTTGTTTCATCATTTGATCCCATTCACACCAGGTCATTTATTTCGTTTTTTCAATTTCAGATTTAAAAATCCGATTCAATAATTGAAGAACCCGGTTCAAGAGTTTGTGCCATATTTGGCAAATAAAAAAAAAAAATAATAAAAAACATTGGCATTTACGCCATGAGCCTTTAAACAAATAACCGGCCCATCTTACCAATTACTATAATCAAAAATTCTGCCGTTGTTCAAAAAAAAAAATCAGGCGTGGAACGGAAATGGCAGATTAATGAATTGGTTATAAAATAAAATGCTCATAAAATGGCCAATATGTCGACATTACCAAGATCGTTTAATTTGGTTTCTTTTGAGCAAAGTTATGACGAATTTTTTATAAAAATGGCGAATTTATAAAAAAGATCCAGCAATTTAAAAAAGCAATCACCGCATTTGGATGATCCTTCGCTGTCATCGGGCGGAAATTGGACAACTTTGCTATAGTCGGATGTGATAAATCGAAGATTGGAGCAGTCACAGAGAAAGGAGTTATTTCTGTTAATCTCCAATTTGCCAAGTGTCCATTTTTTTTCTTAAAAATTCCTACCTGAAAAAATTGTTTAAATTAAATAAAAAAAATTATCTTCAACTAAAACGGCTCCGAGTAAAACGGCCCGACTGAAAAGACCCGGCTAAAATGGCCCGATTCGAACATTTACGTTTAGCACTGGTATTACGCAAATTTCCTAATCGATTGAATCTTTTAAATTTCGGTTTTGCCATTTTAATATATGTACATAGATTTTTAAAATACCAAAGTGGGAATTTATTGTTCCATAAAATAGGCCCTATTTTCTGAATTAAGGAACTTGAACTCATTAATTAGGAAGAGAAAGGCAAGAGCAAAATTTGAAAACAGCGCCAGTATTTGTATGGCACGAAAACCCACAAAAAACAAGGGTACCTAGATATCCTTTTTGAAAGAAATGTTTCGGAGGGTCAAATTTTTTAAATCAAAATTTTCCCGGCGGCGCCTGTCGGCACCGCCGGACACTCAAATCATTTGATTTTTTTTCTTCAAAAACGGCCCTAAAATTACCCATTTATTGGTAAAAATCTGTTAACGGATCGGCCATAAATTTTCAAAATTTTTTTGTCAAGATTTGTTACCAAAACATACTCAAATTTTGAAAATTTTCCCAGCGATTAATTTCTTCTTACCCCAACCTCTTGTTTTACAGTATGCCCCCTTTGAAAATGCATACAATTCTACTAAAAAAAAATTTGTTTTGCAAGTGCGCCTGAGAACTCCAAACTTTGGGTTAAGGTGAAAAACAAATTTATTCCTACTGCAAAAAAAAATATCTGATTTTACGAGAAAAGGTGTATAGTTTTGGTGCGAAATAAACTATGAACAATTTGGCTGAAAATTTATAATTTGACATTTAAAGCAAACAAAATTTTGAAACTCGCTCTGATGGAGAATTTTTGTGTAATTTCGAGTGACCAATTTGTAAATAAATGTTTTAAAAAAATTTAGATAGATATAATATAAATATGAGCATACATAATGCTAAAACCAGTTTCAGCCCAGAAATTTAAGTTTAATTTGTGTAATTGTCAATATGCAAATAAGCATGGCTGTTTTTTTTAAAGAAAATTGCCAAAAAATTTCCTTCCTCTTGATGGTAAAAAAAAATTTTCATTTTTTTGAGAGGGCGGGAAATTCCCCCCCCCCCGCCCCACACCCTTCCCCTCCTAGATACGCTCTTGGGAACAAAAACAATAATAAATATGCCCTTTTTACCAGTGATAAGCCTAAATAAGTATACTGAGCATTTTCCAACGACCATTTTCCCCAAAATTCATGGCTTCTTTCTCCCATTTGGCCCATTTTTGCGCATTTATGTCCACTGGGCTCCGTTTGATCAATTGCCAATAATAATCACCATTTGCAATTTGTCCATGTGTCAATTGTTCATTTGTCAGTGAATTGACCAATTCAAATGGACCAATTGGCGGAGGAAAGGGAAACATAATAATGATAAAACTGACAGAAGTGGTGGCATTCAAAAAATACTAAAAAATTATTAAAATTACGAAATTGGTCAGAAATTTGACCGTTTTCAGTGCGTCCGTTGGGAATTCATTTGCCCGTACATTTACGAGCACTTTCGGTTGACCATCCGCGCGTGGCGTGTGTAACCATTTGCACACGGCTTGGCCAACCGATGATGATCCATTGCTGTCGTCGGGTGGAAATTGAAGAGATCGGTTGTCGACGAAACTTATCATGCGGAGATTGGAACAGTGGCGGAGAATGGAAGGCGAAGTGAGATCACGGAAGCTTTGAAAATCAGATGAAGATAGACAAAACAATTTGACGATGCCGGAGACATTCAGCCGGGGCCAAATGGAAGTGGTAAAACCATTCCAATTCAATTCGCCATAAAAGTATAAATTCAAACGGACATCCGACTCCAAAAGACGACCAATGCATCGGAGAAAAGCAATGGCATCGGCGGAATGCATCGAACTATAAAAATGATGAGATACATTTTTTATTTTTTTTAAACAATGAGACCTACAGAATAACAACACAAGCAAATCCGACGATTGAATTTGGCAATGATTTTTGTGGAAATGGCAAATTTTCATTTGATCCATCCTCATTTATTTTGACAATTTTGTTTGGGTAAATTCTCAATTTGCCAAGTGCCCATTTTCTGCTTTTGAAATGCGTGTCCACCAATGCGTCAAATCGGTGGGAGACCAACGCCAATTCCAAACCGACTTTGCCCGGTGCCAACAAATGGAAAACATCGAAACAAATGTCGTTGCAAATATAACTAAAAACAGGGGGGGGGGAAGGTTGAAAAAGATCCCAAAGGATAGCGCCTTTAAACATTTTCTGCTAAAAAAAATTATTTCCAACCCTCTAGTATTTTTTTTTCTGAATTTACTCCTCATTTCAAGCCATTTTCAAGTCCGACTTTTTTTTGTAGGTTTTAATGAGCTACTAAAAATGGATGAAAAAACAAAATGGTTCCAAACTTTCTTCTTTTTTTTTTGGATGGAGCCTCAGTTACTTCTGATTAAAAACAATTTACGGCCATTTTGGCTATTTTTATGACTTTTTAGTCGACTTTTTGATATTTTGTATGACAAAAATAAATGAACAGTTATTAACAAAGAAATGACCTAAATTCTCGGGGGGGGGGTCGGATTTCGAACCTCTAACCATTTGCTTTGGTAACCTTTTTCTTTTGTGTGTAAATTTATTTTTCCATTTAAAATTCAACTCACATTCGCTTCAAATTTCTCTCCGCTTCCTTTGGATGGTCCGGCATTTTTGAAGGTGATCAATACAAATTCCTAAATACGCACCAAAAAAACAAAAAAATATGCAAATAAATTGAAAAAGGACAAAATTATGAATTTCAATAAATTAATAAGAAACATCCGCCTGGCTCAAAGAGTGGATAAAGAAAATGGCAAAAAATCGATTTTTATGAAAAATTCGGATTTATTGAGTGTTGGCAAAAATTTTCAAAATTAAAGTAATTATCCAAAATATACTCTTAAAACCAAAAACTTCAAAGGTTATAAAACTCGATTTTTCAAAATTTCCCCGGCGGCGCCTATGGCACCACCGGTTCTGCCCCTGTATTATTTTTTTAATTAAAAAAAAGCCGAAAAAATATAAATGAGCTTAAATTGTCATGGAGGGTGAAAATAAGAATAATTGGTAATTTTTCAGATTTTTTTGCTATTGGAATAAATTTTTCAAAATTAGACTTTTTGAACCGAATTAAGCTGTTTTGCCCGCCAAATAAGGCTTTTGAAAATTTTCATTTGCGAGCCCCGTATTTAGGCAGTTTTAATGTATATTTTTGGACATATTTTGCCATTTTAGTGCATATTTTATTGCGCATATTAATCCGCCATAAATTGACCTGAAGAAACACATAGAATAGAATATGACAAATCTGAGGTCAGTCCGAGATCGGCGACCCCGAAAACGCCCAAGAAAGAACTCAGAATGAATCGCATAAAATCTCCCCCATTTTTATGGGATAAATAAAAAAGGCAATTATCAGTAATACCTATCATAAATTCAATGATGAACAAGCGAAGATTATATTGTCATTGCGAGAGAAATAAGCAGTGATTGGTTGGGTTACAAAGAGAGATTATTTATATTTTCAAAAATTGGTTGGACGCATAAAAAAAGAGTAAATGACGGAGTGAAGGGGAAACGAATCATGCCAAATGTGTAACAACTGTGCCCTGTATTTGCATCAGAAAATGTAAATTAAGTCCAAGGTTGACAAATTGGGAAAAGCAAAATCCATGACGAAATTGAAATTTTTGAGGAAAATCAGTGAAATGCACAATTAATAATCTTTTGAATAATGCCCCCAATTCTGCTTATACCTAATACAAATTAAATAATTTATTTCTAACAAGAATAAAAACAATTATGCATGTATATACAGTTAGCTAATCATGTTATGGACATTCGGTAATGAAAATTTTTAAAAAACCTCATTTGGCGGGCAAAAAATTCGATTTCGGTAGGGGTCGGTTTAGCTTGGCCGTTTCAGCGTGAGTGAATGAATCTATGAGCGATAAAGGGGCATGATTCGTAAATATTATTCAATTTTTGTTTCAAATATTTATTTAAAAAACATTTTACTCAGAAAGAATATTCATCAAAAGAAAGACCATGAAAAAATAAACAAAACAAATTTTATTATTTCTGCTGAACTTTTTGGTTTTTCAGATTCCGTAGATTACTTTATAGCAGTAAAATTAAAAGCATTTAAATTTTCACTATCTTATGCTTTTTTAGGCTCGTATTTATGAATTTTTCAGTTTTCATTTTGAGAAAACTTTTGCAAATTGGGGTGAGGTGGTGCCGATAGGGGCACCACCGGAGAAAATTTTAAAAATTTGTCTATTTGTTAACGGATTTTAGCTTAAAATTGGTAATTTTTTCAAGAAACCACCAAAAACTTCAGAAGATTTCAAAAAACTACCAAAAGCCTCATTTTAAAAATTTAACCTCATCGGCCTTTCAAATGCCACAAAATGAGGCTAAAGCCTCACCTTGCGAACCATGGTTATGGTGAATTGTAATTTGAGCGACAAATTGACAAAAACGCCTAGCAACAATATGAGTGAATAAAGGAAAATCACATTTTGATTCATGCATTCATTGGGTAATATGAAAAATGTGTTCAATAAATTTGTGGAATGCCGCTACTATTGTTTCCCGTTAAATTGTCTCCACTTGTGAACTTGCAACTTTTACGATTCTTCTCGGACGCTTTGAATTTCATTTTCAGGTCCTTTCAAAAGCTCAAATTTATTTGTATGGACTTTAATTTTCGAGATTTTTATCGTTTTATTCTGATAGGCTTTTTTAGGATAAACGCAATTTTTGCGGTACGGGTCAACTGCGTCTAATAACTGACAAAAAAGTAACAATTTGAAAATTGTAAAAAAGTCAGAATTTTCATGAGTTTTTATTTATAACTTTTTTATAGATTACTTATTTTTTTAAGTACTACTAGAGCTCTTGAAGGCCTATCGAATGATACCATAGAATTTGATCGAGTTTCAAAAACGTTATGAGGTTCTAAAGTTGGCTCAGACGCAGTTGGCCTGCTTCGCAATTTTGGAGACATAATATTATACATATTGCCAAACAAATTTATAAAAAACGAATAAATCTTTTGGAGAATTTTACGAAATCAGAACAAAATAAGAAAAATGGGCTGAAATCGAAATATTTCTAACCAATGGCAATATTTTGTTTTTGTCGGATTTGAACCAGCCAAATCAAAACATTTTTGAAAAATAGGAAAATTTTATGTCATAAGAGAAGCCTAGGATTTTCTTTACTTTGGTAAAAGTCAATGAAATTTTCGGCTAACCCTACGTCAAAATTTTCATGTTTTCGGGGGCGAGGAATCAATTCTGACTTCGACCTAATCCAAACTCCGAAATTGTAGAGCCATTCATTTTTTAATTTTCCATTATCATTTTTGCCATCAAGCTCTCAATACTCCATAGTTTGTATCCGCTTTTTTGCAAATTTATTTTTTTTTGGTTTAAAAAGTTCACTACTTTCTTGGGGTTTTCAGGGTCGCTGATATGATAGTCATTTTGGCGAATTCCGAATCCCAGACCCGAATTCGAACAAAAAGACAAAATCCCAAAAATTTATATTTCGAATTCTGTGCAGATACCATACAAAACTTTCGGTGTCATGGCAACTCGTACAAAGGAAATTCGTACAATTTTTAATGGGTGTGGCCATAACCTCTTTATTAGTCAGCCAATTCAAACTTGGTATCATTCAAAAGCTATATGTTTAGAAGCGATGATTAGACAAAAGCTAAGAGATTAAGCATCTTATAAAAAAGTATAATTTCAAGAACATTAAAAATTCGCAAAAGCAGACTTTTTTGCAATTTATAGATTATAACTTTTTTGTGAGATGCTTAATCGGTTAACTTCTGCTTAATCATCGCTTCTAAACTTGGAGAGCATTCGAATGACATCAAGTTGGAAGAATTTGGTTAGCTTAAAAAAAGTTATGGCCATACTCATTAAAAATTGTACGATTGCCATTGACTCAAACTTTCACGGCAAAAATTATTGAATTTCGCGTAGAAAAGTTACGGAGGGACGAGGTTTCCATTTTTCATTCGATTCTCTTTTATCAAGAAAAAATAAGTATACAGAAAAAAAAATCGAGTGGCCAAGGCTCAACCTCGTCAACTTTTTTTTGTACAAAAATCAGAAGACTTCGAGACCATTTCTGCGTGTTCGGCCTTGGGTATACCTCAACTGTGGCCCAGCCTTATAAATTAGAAGAAAACCACTATTCCCAGTTTTTCTGAAAACCTAACTCCCTAGTTTTTTTCTAAACACAATGCTAGTTTTTCAAAACCCAAGCCTAGTTTTTTTTGCATACCTAAAGAATTTTCTATTTCTTTTTCCAAAAAGGGATGGTTGTTTTCAAAAAAAGTTAAGGTAATTTTGGGGTAGTTTTCAAAAGCTGGGGATTAGGATTTTAAAAAGTTTGCTATATTTAAAAAACTTCTAAGGCTGGTCCGCAGTTAAGCACTTTTCTATTGGTTTGCAGTTGAGGCACTCCGTTTGGCCTTCAACTCTAAAGTATTTTGCTGATTTTGAATGGTTAAAGACTTTTTTGTTTTTGGGCAAAACTAAGTGAACGAGGGCGGGGGGTATGGTGGTGCCGATAGGCGCCAATAGGCGCCACGCCACCGGGGAAATTTTGAAAATTTATGGCCCTTTTATAAACAGATTCCCCCCAAAATAGTCGGTTGTCAGTTCACAATTCTTTAACAAATCAGACCAAAATTTGGCCCGGTGGCGCCTATCGGCACCACCGGCCCCAGCCCTTGAGAACTCCCGTATTTGGCACAAAATTTACGGGATCGGGAGTAGGGAGTTAAAAAAACGGGGCCTGACTCCCGTTCGGGATTCCCGCCTTTATCCCGCTTCCGTAAAAAATCCCGTTCCGGCAAAAAAGCGGGAAACGGAAACGGGATTCCCGCTTTATCCCGCGGGAGTCCCGACTACGCCAAACTCTGATTTTAAGGTACACTGAATCAAAAGTGAATTCTGCGTTAACACTGATGGAGCCGCAATGGTACTAGAGCTGCTCGAGAGTCTCGGTCTCGATTCTCGAGTCGAGAAATTTCTCGGTTTTTTGGGGTCTCGGTCTCGATCTCGGTCTTTTGATCGCGGTTTCCGAGATTTTTTTTACAACCCTAAAGATTGTGTTTTTGGGTCAGAATAATTTATTTGGTCAGCAAAATCATAAAGTTTTAAGGCAAAAACTGTTAACAAATAGGCCATAAATTTTCAAAAATGTTTCCCGGTGGCGCCTATCGGCACTACCGGGGACTCCAGTCAATATATTCTTTCAAAATTAATTTCGAAATCTTTAATGTTTTTTTATTCAAGACTTATTACTAAAACCGCTCAAATTTTCCTCGTCGGCGCCTATCGGCACCGCCGCCGCGCCCTTGGTGAAAAACACAAACTTCAAAAAAACAAATTTTTTTATTGCAAGTGATAAGCTAAGAAAAATCAAGAGTCCCGGCGTAATTTTGGCCGGCGAAATTTATCCTGTTGGCCTGTACCGCTTTTTTATACCTTTTAAGCTAAGAAATTTAGAATTTTTCAGGTTTTTTAAAAATTCGCGACAGCGGTATTTTTTCAAAGAAAAAATTAGAGGGTTGGGTTTTTAAAAAAAGCTAGTGGGGTGAAGTTTTAAAAAACTAGGGGGTGAAATTTTCCTATTTTTTGGCTTAGCGTCGAATCTTCCGGCGCCGAATCGCAATAGACGAACCGTGAGCGCCGATTTGATGGTGCCCGTTTTTTTCTGATAATTTTTTGAAGTAATTCATTCAATCCAATTTTTAAAAAGAAAAATGAATAAAATATACAATATATGGTTTTTGATGGCCCATGCATTTGCATTAGTAGAAATAAACAAAATTAGTTAATCTAGCAAAAATTTTAATAAATAAATTGACGTAACATTTATAATTCAGTAATCGATTAAACTTAATGCTTATTGCACAAATAAATATTTAATAAAAAATAATTATTTTATATGGGGCTTATTTTATTGGCACGATTGTTTTTCTAAGTCTTATACGGTAACAATATGGTTTGATGGTTTTTTTATAACGCCCTTTTTGATGGTTTTTGTATAGCGACATAGCACCCCTCAGCTTCAATTTCAAAATATCGACGACTTCAAATTGAGACCAATCAATATGAAGAGTATGCATTTATGGTTCAAAAAATGTTCTCCCTGCACATGGTTGGTCCGTCAATGATTTTATTTCGATTGTTTATGTGAACAAATTGCCCCTTAAAAGAGCCGTTATTACTTTATTCAGCTTATTTCAGATAAATAAATATGAATTTTCCGCCTCTTCGGCTAATCCTTCGTCACTTATTCAAACAAATCCTAAACCAAATGATCGTAATAAAAGGCAATTAAACAAATTAACTCGCAAGAAGCATTTTTCTAAATTTCACCATTAAAGAGTAACTTTTATTAAAAAAAACTCGCAACCATATTTTAGAAAAAATAATTTTTTTGTTTTTTGGTAAAATTGCCGCATCCCATTTAACCTAACATGAAAATTCAATAATAAATATGCAACTTCCTCCCTCCCCTCCTCTAATTTGAGATTTTTAGCACCTTTTTTCATTTTGAGTCCCATTCCGGGAATTTTACAATCATAAATTAGAATAAGGGGGAACTTACTATTAAAATTTTATCGTGCTGGGACGAAGTACGAATAGTGCAAGTGTGGGCGAAGTACGAATAGTGCAAGTGGGGGATTTCGGAGGAAGGGCCGTTTCAGTACGGAAAATTAATTTATTTAATTGACATTTAAATAAAAATAAATCCATATTTAAAAATATCACAGGCTTATAAATCCAAGGTTGTTTCTGATTGAATTAAAAATTAAATACTACGAAAGTTTAATAAATAATTTCCTATGCCAAATTTATTATATCCTCGAAGAAGAAATTTTGCAAACTTTTTATAAAAAACTTAACTGTATCTCACAATAAATTGTTTTACAATAGCTGCGCAATCGCTTTTAAATTGTGGGGTCAAAAAAATAATATTTCTTAAAAGCGATTGCGCAGCTATTGTAAAACAATTTATTTAAGTGTATGAATATTAAATATTCTATTACCAATAAGCATTTTACGCAATTTGGGACTGGAAATAATTTAATTGTAGATTTCGAAGCAAGATTTTAGCTAGGTTTTGAAATGAGACACAATACAATTTTGAAAAAGGATGGGTCGTTGGTGCCGATAGGCACCACAAGAAAATTCTGAAAATTAGTAATCAATTAATTGTTTAAAAAACTGTAAAAAAAGCGCTGCCGTACGATTCGTCCGCCCAGCTAACAAGTACCAAAGACATAAAATTATTAATTTTTTTAACATTCGACCTAGCTAAAAAGATAATGCCAAACAGGTGTGGGGCGCGGACCAAAAAATCCCGCGAATCGCGGATCGCGCCCAACTCTGATGCCAAAAGAAAACCACAAAAATTTAAAATAATATTATTTGTGGCACTTTTTAGGTTGGGCGGACGAATCGTCATGTTACCAAAAAAAAGTATTTAACTGCTTTCGCCTATAATAAAGCATACTAATAAATTTTTTGGGGCATCAATAATTGCTTTACAATGCTGGTTGTAAATGACCGCGTACTTTTATAAGTTAGTGATTTAAAAAATAAATAATAATTATTTTTTTTTATCTCACTAAGAAAAAAGGACATTTTTTATTTAAAAAATTCGACCCCTCCAAAAAAGGGCATTTTTTTGAAAAAAGAACATCTGATACCCATGTTTTAATAGCGTTATGTTAAAATAATTGTGAGATACAGTTAAGTTTTTTATAAAAAGTTTGCAAAATTTCTTCTTCGAGGATATAATAAATTTGGCATAGGAAATTATTTATTAAACTTTCGTAGTATTTAATTTTTAATTCAATCAGAAACAACCTTGGATTTATAAGCCTGTGATATTTTTAAATATGGATTTATTTTTATTTAAATGTCAATTAAATAAATTAATTTTCCGTACTGAAACGGCCCTTCCTCCGAAATCCCCCACTTGCACTATTCGTACTTCGCCCACACTTGCACTATTCGTACTTCGTCCCAGCACGATAAAATTTTAATAGTAAGTTCCCCCTTATTCTAATTTATGATTGTAAAATTCCCGGAATGGGACTCAAAATGAAAAAAGGTGCTAAAAATCTCAAATTAGAGGAGGGGAGGGAGGAAGTTGCATATTTATTATTGAATTTTCATGTTAGGTTAAATGGGATGCGGCAATTTTACCAAAAAACAAAAAAATTATTTTTTCTAAAATATGGTTGCGAGTTTTTTTTAATAAAAGTTACTCTTTAATGGTGAAATTTAGAAAAATGCTTCTTGCGAGTTAATTTGTTTAATTGCCTTTTATTACGATCATTTGGTTTAGGATTTGTTTGAATAAGTGACGAAGGATTAGCCGAAGAGGCGGAAAATTCATATTTATTTATCTGAAATAAGCTGAATAAAGTAATAACGGCTCTTTTAAGGGGCAATTTGTTCACATAAACAATCGAAATAAAATCATTGACGGACCAACCATGTGCAGGGAGAACATTTTTTGAACCATAAATGCATACTCTTCATATTGATTGGTCTCAATTTGAAGTCGTCGATATTTTGAAATTGAAGCTGAGGGGTGCTATGTCGCTATACAAAAACCATCAAAAAGGGCGTTATAAAAAAACCATCAAACCATATTGTTACCGTATAAGACTTAGAAAAACAATCGTGCCAATAAAATAAGCCCCATATAAAATAATTATTTTTTATTAAATATTTATTTGTGCAATAAGCATTAAGTTTAATCGATTACTGAATTATAAATGTTACGTCAATTTATTTATTAAAATTTTTGCTAGATTAACTAATTTTGTTTATTTCTACTAATGCAAATGCATGGGCCATCAAAAACCATATATTGTATATTTTATTCATTTTTCTTTTTAAAAATTGGATTGAATGAATTACTTCAAAAAATTATCAGAAAAAAACGGGCACCATCAAATCGGCGCTCACGGTTCGTCTATTGCGATTCGGCGCCGGAGGATTCGACGCTAAGCCAAAAAATAGGAAAATTTCACCCCCTAGTTTTTTTAACTTCACCCCACTAGCTTTTTTAAAAACCCAACCCTCTAATTTTTTCTTTGAAAAAATACCGCTGTCGCGAATTTTTAAAAAACCTGAAAAATTCTAAATTTCTTAGCTTAAAAGGTATAAAAAAGCGGTACAGGCCAACAGGATAAATTTCGCCGGCCAAAATTACGCCGGGACTCTTGATTTTTCTTAGCTTATCACTTGCAATAAAAAAATTTGTTTTTTTGAAGTTTGTGTTTTTCACCAAGGGCGCGGCGGCGGTGCCGATAGGCGCCGACGAGGAAAATTTGAGCGGTTTTAGTAATAAGTCTTGAATAAAAAAACATTAAAGATTTCGAAATTAATTTATTAATTTCAAATTCTTTTTTGGGTGAGAAACCTGTCCTAAAATCCGACCTTTCTCATTCCGAAACCCAATCTGGTACGAGAATTTTCTAAAAAACTAGGTGGTTAAGTTTTCGGAAAAACTAGGGGATGGTTAGTTTTTTTGAAAAAAATTCCCATAAATTAAAAAAAATTATAAGGCTGGTCCGCAGTTGAACATTCTTCCATTGGTCCGCAGTTGTCGGTCCGCTAAATATACCAAATCACTTATACAGTATAAAGAGCAATTGTTATAGTCCTATTTTTCCTCAAGATTTTTGAGATTTGTTTTGATTGATTTAAGGAATTTATCTTAATTCATTCTTTATCGAGTTGATTCCATAATTTGGTTGCCCTCTTTGCAAAGGTAATAAATTTTGTACCTAATTTGCATTTAGTATTAACTCTGTAAGAAGGGATATTAAAACATTGAGAATAAAAATGGTAGAAGGATCCAAATCGGTTCTGCCATAAATTAAGGCTACATTTTAAAAAACCCTTTCGGTGAAATAATTTTGACATTTTCAAGTTTTTGAGATACACCACCAAAATGAAAATTTGAAGAATTGGCAAAAATTCATAAAATTGAAAGTAATGGATCCCACCCATCTCATTCATCCAAAACTCAACTTATCCACACATCCAAAGGTGAATGGATGGGTTGGGTAGGGATGAGATGGACAAGGATGAGTTGGGTAGGGATGAGATGGACAAGGATGAGTTGGGTAGGGATGAGATGGACAAGGATGAGTTGGGTAGGGATGAGATGGACAAGGATGAGTTGGGTAGGGATGAGATGGACAAGGATGAGTTGGGTAGGGATGAGATGGGCAAGGATGAGTTGGGTAGGGATGAGATGGACAAGGATGAGTTGGGTAGGGATGAGATGGACAAGGATGAGTTGGGTAGGGATGAGATGGACAAGGATGAGTTGGGTAGGGATGAGATGGACAAGGATGAGTTGGGTAGGGATGAGATGGACAAGGATGAGTTGGGTAGGGATGAGATGGACAAGGATGAGTTGGGTAGGGATGAGATGGACAAGGATGAGTTGGGTAGGGATGAGATGGGCAAGGATGAGTTGGGTAGGGATGAGATGGACAAGGATGAGTTGGGTAGGGATGAGATGGACAAGGATGAGTTGGGTAGGGATGAGATGGACAAGGATGAGTTGGGTAGGGATGAGATGGACAAGGATGAGTTGGGTAGGGATGAGATGGACAAGGATGAGTTGGGTAGGGATGAGATGGACAAGGATGAGTTGGGTAGGGATGAGATGGACAAGGATGAGTTGGGTAGGGATGAGATGGACAAGGATGAGTTGGGTAGGGATGAGATGGACAAGGATGAGTTGGGTAGGGATGAGATGGACAAGGATGAGTTGGGTAGGGATGAGATGGACAAGGATGAGTTGGGTAGGGATGAGTTGGGTTTGGATGAAATGGGTGGGACACGAAAGCAATAATCAAAAATTTTTCTCGCCAAGTCTTTTTGATTTATTTTAATATTAAAAATTTTTTACCTTTTCGTAAAATAGCCATTTTGTCCCAAGGTTTTTTGGTTTTTTCAAAGCCTAACTTAGAAAATCTAGCTTCAAGGCCTCCCAAAAAACCCATAAAATGAGGCTGTATGAATTCTCACTAATTTTAACCTTTTAGTTTCTAGTGTCCATAATTTAAAACGTGGGCCCCGTTAGAATTCATGGGATTTCTTCAGCACTAAAATTCATTTCTTTTTTCTTCCCTCATATACCTTTTATCACTTTATTTATTCAGGCATCAGCAACAAGGATACTAACTTACAAAAAAAACAATGCAATTATTAGACAAATTGACGTCACCCTAATACATTCTGATCACATTCCAACCATTTTTCCCTTCTTCCAATGCTTCTTTCTCCCATTCGTCCCATTGTTTCACATTTTTATCAATTGGACTCCGTTTGATCAGCCACCAATAATTGTCACCATTGTCTATTTCTCGAATTGTCAATTGTTCACGCGTCAGTGAATTGGCCAATTCAAATGGATCAACCGAAGAATAAACGGAGCATAAACGAATGATGAAACTGACAGATGTGGTGGCATTAAGAAATGTCTGAGAAAATGGCAAAAGGATTAGGTGATTAATCCACATAGAACCGGATTCCGTCATATTTTTCAAGGGGTCCTAACTGATCCGGGATATTTGAAAAAGATTTTTAATACAGAACCCATGCCAAGCAGATGGGTGAAAATCCCAGATTGATGCTGAATTTTTTCAAACTAATCTTCTTTAAAAAGTAATCACCGCTTTGAGTGTGCCCAACGGAAACTGGTCTCTGTCCCAACCACCAAGCACTTTCGGTTGGCCATCCGCGCGTGGTGTGTGCAACCATTTGCACACAGCTTGGCCATCGGATGATCCCATGGAGTCATCGGGCGGAAATTGGAGAACATTATCATAGCAAAATTTGATCAGTCGAAGATTGGTGCAATCACAGAGTATGGACGATGAAATGAAATGACGGAATTGTTGAAAACCAGAAGGATATTTAATGTGTAATTTAATGATGACGGACACATTCAGCAGGGGCCAAATGGAAGTGGTAAAAGTATTCCAATTCGACTCGCCATAATTGTGTAATTCCAAACAGACATTTGACTCAAAAAGACGACCAATGCGTTTGAGAAAAGCAATGGCATCCGCAGAATTGATCAACCTATAAAAAGGAATGGTTGAGATGAATAATTTTATTCAAATTCATGACATTCACCAGATGTTAACAGAAAAGAAGCCGACGATTGAATTGGGCAATGTTTTCTGCGGAATTGGCAAAGATTTCTCCGATCTATCGTCCTTCGTTTTGACAATTGTCTTTGACCAAATACCCAATTTTCCAATTGTCCATTTTCTGCTTTTGAAATGAGTGTCCACCAATGCGTCGTATCGGTGGGAGACCAATGCCAATTCCAAGCCGACTTTGGCAGGTGACAGCAAACGGAAGACATCGAAGTAAATGTCGTTGCAAATAAAACTGAAAAAACAGTTTAAAAAGGTTGCAACCCCCACTTTAATATTAAGCAAGGTTCGCAAGTGTCCTTATTTCTAAGATTGTCCTTATTTTCGGGGGTTCTACTAAAAAGTTGCTTTTTTTTGTTGGCAATTTTGTGGTTTTTTAATCCTCAAAAACGGCCATTTTTAGACCCAAATCCTTTAGCAAATCAGACCCAAATTTTCAAAAATTCCCCCAGTGGCGCCTATCGGCACCACCGGACTCTTTTTCGACTTATGTTTTCTTAAAATTTCTCAAAAAACTCACAAAAATCGGGCTTCGATTTTCCTCCCTTTTGTCCTTTTTTTGAAAAAAAAAAACTTGCGAACCCTGATATTAAAAAAATGTCGGGATTTTCCGTGATTGTAAATTTCGGGGTCAATAATACCCAAAAAGGGTCAAAAATTCTCAGGAAAACTTTGTTTTTGTGTTTACATTTCCCCAATTTCATATTAAACTCACATTCGCTTTAGATTTCGGTCCGCTTCCTTTGGATGGTCCGACATTTATGAAGTTGGTCAATCCTTTCTTTTTTGTTGATAATTAACTTTTATGATTATGGCTGTAAAATAGATATTTTCCTTAAATTCCAACTTGCTTATAACAAAAAATTGTTTGACTTAAATAAGTTAAATAAACAGACAATCCTTTCCTTTTATAGAGAGACACGCATGAAAATTGCAAGTGATGATTTGGAGCAGTTTATGCGTCCAATCGGCGCCATGACGATTCGTTCGGTTACGAGTCATTCGCCCACTAGGGTTAGGCAAATTTGATTTCCCGGATCCGGAATCTAAATTTCCAAAATTTGCCGGTGGGATTCGAAACCGAATTTTCATTTTTTAAAATTTTTCGGCGCGTTTTTCCGGATGATTTCCACTTAGCTTCTACTGATTTTTATAATGAAATTTCTTTTTACTTTTTCGAGATTTTCTTGCCTTAAATGCCTTTTATGGAATTTGCTATTTTAGTGCTTTTTTGGCATTTTTGGGTGGATTTTTTCATAATTCTGAGAAATTTCATAAGCAAAATACCATAAAAATAAAAAATAGACCCCTAAAAATATACCTTTCAAATTTTGAAAAAGTACACCCCCTAAGAATGGAAATTTTTTCAGAAAATTTGCCCTATTAAATTTAAGTTTTTTATCCAAATTTTATTCTTAAAAATTTTTTCCCTTAATTTCCTAAATATTAATTTATTTCGCTTGTCTTATGTGATAAGGAAAAAAAGATTTTCTATGTGATTTTGACTAAAAATTGCTTTAAAAAAACTTACTGCTTTAAAACGGCAGTAAAAAAATGTGCGTTCAAAAATTTATATGCTTTTTTTGTGCCTTTTACATGCCTTTCAAGTGCAGTCTTGGAAATAAGTACGCTTCAAATTTTCAAAGCACGAAAGCCGAAATCCAAATACATATTTCGAATCTAAGTACATATGGCAACCTTTTTATAGAGCATACCAATCACCAATCCCGAATTCCGGATCCGAGTTCTAAAAGTCGAAAAAAAGATAAAGAATATATTTGTTTTATTTTCATTTAACAAAAAAAAAAAGAGCGGCAGACTTAACAGATTAATTAATACTATGGCTTTTTGGTTAAGTTAACGGGACTTTGAGTTGTCGAAACATCATTTTTTTATTATGTCGGATATTTATAAATTTTTAAAAAATCTTCTAAAATTTGTGGTCCAAAAAATTGGACACCAGAATTAGGACAACAAAGGAAAAATCTGTCAGTAGCAAAAATTTGGACACCTAAGAGACTTTGAAAATTCAATTCAATTAAAGAGGAAGGCATACGTTAGGCAACAGACCAACATATTATAAAAATAATTTTTATGAAACAAGCAAACTGGGCCGTTTCGTAAATTCCGCCACATTGGGCGTTTCGTAAATAAGCAGCCTCATTATGATACTAAAAACAATTTAATTTACTCCCTTATAGAAAAAGTGCCATACAAAGGGAACCGCCCAGTTCGGCGTGGACCCTTTCGGCGTGGCTGGCCATAACTTTTTTTCATTTTCGTCCAAATCAAATAAATTAGATATTATTTCAAATCATTTGACGAGATTTATCTACATGCAAAATTTCAAAAATTTTTGAAAATATACAAAAAAGTTTTCAAAAAATGGAATATTTCTGGATAATTCGGCGCATCAGGTCATAACTTTTTATACATGGATGGATTTTTTGATTTTTTGGCAAGATAAACCAAACAAGCACATATAGAGCTTTCTGATGATACCAATTGTATTTCATGCTTTCTCAAAGTTGGCCACGCCGAAATGACCCGGACCCCCATAAAAATTAGAATGAAAAAATGAATTAAAAGTAGGGTGCAATACCCGCATGCGGGTAGTGCTCTATGCGGGTAACGGGTTTTTGAATTTAGGGCGGACGGGTAAACCCGTACCCGCAGCGAGTTTCGAGGATGTGCGGGCGGGTACCCGGGTCAAAATATCTCCCGCCATCTGTGCCGTAAACCTATTCAAATGATTATTTTTGTGAATAATGTCGGATTTTTACATATTTCGTAGTGTTGGCATACAAAATTCCTGCTTTGCTAAAAGTCTTTCGCTTGATACTGACGTTGCCGGGATTGAGTGAAAAATTGTAAGATCGGGAAACTGTTTAATTTTTGAGGATTTGGGAGCTTATTTTTCAGAATACTTACAAATTTTTACGGTAAATTTTGAAAAAAATCATAGTAAATGCTGTCCGGCGGTGCCGATAGGCGCCGCAGGGAAAATTTTTGAGAAATTAAATAAAATTTATAGAGAAAAATTGGGTAAAAAAGGTCCATTTTTTGACATTTTTAGTTAAAAATAATACCCGTTTTTGCGGGTACCCGCAGGGTTTACCCGGTACGGGTTTAAATTTCAAATCGGTTACGAGTAAGAACCGCATGCGGGTTTTTTCCTTAAAATATGCGGGTAAACCCGTACCGGTACGGGTATGCGGGTACGGGTATTGCACCCTAATTAAAAGATATAATATTTAAAGATTTTCTGTAAAAACAAACAAAAAAGCTTACAACACCTTCGATTCCCAGGACGTAATATTTTGAGCAATAAATTATTAAAATAATTCAATTTTAAGTCATTTATTCTACATAACCTAAAAATTTTGATAATGCATAAAATAGACTTCCGAGTTCCACCTGTTAGTTTGGGCCACTGGTGTTAGGGTGCGAAGTGTTTTTTTTTTGTAATAATTTCCGAAAATTTTTCTTTGGTTTTCATTCAGCCTGTAAAATGTTCGGTATGTATGCCCCCTTTAGCAAAAAAAAATATCCTCGATTTTTTTGAAATAATAAAATTGTTTTACGGATAATTAGCGTTGGATAACTTTGAAAATCTTGGTCTCCTTCACGTTCAAAATTCTTTTTGGTAGCTTATTTTTTAATTTTAACCGTGCCAACTCGTTTCCAATGTATATTTAGTTCATTTGAATCCATTTGTTGCGTAAATGTGAATTATTAATTTAGACGTTTTTCGAATTCTGGTTCGGAGTTCGAATGGGGTGCTAGGTCGTTTCGTAAATCCACCACTATGGGCGTTTCGTACATCCGCCATTTTTTAAAGATTTTCGAACATAATTTGTTCTAACTTTGCTCAAACTCAATCAAATTAAATAAGATAGTTTTTAACTTGCTCTATTAGCCATTCAAATTTCAGAAAATTTTATTGAGTTTTAAGAAACGTATGAACAGCAAAATATTTTTTTCACTTTGATGGCAACAACTTTCTTAAAACTTAATAAAATTTTCTAAAATTTTATAGGCTAATAGAGCCAGTTAAAAGCTTTCGGATGATACGAAGATTATTTAATTTGATTGAGTTTGAGCAAAGTATGACGCAGCATTATGTTTGGAAAATCTATAAAAAGTGGCGGAATTTACGAAAACGTTCGAATGGGACGGATTGGATGTCAGAATCGGATTCTCTGACACTGAAAAGCTCCATAAACAATTTTATATAAAAAAAAAAATAATATAATTATTTAGTCAAAGTTATACTTAACTTCTAATAAATATTATTTTTTATTCGGTTTATTTTATGTAACAATTTCGATGAAATACGTAAATATATTGAACGAAAACAATAAATATAGAAGAAGTTGGTCATAACATATTAATTAAGAAGAGAATCTCGATGAATATGAATGACCAAATGTTGAATAAATTACTTCAAATTTAATTAAATTTAATTAGGGAGCAAATAAAAAATTATAAATTCAATTTTTAATTTCACGGCTTGCTAAAGGTCTAACTGGCGAAACATCCTAGACAACAAAAAGCAATGGGAAAGGATATGGCACGATTACATTTGGGGATGAACAGAAGGATTAGCTTGTGATGGGATGGGAAAAGACAAGTTTATGGGAAGATGGCACTGATTGGTTGGAAGAAAAATAGGGCAATTTATATTATGAAAGAGTTTGAAAAATAATGCAAAACATGAAGCAGCGGATATAGCAAGATGCATTTTTACATTTACGCTTTATATACCTTAATAATTGAAATTTTTATCTTTTTTTAACTTAGTCACAAAATGCGGATATATCCGCGGACAGATATTACCAAAAATTGGAGGGATACAAACGGGCACGGATGTGAACCGTTGGATATGTCGGACATGGAAACGCATTTCCTAAAATAGAACCCCCGGGGGTTCTATTGTTCAACCCCCCTCAAAAGGGGGGTTATATTTTAGGGGGGGGGGGTTCTAAATTAGGGGGAGGTTCTATTGTTCAACCTACTATTTTTTCTTGAAAATTGCACATTAGGTATTTGGAAAAAATAAAAATTTATTACCGTCAATCAGCTCAAAGTTTCGTTTTATCATTTAAGGAAGTTTCTTCTGCATATATTTAGTACCTATTACAAATTCTTTGACCTTCTTTCAAATGGACGAGCAAGGTACCTCATCGGAATTGTCAAAAAAGGTAACCGTTAATGCTGTACTTTTCAATTTTTCATTCATCAATTATGTCTGTTGCTACTGCAACAAGCCCTGTTCGGATGCGCAGCGCAAGCACATCAACTGTCCGTCAACAACAAAAACATGACAAATTTTATGGTAAATTAAACTTTTTTTCTTTTTTAATGCTTTTTATTCTAAGGCCAATAACTAATGGCTGGAATACTTAATACATAGTCACAATTTCTCTCTACGCCGACCAACAGTAGTGGCACAAAAAACAACTGAAGAGTACGCCAAAAAGAGTCAATTTCATTATCTACGGTGCATCACCTCTTACATAATAGCAAGTGAAAATTTTTGTCAGAATAGTTAAGGTTTCCTTTTTAGCTATACAAAGGTGTAGGCATGCGACGAGACGGCCGTCCAAGGGAGGGACATGTCTGGCCGAGAAAGTGTCCAAAACAGTCACCGTACTCAACACTGGCCTTGAAAAGGCGTGTGTTAGCTTCATCACCACAGCATGGCCAGACGGGACGAAGCTACAAGCGTTCGTGCTCCTTCCAAAAAAGCGGCCCATGCCAACTATCATCAGGCGCTTCAAGGGTGTCTGATATTGTGTTGGTGCGGACGCACATGGATGGATAACGAGCTGACAACGGACTACTTGAAAAAGGTGAGAAAAGCAAAAAGCAAAAATTGAATGAGCTTTGCTTTGAAGGCACCTCCAATGCGCGTCTATTTGGAATGGGTCGCTTCGGCATGGCAGGCAATACCAAAAGGACGTATCGCCGACTCTTTCGTCACGTGTGGCATTACAAAAGAAACCGGGGGCCGAGATAATGAGAAATTTCATGTTTTTAAGGCAGTCGTCAAAGTAGTTATGACGCTATGATTTTATATTTGGCAAATTTATCGGTTTACCTATGCTCTTTTTTTGTTATTGACTATTGTATTTTCAAAAAAAAAAAATCTTTTTATTCAAATAATTGCACTTTTTCAAAAAAAAATTTTGAGGGGGGTTATATTTTAGGGGGGCGGTTCTAAATTAGGGGGGGGGGGGGGGGGTTCTATCTTAGGAAATACGGTATGTCCGTGACCACCCTATTCTCTCTCTCTATCTCTTTCTCCCTGTCTCCTTCATTGCAACCAAATTAAATAATCCCAGTACCATCCGATAGCTTTTGAATGGCTCTTTAGCCTTCAAATTTTAACAAATTTGTTTAAAAAAAAGTGGCGAAAAAGTACAAAAATTGATATAACTCTAAAATTTAATGAAATATTAGAAATTTGGATGGCTAATAGAGACCTCGGATGATTCAAAGATTATTCAATTTTGTTGCGTTTCAGCAAAGTTATGATGATGTAAAATTTTTATATAATTGTTCTTAGAAAATTAATGTTTTTTTTCCCGTGCGTTTGAAAAAAGGTTGCATCCTGGTAAAGCGGAAAAGATTAAATGAATTAATAAAATCAATCTTATTTTCAATGACAAATTTCAAAACTATTAGAAAAAGATATTTATAAAAGTCGGTTTTGGTAAAAAAAAAAAATAACGAATTGAAAAAAAGTCGACTGAGCCGATTTCTAATGGTTTCAAAAGTTGTACAGTTACCTTATTTTAGGACTAATTCTATCACACTTTTTAGAAACAAACGAACTTTTTAATGCCAAGTGTTGAGAAAGGAATAACGAACCATAATCAGAACTGACAATTAAAAAAAGCTAAATAAAAGTCAGATTTTTTCCTTTCGCTAATCAATTAATTACCCAGCATTCATTAATACGCTAATTGCCATCATTCAGTCATTATTACGTTCAATTTAATTCGTTAATTGCTTCCGCTTGTGCTGCCATCGATGGGAGACTGAAAAGATTGCAAAGATCCAAAACAGCAAAGACCACTTTACCAGATTAACTCATCATTAAAATTTAAATCGAGCCCATTCCATTGTCTGTTATATATTTCGAACTCCCATTTGTCCCATTGAAACAAATTTCTCTCATTCGGCCCGCGCTCAATCAGCCACCAAAGATTGTCTTCTCTGGGTCCTGTAAGATTCAGACAATATTGAATTTGACAATAAAAATTTCTTTATTATTTTGTCTGCATACGATTAAGACAAGGCCTAAAGATTAGCCCAGAGTTTGATTTTGTCCATATTTCGGCATTTTTGAAAATTTCATGAGAAAAATACTCTAAAAAACTAAAATACACCCCTACGAATCAACTTCCGAAAAATTATCAAAAAATACACCAAAAATGCAAAATTTTAATTTTTTGGCACATTTTTAAAAATCATCTGTGGATCGGGAGAACTATTATATGAGATAAAAATTTTTAATTGATTTTTATTTTTTGGAAGTCTTAAAAATTGAATAAAAACTTTAAATTCTTGGCATAGGACGTAACTGTCCCAAATGTATAGCGACGGAAATGGAAGGGAATTAAAGTAACTCCCTTTACTGCCCTATCATTGCCACCTTTCCAAAGTTTCAATCGTTCACCAGTACGCCAATTCTTCAATTCAAATGGGACCGGCACCACAGTGGGAGGAATAAATAGAGAAATGACAAAGTTGACGGAAGTGATGGCATTAAGAAATGTCTTAAGGGGTGAAGGGATTGCTGGTGTTTAATAATTAATAATTGCGTTTTCTCATTTTTCTTTTTCCTCCAATCCCTCCAATTGATTTCGAAACAAAAACTGACCGACTGCAGTTGCTCAACCCATGACGACATTTCTTCTTTATAACCCCTTAACACTTTGGGTCGGCCATTTTGGAGCGGCGTGTGCAGCCATTTGCTCAATGCTTGGCCATCAGATGCCCCGGCACTGTCGTCGGGCGGAAATTGGATAAAAAGGGCAGAGTCAGCACAGACCGATTTGAGATTGGCACAGTCGCGGAGAAAAGATGGCGAAAAGCGAGTGCGCAATTGGCCAAATATGCCGTTGCTTTGAAGTCTTATTTCGACGATGCCGCACAAAGGCCGAAGGATGCTGATGAGTAAGTGCCAATTTTGTGGTTGGTCCAAACGTAAAGAATTGCCAAAACCAAATTGGAAAAAGGGAAAAAGACGGCGAATTCGGTGGAGAAAGGAAAGGACGTCGGAATTAATGAATCTGACCAAAAAAAAAAAAGAAATACGGTAAAATAATTAATTTTTGTTTTAAAGATGAAAAATCTTATCCAATATGTTAATCATAAACCGATACCAAGCCTAGACTATTTATCTGACATTATAAGAAAAGTTAAAAAAAAAATCGAAAAAGATACATTTTCTAATTTATACGAATTTCGTTTTTGAAGGGAACCGCCCAGTTCGTCGCTGTACGTTTCGTCACGGAGCCATAACTTTTTTCTTTAGTAACAAAAAAATAAAATAAAAAGTGGTATGGTTCGAAAATATTTCATATTCTCTATTAGCCTGCAAAATTAAAAAAAAAATTCGTTAATGTACAAAAAATTATGGTAAAAAACTCAAAAAACCATAATTGTTCAGACTTTTTTGGCCACACTTTTTTGTAACTCAATGAATCGTTTAAATTCTTAACATCCATACAGGGAACACATAGAGCTTTAAGGTGTTAAAAATTATTTTTGGATTGGTTGATTAAGAAAAAAGATAATGGCACTTCAAAGTGGGCGGCGACGAAATGTTATCGCGACGAACTGACCTTGACCCGTTCTTGAACTTTTATTGAATAATGGTATCTGGCCTGCAAAATCTCTTTCGGGCGGTACCGATAAAACACAGGGAAACCTTGAATAATATATATATTGCCAAGGATTTTGAATTATTGCTTTCCTTTGCTGGAAATCATTTCTTAATTCAATCGGATCCACAGAATTTGATTTTGAACTCGTTTATCACAACCCACCCAATGACAATGTATCGAAATCCGATGATGCCATTCGGTAAAGGTTTTTGCGGAAAGGGTAATGGCATTTTTGGTCCAAATGAATATTTGTGAAATTGTGGCATGCCATCGCAATTCTCTGAGCGTTCAATTCTCCAATGTCCAATTGCCCATTTTCTGCTCATAAAATGTGTGTCCGTCAGCACATCAAAGCGATCGGAGACCAATGCCATTTTCAAGCCAACTTTGGCAGGTGACAACAAACGGTAACAATCCAACCAAATGTCGTCACAAATGTACGGTATGTCCTTCAGGTCGAAAATGCCTCGGCCAAATCGGGCAAACATTCGCTGTGCCGCTTTTTCACTGATTGTCCCTTCTCCATACACTTGGCAAATTGCTTGGGCAGCTTCCGCCACATTCGATCCCTTGTGAAATTCGAACAGGAGAATGTGTCGCAAATAAATTTTGGGACTGTCAAATGGCGGTTCCATTTTTTGTGTTTCTCTTTTTTAATTTGTAAATTGGAAAATGAAATATATGCAAAATTAAAAGAACAGTTTTTATGGCAAATAAACTTTTGGAAAAAAAGAAAGAACTGCAAGTGAATAGGCATGCGAAAAATGACTTCTCAATTCTTCTGATTTTTTAGGTCAGATTGTCCAATTTTTAGTTCATTAAAGCAAAGAAATGACCCAACTGCAGAAAAAGATGAAGAAAAGGTGGGCATGGGAAAGAATATTTTTTATTGGTTCTTATCCTTTTTGCCCCCCCCGCTCCCCCGAAATAATTCTTTTTTAATTTTTTCCTATGTCTATTTTACGCGCTGATCACAAATCTGACACCCTTTTTTTGATCAATTTTGAATCCAGAGCTAAATTGGAAGTAAAAGTCAAAAATTTATTTCTTTAAAAATTCAAATTTATTTCTCAAAATCAAATTCTAATTAGCGCATAAATAGACCTAGAAAAAAATGAAAAAATAATTGTCGGGGGAGGGGGGGGGGGGGGGTGGCAACGCCCATCATTTGGGAAATGCAAACAAATCCCCACCCCATCCCCCCCCCCAGGGTGGCGATTTTGCCACCTTTTGGTGGCATTTGCCACCATTTTGGGGGTCTTGCCACCATTTTGCCACCATTTTTAGTATTGCCACCATTTGCCACCTTTTTGGATTTTGTAAATTATTTAAATTTTTTTAACAAAATGCCAAATTTTAGATTTATTCATCGTTTTTTTTCAATTTTCTGACAAAAAAATGTTAAAAAATGACATTTTTTTACACAATTTTTCTCTATAAATATTGTTCACTTTCTCAAAAATTTTCCCGGCGGCGCCTATCGGCACCACCGGACAGCACTTACTTATAAATTTTTTCAAAAAATATCTTAAAAATTTGTAATTATTCTAAACAATGGCTCACAAACCCTTAAAATTAAACAATTTTTGGGGCTTCTGTTTATAAATCTTAACAAAATTTTTCAAAAATTTTCCCGGCGGCGCCTATCGGCACCGCCGGCTCACCTAAGCATAATTTTTAGCTTTTTTAAGATCACGGCAAAAAAAAAACAGGACAAAATGAAACTCCTTTTTTGATTGTTCCGGTGCTTATGATTTATTTATTTCCAACACTGATTTGCTCCAACTTGTGAGACGCAATGAAAAATATAACATTTGAAAATGTGTATGCATTTTTGAACGATGTTGACGCTAAAAATTACGTGCCACCTTTTTTAAAATGTTTGCCACCTTTTTGCCACCATTTTTAATCCCGGCGCCACCTTTTTAGACTTTCGAGATCACCACCCTGCCCAGATGTGATGATTATTCATCATTTTGAGAGATCAATGATTACTTTTCAAATTATGGTTTGATGTTTTTGATGCTTTTTCTGTTTTTTTTTTGGAAAAATATCCTCAAAATGATTATTTTTCGGATAAATTCCATTAACAAATCTGACCCAAATTTTCAAAATTTTTCCCGGTGGCGCCTATTGGCACTAGCCGACCCCTTTTCGATTTGGTTTTTCAAAATTTATCTTAAAAATCATAAAAAATTGGCGTTTTTGATTGATCGCATGGCATGGTACGAGAAAAAAATATTAACAATAATTTGCAAAAAGCCAAGATTTTTAAGCAAATGATAAAAAAGCGCGTCCCCCGCTTGATTTTGCGAATTTTTAGTTTTTTCTTTAAGTTTGCTGCTTAAAAAAAATTCCCAGTAATTTTTTATTGAAAAATCTCAAGACTTAGAAATTTTTTAAAAATTTGGCGACGAATCGACTATTTTGGCTTGGGTGACGAATCGACACGCGACCAATCGACACTGCGACCAATTGACGGGCAGCGAGCGCTAGCAATGCTGAAATCGAAATCGAAATTTCACAGAATTCGGCGGGCCATAAATTTAGCCTTTTTCGATGATAAATCTGATGAATTTTGAATGTAAAAACTATCAATAAAAATGCTACATATTTGTTACCTAAAATCAGCAAATTCAGTGTTTGGTGGGCTGTAACTTTTGTTAGAAGCGTCGCCGGGTAATAAAATTGTACCATTCGACTTCACTCATCGAGAGGAATCGAAGGATATATATGATATAAAAATCAAAGTTGTCAGTTTCCTTAAGTTTTACCTTAAAAATTTTTAATAAAAGTCTTAATGAACAAATTTCTTAATTGTTAAAAAAATCCTTTTTTAATTATTCATTGCAACAGAGTTGTTAAATTCTTTTAGTTCCATAGATTAACGATAGGGATGGTATTTATAGGTAAATACCTAAAATTTTTGCACACTTAATACGCGGAGATAGGCGCGAAAAATGGGTTTTTAGCTTAGTTTGAAGCTTCTACACCCACTTTTATAATACCTATTTTTACTTATTTCGGGATTTTCTACCTATTACCTAGTTACCTAATTTTATACCTATTTCGACATTTTTGGTGACTTTTTCAGGATTTTCAGTAATTTTATAAGGAAAAGGCCAAAAAAATATGAAAAATAGACCCCCTAAGATGGGTTTTTAAATTTAAAAAAAAAGTATATCCCTAAAAACAGGAACTTTTTCTTAAAAGAACCCATTCATTTGAATGAATTTTACGCAGGAAAATCTCGAAAATTTCTGATTTGTAACGCCAATAAAGAGAAAATGACCATTTTTTGTGCTCAAAAATCGTTAATAACAAAATTTTCTTCCATTATGCCGCGCTTCAATTAGACGTAAGAGTGTCTCTTGGGTCCTGTAAGATTCAGACATTGAATTGACAAATTTTATTTTTGTCTATAGATTAAGACGCTAAGATAGCCAGAGTTTGATTTTGTCCATATTTCGGCATTTTTGAAAATTTCATGAGAAAAATACTCTAAAAACTAAAATACACCCCTACGAATCAACTTCCGAAAAATTATCAAAAAATACACCAAAAATGCAAAATTTTAATTTTTTGGCACATTTTTAAAAATCATCTGTGGATCGGGAGAACTATTATATGAGATAAAATTTTTAATTGATTTTTATTTTTTGGAAGTCTTAAAAATTGAATAAAAACTTTAAATTCTTGGCATAGGACGTAACTGTCCCAAATGTATAGCGACGGAAATGGAAGGGAATTAAAGTAACTCCCTTTACTGCCCTATCATTGCCACCTTTCCAAAGTTTCAATCGTTCACCAGTACGCCAATTCTTCAATTCAAATGGGACCGGCACCACAGTGGGAGGAATAAATAGAGAAATGACAAAGTTGACGGAAGTGATGGCATTAAGAAATGTCTTAAGGGGTGAAGGGATTGCTGGTGTTTAATAATTAATAATTGCGTTTTCTCATTTTTCTTTTTCCTCCAATCCCTCCAATTGATTTCGAAACAAAAACTGACCGACTGCAGTTGCTCAACCCATGACGACATTTCTTCTTTATAACCCCTTAACACTTTGGGTCGGCCATTTTGGAGCGGCGTGTGCAGCCATTTGCTCAATGCTTGGCCATCAGATGCCCCGGCACTGTCGTCGGGCGGAAATTGGATAAAAAGGGCAGAGTCAGCACAGACCGATTTGAGATTGGCACAGTCGCGGAGAAAAGATGGCGAAAAGCGAGTGCGCAATTGGCCAAATATGCCGTTGCTTTGAAGTCTTATTTCGACGATGCCGCACAAAGGCCGAAGGATGCTGATGAGTAAGTGCCAATTTTGTGGTTGGTCCAAACGTAAAGAATTGCCAAAACCAAATTGGAAAAAGGGAAAAAGACGGCGAATTCGGTGGAGAAAGGAAAGGACGTCGGAATTAATGAATCTGACCAAAAAAAAAAAAGAAATACGGTAAAATAATTAATTTTTGTTTTAAAGATGAAAAATCTTATCCAATATGTTAATCATAAACCGATACCAAGCCTAGACTATTTATCTGACATTATAAGAAAAGTTAAAAAAAAAATCGAAAAAGATACATTTTCTAATTTATACGAATTTCGTTTTTGAAGGGAACCGCCCAGTTCGTCGCTGTACGTTTCGTCACGGAGCCATAACTTTTTTCTTTAGTAACAAAAAAATAAAATAAAAAGTGGTATGGTTCGAAAATATTTCATATTCTCTATTAGCCTGCAAAATTAAAAAAAAAATTCGTTAATGTACAAAAAATTATGGTAAAAAACTCAAAAAACCATAATTGTTCAGACTTTTTTGGCCACACTTTTTGTAACTCAATGAATCGTTTAAATTCTTAACATCCATACAGGGAACACATAGAGCTTTAAGGTGTTAAAAATTATTTTTGGATTGGTTGATTAAGAAAAAAGATAATGGCACTTCAAAGTGGGCGGCGACGAAATGTTATCGCGACGAACTGACCTTGACCCGTTCTTGAACTTTTATTGAATAATGGTATCTGGCCTGCAAAATCTCTTTCGGGCGGTACCGATAAAACACAGGGAAACCTTGAATAATATATATATTGCCAAGGATTTTGAATTATTGCTTTCCTTTGCTGGAAATCATTTCTTAATTCAATCGGATCCACAGAATTTGATTTTGAACTCGTTTATCACAACCCACCCAATGACAATGTATCGAAATCCGATGATGCCATTCGGTAAAGGTTTTTGCGGAAAGGGTAATGGCATTTTTGGTCCAAATGAATATTTGTGAAATTGTGGCATGCCATCGCAATTCTCTGAGCGTTCAATTCTCCAATGTCCAATTGCCCATTTTCTGCTCATAAAATGTGTGTCCGTCAGCACATCAAAGCGATCGGAGACCAATGCCATTTTCAAGCCAACTTTGGCAGGTGACAACAAACGGTAACAATCCAACCAAATGTCGTCACAAATGTACGGTATGTCCTTCAGGTCGAAAATGCCTCGGCCAAATCGGGCAAACATTCGCTGTGCCGCTTTTTCACTGATTGTCCCTTCTCCATACACTTGGCAAATTGCTTGGGCAGCTTCCGCCACATTCGATCCCTTGTGAAATTCGAACAGGAGAATGTGTCGCAAATAAATTTTGGGACTGTCAAATGGCGGTTCCATTTTTTGTGTTTCTCTTTTTTAATTTGTAAATTGGAAAATGAAATATATGCAAAATTAAAAGAACAGTTTTTATGGCAAATAAACTTTTGGAAAAAAAGAAAGAACTGCAAGTGAATAGGCATGCGAAAAATGACTTCTCAATTCTTCTGATTTTTTAGGTCAGATTGTCCAATTTTTAGTTCATTAAAGCAAAGAAATGACCCAACTGCAGAAAAAGATGAAGAAAAGGTGGGCATGGGAAAGAATATTTTTTATTGGTTCTTATCCTTTTTGCCCCCCCCGCTCCCCCGAAATAATTCTTTTTTAATTTTTTCCTATGTCTATTTTACGCGCTGATCACAAATCTGACACCCTTTTTTTGATCAATTTTGAATCCAGAGCTAAATTGGAAGTAAAAGTCAAAAATTTATTTCTTTAAAAATTCAAATTTATTTCTCAAAATCAAATTCTAATTAGCGCATAAATAGACCTAGAAAAAAATGAAAAAATAATTGTCGGGGGAGGGGGGGGGGGGGGGTGGCAACGCCCATCATTTGGGAAATGCAAACAAATCCCCACCCCATCCCCCCCCCCAGGGTGGCGATTTTGCCACCTTTGGTGGCATTTGCCACCATTTTGGGGGTCTTGCCACCATTTTGCCACCATTTTTAGTATTGCCACCATTTGCCACCTTTTTGGAATTTGTAAATTATTTAAATTTTTTTAACAAAATGCCAAATTTTAGATTTATTCATCGTTTTTTTCAATTTTCTGACAAAAAAATGTTAAAAAATGACATTTTTTTACACAATTTTTCTCTATAAATATTGTTCACTTTCTCAAAAATTTTCCCGGCGGCGCCTATCGGCACCACCGGACAGCACTTACTTATAAATTTTTTCAAAAAATATCTTAAAAATTTGTAATTATTCTAAACAATGGCTCACAAACCCTTAAAATTAAACAATTTTTGGGGCTTCTGTTTATAAATCTTAACAAAATTTTTCAAAAATTTTCCCGGCGGCGCCTATCGGCACCGCCGGCTCACCTAAGCATAATTTTTAGCTTTTTTAAGATCACGGCAAAAAAAAACAGGACAAAATGAAACTCCTTTTTTGATTGTTCCGGTGCTTATGATTTATTTATTTCCAACACTGATTTGCTCCAACTTGTGAGACGCAATGAAAAATATAACATTTGAAAATGTGTATGCATTTTTGAACGATGTTGACGCTAAAAATTACGTGCCACCTTTTTTAAAATGTTTGCCACCTTTTTGCCACCATTTTTAATCCCGGCGCCACCTTTTTAGACTTTCGAGATCACCACCCTGCCCAGATGTGATGATTATTCATCATTTTGAGAGATCAATGATTACTTTTCAAATTATGGTTTGATGTTTTTTGATGCTTTTTCTGTTTTTTTTTTGGAAAAATATCCTCAAAATGATTATTTTTCGGATAAATTCCATTAACAAATCTGACCCAAATTTTCAAAATTTTTCCCGGTGGCGCCTATTGGCACTAGCCGACCCCTTTTCGATTTGGTTTTTCAAAATTTATCTTAAAAATCATAAAAAATTGGCGTTTTTGATTGATCGCATGGCATGGTACGAGAAAAAAATATTAACAATAATTTGCAAAAAGCCAAGATTTTTAAGCAAATGATAAAAAAGCGCGTCCCCCGCTTGATTTTGCGAATTTTTAGTTTTTTCTTTAAGTTTGCTGCTTAAAAAAATTCCCAGTAATTTTTTATTGAAAAATCTCAAGACTTAGAAATTTTTTAAAAATTTGGCGACGAATCGACTATTTTGGCTTGGGTGACGAATCGACACGCGACCAATCGACACTGCGACCAATTGACGGGCAGCGAGCGCTAGCAATGCTGAAATCGAAATCGAAATTTCACAGAATTCGGCGGGCCATAAATTTAGCCTTTTTCGATGATAAATCTGATGAATTTTGAATGTAAAAACTATCAATAAAAATGCTACATATTTGTTACCTAAAATCAGCAAATTCAGTGTTTGGTGGGCTGTAACTTTTGTTAGAAGCGTCGCCGGGTAATAAAAATTGTACCATTCGACTTCACTCATCGAGAGGAATCGAAGGATATATATGATATAAAAATCAAAGTTGTCAGTTTCCTTAAGTTTTACCTTAAAAATTTTTAATAAAAGTCTTAATGAACAAATTTCTTAATTGTTAAAAAAATCCTTTTTTAATTATTCATTGCAACAGAGTTGTTAAAATTCTTTTAGTTCCATAGATTAACGATAGGGATGGTATTTATAGGTAAATACCTAAAATTTTTGCACACTTAATACGCGGAGATAGGCGCGAAAAATGGGTTTTTAGCTTAGTTTGAAGCTTCTACACCCACTTTTATAATACCTATTTTTACTTATTTCGGGATTTTCTACCTATTACCTAGTTACCTAATTTTATACCTATTTCGACATTTTTGGTGACTTTTTCAGGATTTTCAGTAATTTTATAAGGAAAAGGCCAAAAAAATATGAAAAATAGACCCCCTAAGATGGGTTTTTAAATTTAAAAAAAAAGTATATCCCTAAAAACAGGAACTTTTTCTTAAAAGAACCCATTCATTTGAATGAATTTTACGCAGGAAAATCTCGAAAATTTCTGATTTGTAACGCCAATAAAGAGAAAATGACCATTTTTTGTGCTCAAAAATCGTTAATAAAAAAAATTTTATTTACCTATTTTGGTACCTATTTTGGAATTTTTATACTTATTTGATGCATATTTTGAGATTTTTTTAAACCTTTTTAAGTACCTATTCTGCGATTTTTCTTACCTAAAAATATCATCCCTAATTATCGAGTAAGAGAAGTCGAATTATAAAATATTTTTTCATTTTCATTTAATTTTTACAAGTTGGACGGTTGAGTCCCAAGCCATTTTGGCATTTCAGTCCCGGGTCTGTAACTCTTCAGGGAATGGTTTCCGCCAATTTTTTTTTGCGGTTTCTTACTTTACAGACCGAGAGGAGTCGATTGATATATAATTTGTTCGATTTGGAGTCTGGGCCCTATGAACCATATTTACCCTAAAAAATTTAAAAAGTTGAATAAATGAAAATAAAAAAAGGAATAAAAATATGCCTTTATTACCAAATGTGTCAAATTCTAAAGATACATCCCGAGTACTTTCCAAAGACCATTTCCTCCATATTTCATCGCTTCGTTCTCCCATTTGACCCATTGTTCCGCACTTTTGTCAATTGGACTCCGTTCGATTAGCCACCAAAAACTGTCATTGTCAATTCTTCGCTCGGAGGTTGGAACAGTGGCGGAGAATGGACGGAGAAATGTAACGGCGGAAGTTTTGAAGAACAGATGAATATTGAAAGTGCATTTTGATGATGGCGGAGACATTTAGCAGAGGCCAAATGGAAGTGGTAAAATTGTCCAAATCGGACTACCCATAAATGTGTAATTCCAAACAGACATCCTTCTCCAAAGCACGACCAATGCGTTGAAGAAAATCAATGACATCAGAATTGATGGCACTATAAAAAGTGTTGAAAAAAAAACAGCCTATGAGACTTACAAAATGTCAACAAAAGAGAAGCCGACGACTGAATTTGGCAAAGGTTTTTGTGGAAATGGCAATATTTCTTCCGGCGGATCGTCATCGTCATTCTCTTTGGCAATATTGTTTGAGTAAATTCTCAATTTACCGAGTGCCCATTTTCTGCTTCGGAAATGTGTGTCCACCACTGCGTCGAATTGGTGGGAGACCAACGCCAATTCCAAGCCAACTTTGGCCGGTGCCAACCAATGGAACACATCGAAATAAATGTCGCCACAAATGTAACTAAAAAACGGCAAAGTGTGGGGGGCGGGAGGGAAGCACAAAAATTTCATTTGACTTTTGCTCATTTTTCGGGATGTTTGACTTTTTTTTTTTGCCTATTTTTTACTCTTTTGAAAATTTCACAAGAAAAAATCCCATAAAAATTCAAAAAGACCCCCAAGGATAGCAAATTTCGGTTTTAGGCCAAAACATGTTTGCAATCGTAATATCGAATTGCCATTATGTTTTTTTGGCTCAGTTACATCTATTAAGTCATTTAAAGTTCAAAAATCGAAATCTTAAATTTAAGGGTTTTTCAACTTTTTGTTCGAATTTGGGTCTGTAATTCAAAATTAGTCGAAATGGATGCCGGAATCTTGCTCAGCGACCCTGAAACCCCTAGTAAAAATGTTTCCAGAACTTTTATAGCAAAAAATAAAAAAATTTGAAAAATTTGCAAAAAAAGCGGACCCAAACTGCACTAGTACCAAAAATTTTGGTAATAGGTAGATTTGTATACGATTTTTAGCGAAAATTTCTTATTTTAACGGATTCCCAACCCCTAACCCTTTGATTTTGTACCCCTTTTCTTTTGTGTGTAAATTTATTTTCCCATTTCAAATTTTAACTCACATTCGCTTCAAATTTCGCTCGGCTTCCTTTGGATGGTCCGACATTTTTGAAGGTGGTCAATCGTCCGTTGGTTGTCAATAAATAATTATCAAATGAATTTTTAAAGATAAAAAGTCGGAAATTGAAGGGTTGACACTGGTAAAAATTTATTTTTATTTTTTTGTTGTCTGAGAAATGTGTGGAAATGATGATTGATGTTGGATTTGATCCACTATTGGTTAACTATTTGAGGATTTTCATCATTAAAATTTTCATGGTACAAAAGTATCAGTTTTAAATGATTGGGCACATACAAAAAAAGAGTAAACAAATCTGTTCAATAGAATGCCGGCACATTTTCCTAAGCCAAAATTAGTCGTTTTGCCGACAAATTTTTAAAAAGTCATATAAAATACGTTTCCAGGGGTTTTCGGGGTCGCTGATTACGAATATGGCATCCATTTTGCCCAATTCCGAACCCCGGACCTGAATTCGAACAAAATATAGAGAATTAAATTTTTCCGAAAATTGGTTTTTATGGCGAAAACCCAACAAAACACAGGAAAACGGTTAAAACACAAAATAATTGCATTATTTGTCGGTAAAAACAAATTTTCGAAAAAAATTAATTCTCTATATTTTGTTCGAATTCAGGTCCGGGGTTCGGAATTGGGCAAAATGGATGCCATATTCGTGATCAGCGACCCCGAAAACCCCTGGAAACGTATTTTATACGACTTTTTAAAAATTTGTCGGCAAAACGACTAATTTTGGCTTAGTCGGCAAAACGACGGGTCGGCAAAATGACGGGCAGCGAACTTTTATGCGATTCTGATTTGTATTCAGGGGTGTTAGGGGACGCTGACCACAAATATGACATCAGATTCGCGTCCAGACATTTGCGGACGAAACACGAAAAAAATTTTAAAAGGCAAAAAAACCAAGAAAAAATTATTTAAAACAAACCGTGGCCTAATTAGTTCGGTCTACAAAATGTGTGTCTCGGGCCCGGTACAAAGACGATTCGTACTATTTTAGGTTAGCTTTTTTTCTCTGTTCTCTTTTGTAAAAGCACTATCTCGCTTTTTTCTCTTTCTATGTTTACTACACAAATAGTACGAATCGGGGTTCGTCCCTCGGGCCCAACCGTGTAGACACAAAGTTAACAAAAAGTGCCTGGAGAACAAAACAACAAACTTTTATTAGGGTTTTGAATATTCCAAGATATTTTAAACTGATAATACTCCCTATGCAGTTATCAGTTTGACCTCAGTTTAGGATTAATAGTGATGAGGCCATGCCTAGTTGCAATCATTTTTTTTTCTTGATTTTTTTTTTTGCTTTTAAAAATTTTTCGCGTTTTGTCCGCATATGTTCGTAAACAAATGCCCGTCCGCAAATGTCTGGTAGCCATCAGATTTTCATATTGTTTTATCTAATCCGTGATATTTATGTTATGATTTTTCATCACGTGTTTTTTCCACCTTTTTTAGTGGCATTCGAATAGAATAAATGTTTGTTTACATTTATTTTGCACATTTTCATGCAGGCAGAGGCCACCTTGCCGATAGGCGCCGTCTGGCACTTTTAAAATCTATTGAATTGGTGTAACTGATTTTTCACATAAAATGCCCCATTTGAAGGGTTTGAATGAAGTTTATGAGAAAATATGTATTTAGTTTAATTTGCATACTTTTGGTTAATTAAAAAATAAAATAAAATGGAATCGTTTTGTTAAAAAAAATTAAAATAAAAAATTGAAGCGCTTTGGGCTTGCAATTTTCTACCAAAATTTTTACTCCAACTTCCTTCTTGAGGGTTCCACCTTAAAAGATGTATTTTTTTCATTTTGTAAATTGAAACCGGTCTCCCCCCCGTTTTGCCATTATGCCCTTTTTGGACCCCCGGATTTGGGTTTCGGTTTTTGGCTCAAAAAACTTCGGTTTTCGTTTTTGGTTTTGGTTCGGTCAAAGGAGCAAGACCTACCCTAATAAATTGAATTAATGAGAAGAAAATGGATGATATACTATGTGCTGCGTTGGGCAATATGATGACCCAAGAAAAGTCGATAAACACAACTGAATGGCATTGGTGAAGGGAAGAGGAGGGCTGAGTGGTAGGATGAACATGACAAAATGGAATATGAATAAAAAAAATTGACTTGTAGGCTATACAATAATTTTATTTTATTTTAGTCTTTTTCCAATTTATTTAAGAATTTGACACCCAATTTTAATGGGGAAAAAACAGCGCGGGTGTGGCAATATTTGCGAGAGTGTCGCCGAATTACTTTTCAGTGGATGGAATTTAGGCAAAAGATGCACTTGGTTGAAAATTTTCTTCTTTGTTGAGAAAATTTTGAAAAATAGATAATTATTTTAGAAGTTTATTTTTTTTTTTATTTGCAGAATTTTTGAGAAAATACCAAAATTAACACAAAAATAGGCAATGAATACTCTTCCATGTTTCTTCAAATCAAATAAAAATCCATTTTTACTTTCATATTCAAATTTGTTATATAAAATTGCTTATCATAATCAATGGCCCTAAATATATAAAAAACATAAAAATGCTTTAAGATATATAAATTTTTTTTTTTTACAAATGCTATTAAAAAGTAATGATCATAATAAATCATTTGCTATGACATATCATAATAAAACAAAAAAATAGGATTTATTAAAATTCATTTAACTCATATTAAAACCAAATGATCATATAATTTCTAAATTCACCAAAACCATTTCTTAAAATTTAACTAAATTTACTTGTCATAACAAATTTATATCAGATTAGTTGCATAATTAATGGCGCCATAAATAAGAAAAAAGAAAAATATTACCTAAATGATTTGAAATGATTTAAAAAAAGATTTTTAAAAATCAATGACCATAAATATTCATCTAAATCATTTTGCTTGAATTCTCTAAATTTTCATAATGTTATTATTTTTGGCTACCCACATCAGAGATGGACGAAATGTTTCGTTTCGTTTCGTCGTCAATTTCGTGCTTTTTTTGGCGTTTCGTGTTCGTTTCGTTTCGTAAAAGTTGTTGGGTTTCGCTTCGAGTTTCGTTTCGTCTAAAAATTTTTGACCCGTTTCGTTTCGTGTTTCGTTGCTTAAAATTTTTTTTTTTTTGTTTCGTTTCGTTTTGTAAAATTTTTTTTCCTTGTTTTGTCCATCTCTGACCCCCATGAAAATGGCAAAATTGAAGCGTTTATAATTCGTTAGATTTATTCAATTATTCAATTGTTAAATATTTCTTTCTTCATTATTTTATATATTCTAAATTATCGTCGATTTTTAGTTATCCTAAAATTAAAAAGGAACCAAGTTTTAATGAATATGCTTTTTTAAACTTTGAAACACAGCCTTTTTCATTCTTTCAGGTAAGCACAGATACCTATGCATTCTTTTTCGTAGCACGACAATCCGGCAGTGGACAATTCGGCAGCGACAATTGGGCAGTGAATTTTAATTTAAAAAAATCGACATTCAAATAAATGAAATGGGGAGGCATAATTTTTATTGGAAATTATTTATTAATTGCTAATTGCTGCTTCAGTTTTCGGCAAGATTTGGTTGTTATAATAGAATAGGAAATGATAAAAGGCAAAGATGGGCATAATTATGTTTTCGTTTTATTCACATCCATCTCTTCTCTAACTCGTCTAACCATTTTTAATGGCCTTTACACATCCATATACAGAGTTATATTTGATAAAAATAAACTACGTATTTAATATCTTTATGTTTTATTCATTGCCGAATTGTCACTGCCGAATAGTCACTGCCCAATTGTCACTGCCGAATTGTCGAAAATCACTGCTGAATTGTCACTGCCGAATTGTCCACTGCCGGATTGTCATGGAGCCTTCTTTTTCAACATCCCTTTTTTATTCATTCGCTTTTGTTTCGCTTGGCGTTTTGTTTCATTTGACGCTCTCCGCATGGAGCGATAGTTTATGAAAACAGAATAATTCAAATATATTAAAAATATATTTAATTAAAAAATAGCATTTATTTAAAATGAAAAATTATATATTTTAAGCGACTAAAGCAAACGCGGCGGGTGGTGGTCGGTCTCCCGGTATTGGCACCAAACTCGCTGTTGCGGCATGGCTTGCTTTGGTTGTTATAATGGAATAGGGAATGATGAAAAGCGAATATGAACATAATAATGTTTTCCTATTATTCACATCCATCTCTTCTCGGACTCATCTAGGTAATCATTTTTAAGGGCCTTAGCACAAATATGATTTCAATTTCAATTATAATTTATATTTGTTAACTATGTATTTAATAATATATATAGTGAAGGAAAATTGGAATATATATATATTTTTTTCATAGTCCCCTCTGCCCTAAAAAAATTTGGCAATGTATTACATACCATACCAATAAGACCGTGATTCACAAATTTTTTTTTTAATTAGATGCCGCCTTCCGCTCTTCAACAACCTGTGCAGCAAATAGCCGTACCACCATCACCATATGTGCAGGAAATTTGTGGTGTACCACCGCCACCTCATCTTGATTTAAATGAAGAGGAATGTGAATTCCTTGGTTACTATGATGGTATAAGTGATGATATATACTGGGACCGGTTGTGTTGGGAGCCCTCTCCCTCCCCCCTCATCTGCTAGGGTGCTAGGTCGTTTCGTAAATTCCGCCACTATGGCGCTTCGTAAAACCCGCCATTTTTTTTTACAGATTTTCCGAACACATAACTATGCTCAAAAGTAATGAAAAATAAGCAACCTTGGTGTCATACGATAGCTCTTGATTGGCTCTATTAGCCTTCTAAATTTCAAAAAATTTGATTTAGTTTTAAGAAAAACATGGCCAAAAACTATCTTATTTTTCACTTTCACAGCCCCAATTTTCGTAACACTCGGTCAAATTTTTTGAAAATTGTAGGGTTAATAAAGTCCTTCAATAGCTATCGGTTGATACCATGTTTAAATGTCATCAGCAATGAAAAATGGTCGAAAATTAGCCTTTTCATTTGGGTTTGTTAACTGTTTTGATGATCGCCAAAAGTAATTGTAACTTGAAAGATTTAAATCCTTTCAAAAATTGTCTTTTTTATAATTTTTAAAAATTCTATGTATGTTTTATAAATTTTAACCTAAAATGGTGGAAACGACCCATTTTAGCTTCATGGCTGAAACAACATGACCCCTATGCAACCAATTTCCTGGGCATTAATTGGCCTTCTGTGCTATGTTATTGATGCATAAAATGATGAAAATAGGGTGTAAAATGAAGATAATTTCGTGATTTAAACCGGTTTAAAATACATTTTTTGGCATTTCCGTACCTCGGCCCGATCTGTCGAACAATACCAAAATAACAGAATTTGATTAAGTTAGAAAAAAGTTATAAGGTCTAAAGTTGGCTGGTCTGCAATTGTCGGTCCGCAGCTAAGCAACCCGTTATAAATGCTAAATAAAGTATAACTGACTGATAAATATATATATTTTTTAAAAAGATTAAGTTTTAATATTTTATATTCATTTGCCATTTTCAGATAAATATTTAATTAAAAAAAAATTGTTTGCAAACAAAGATTTTTTTCTTCTCAGATTTTGCCAACCATAACATTCCCTTCTTTTCGTTGTTTTTATAAAGATTTTATAAAAATGAAAAAATTTTGCCATTTTCGATTAAATAATACCTTAATTTTTGACTGCAATATTACATAAAATAAATTAAAAATAATTCTAAAACTAACAGTCATTTGCTTTTTTGTTAACTGTTTTAAGCATCATTAAAAGTAAAGTTTGAAAATGAATTCTTTAAATTTCATTCATTTTAACATATTTACTTTATTTTTTTATTGTCTTTTGTAAATTATGACCCAACTGAGGTATTTTAAAAATAAGCATATTTTATTGATTAAATAATAAAATAAAAAAATTTCCTATGTGTTTAGATTGATGCTGACGCATTAATAAATAAAAATATTTGGTAATAGTATCGATGGTACCACCATTTTTGAAAAATAAAATTTCAAACATTTTATTGTTAGAAAAAAAAATTCTTTTGGGGGGTTTTTGAGGTCGCTACTTACGAACCATTCCAACCGATTTTGAATGCCGGAGCAGAATTCGAACGAAAAGTCAAAAAATCAAAATTTTTAAGTTCGATTTTTTGAAATTTATTTTTTCAAAAGAGTTGTACCATCGGCACTACTACCAAAACATTTTAGATGTATTCTTTAAAAATCAATTTTTTTATTGCATTTTTTTGCTTTTTATTACTGCCTTTCGCAAACTGTGGTGACCCAAGGATGGTAATTCTGAAAAAATAAATTGTAATTTTTCTATGTATTCAGTTTGATGATGAAGCATTGGTGGCTTTTGTGAAAGGACCTGCCATTTTTAATGAATTTTGCACCCAAAAAGGACTAATTAATGAACAAAGCCGAGAATATTTGTCAACAGTTATTGGCACCCATCTTGGCATTTTGTATTATATGAAAAGGAATTGGCAATGTGAAAATGTGAATGGTCACTATCAATATGATAAGATAGAATGCGAAAAGTTGCAAAAATATCTGGAAATTTTGTACAAATATTTTTCCAATGTGCATACTGTTGCTGGTCATATTGCCGTGCCAATATTTGCGATTCGCCGCCTTTCACCTGCTGAGGAAATTAACCAATTGGCCCAAAAATTTATTTCATTTTTTTGCAATTGTTATTCAATTAATGTAAATTGTCAATACAGAATGAATTATTTTAATCCAATCATTTTGCAAAATGCAGAAGAATTATTGTCTAATAAAATAAAAGAAATGGCAAAAACAGAAATGGATAAGTTCGGAGCTGAAGAATTTGATGAAAAAATGGGTGAAGAATTTGATCAAAAAATTGGTGAAGAATTTGATGAAAAAATGGGTGAAGAATTTGATCAAAAAATGGGTAAAATGTTGAAAAAAGTAGTAGAAAAAGCAATGGAAAAGGCCAAATTGGAAAAAGATGGGGTTCAATTTGAGCAGATAGACAACAACACTTCATCATCACAACATTCTTCATCTTCATCTTCATTAACGATAGATGAAGCATTGGCATTGCGTTATCATCACATTGTATTGGAAAATGTGCCAATATATGGCATCAGTGATGCGGTGAGTTTTCATAAGAATAATTTATGAGGTCAATGGCACTTTAGTTTCTTTCTTTTTTGGTAAAATTACATAAATTTTTAAAAAAAGATTTGTTTTGGGCTTAAAAAAAAATTGTGACCCAAACTTTGGTATCTTTTTAGGCTATTAAGACAAAATGTAACCTCGGACACCGTAATCTACTCTTACAATAATGATAATTGTTATGAATGAAGTCTTAAATGGAGCCAAAAAACTCTAAAAAATTAAAAAATTCTGTAATTATCTTTTTAATTTTATAGATCGAAGACGAAGCTTTTCTTGGATTTGTGGATGAAAGCATTAATTTTGAAAACCATTTTAAACACATATTTGGCGTAACCAAACAAATGGAAAAGGAGTTTGAGCAATTAAAAAGCCATTTTATTCAAACATACGAAATTCATCTTGGCCTTTTGCATCTGATGAGAAAAGAATGGCATTGTGCCAATGCCAAAGTCAAAATTGAAAATGAATGCGACAGAATTCGACGATATTTGGACATTTTCTATGAATATTTGTTCAGAGTGCGCTACGGAATTAGGGCAGTGAAGCCAAAATTTCAATTGAGAGAAACCAGTTATAGTCAGATAATGTGGAAGTCGCCGCCGATTAATGATGAAATTAACAATAGGTTATACCCGTTAAGAAATGGGCCCTACAAATTTGTTGATAATTTTCTAAATTCAGACCAAACAGCCGAAATCTTGTTAACGTTTTAAGCTTGATGAATATGTTAGCAAAATTTTATTTTGGCTTCACACTGCATGGACAAATTTATCAAAGGGAAGACGTGAAGCAATTGTCATTAGCTCTGCAATTATTAAATGAGAATGAATTGAATTATCCCTTAAACTCAGCAGTTAAATATTCGGGTTAGCTTGTCATTTCAAATAAGTGACAAAACAAAATTTGATTTTAGAAATTACAAAAAATGCATTCCATTACGATGCTGTAAAATTAGCGGTTGCATCAAAAGATGGAAGTCAATTAAATGCTAGTAATTTGGAAGGTATTAATTTCCAAATTTTAGCATATATAATAAAAAAAAGTTAAGTTTATTCAAATTTGAGACTTTATTAGTAATTCTGAAAATTTCTTAAAGATGGGGAGATCCATGGGTGTTAATAAGCGCCTTCGGGACAATATTTAGATTTTGATATTTTTGTTATGTCAGTTTTGAGAATTTTTTTGCGAAAAAATAGCCTATTAAGACAGAATACAAAATTTAAAAGGTTTTCCATTAATCAATAAAGTGCATTCTTTAAATACAGCCGAGGTCTACCCTCTTGGAAGAAATATGTATTTATAAATTTCGCGTTTAATTAGTCAAGTTATAAAAGACTGCCAAAAATAACTAATAAACCAAATGCATTTCCAAAAATTTTTTGATCGATTAAGTCCGTGAATTTGGGGTAGTCGTATACACAAAATCAAATATTTGTTTGTTTCCCTGTAGCCTTATTACGATATGTTTTTGACCAAAAATTGAAAGAAATGCATGAAAAATGGGTCAACATGGCACTCGAAGAAACGGACAAAATGAGATTTGGCTACACCAACAAATTTTGTTCCTTGATCATGTCACCATTTACGAACATTGTATCCCATTGATGTGCTTCACCAAAAACAACTGTTTGCGCTATATTTGTCTCCGACAACAATTTCTCTGAGCATTTCCGGCTTCGAAAGCATAAATTTTCGGAATTTTATAAAAATCTTAAAAATTTAGTCTCCTTTATTCTCTTTCTTAGATTTTGGAGCATTTATTTATAGCTGAGATTTAAATAACGGCTTTTTCTTTTGTCCATTTGCATTTCGTCATATTTAATATTATTCCAATTCTTTATAAATTGCCTGCAATTTCTTCCTTAATTATTATGCTTTTATAAAGGCTCTCTTTTGTTTTTTATTTCTTAAATTTGTACCTTTGATTTTAATTAAATTCCTTTTCATTTTTAAATATTTTTGCAAATTCGAATTGTTTTCTGTAAATGTTTGCACAGCTGTGAATAATTATTTAATTTGTAAAAATATAAAATAAATAGATGCCAAGGAAAACCGCCAATTTGCACGGACACGAGGGCATTCGGCTGCGAGTTGGACACACGCGACAGACGATGGCACTGTTGCGCGACATACTGTGACGATACGGTGCCAACACGGGTGGCACTAGGCACACAAAATGGAAGGTGCAGTGAAAAAGACGGGGGAATAAATTATAATAATCCATCGTTCTCATCAATCAAGTTTGGTTTAAAGGACATATCGAATTGAAATGGCACATAAAATTTTTCAAATGCTTTGTACAATCGAATGATTTTTTTCGAGAATTTTCTTGTTTCCGATAAGCATTTTCTTCATTTCGACACATGTGAGTCCGAAATCGATTTCAAAACCTTCGATGCTTTAATGAAAAACTTTCATCATGCTTTCAAATTTTTTGGAATTCCTTACGGTAGGGTTCGGCGGTGCCGGTAGGCGCAGCCGGGAATTTTTTTTTGAAAATTGGGGCAATTTTTAACAATTTTTTGTCAAAAATATTCAATTTTTAGGCTTTATTTGAAAAAATCTAAGAGATAGAGGTCCGGCGGTGCCTATAGGCGCCGCTGGTGAAATATTTTTAAATTTCAGGTGATTTGCTAACAGATTTTGTCTATAAAATAGTTAAAGGGCGAATGAGAAGTCTATAATAATTCTTATTTATTTTAAACGATTAAATGTTTCCAAATAAAATTGTCGAATTATAATTTGCATTCATTGCGATAAAAATTCCTTTGTTTTGAGGTTGCACTGATGTGGCCAGAGACTGCGAGCAAAAAACCGTGCTGGGACGTTTGTTAAATACCGCCATTTCTTACTGAATTTCCAAACATAATTCGACATAACTTTGCTCAAAAGCAATCAAATTAAATAATCTTGGTATCGCCCGATAGCTATCAGTTAGCTCTATTAGACTTCCAAGTTTCAAAAAATTTGATTAAGTCTTAAGGAAAATATGGAAAAAAACTATTATTTTTTACTTTGACGGCCATCGCTTACTTAAAACTTGATATTAATATGAAATAATAATTTAAATTTTTAATGCTAATTAAAGCCTAATATTTTTGTAGCTAATTAGTTATGTAATTATAGTTTGACTATGACCAAATGGTACGCTACTGCACAAAAACGTGTAATGTGTGCCCGGGAATTTGTGAACATTTGGGCACAGATTGTCCCGATCGACAACGGTTGGGCTATTGCACGAATGCGGTAGGCACAGAATAACATTAATAATAATGAGTAATCATTTCGTTAACAAGTTTAATTACTTTAATTCATAAAATAAATACATTAATTTATAAATAATTCTTTATTAATAATTTTAATTTACTTAATTTTATTTATCTGTTTAGGTGTATTATGATTTAATGAATTGGCAGTGCCCGAAAAGTTGCAACAAGCATAAAAATTTGAGAAATACTTTAAAAAATTCTTGCAATACTCTTAAAAAAAAATTCATAACTATAATAATATTGTTTCAAAAGATTAGTCTTAGTAAAGGAATTTGTAAAATATTACAGTGACAATAGTCTTAGTTTTTCACGTCAATGCACCTAATGTTGAGATAAATGCTAAGAAAATCTACGCGAATGGAGGACCGGTGGTGCCGATAGGCTCCGCTGTGGAAAATTTGAAAATTTTGGGTTTTCAAAAAAGCTAGTGGGGTGAAGTTTTCAAAAAAACTAGGGGGTGAAATTTTCCTATTTTTTGGCTTAGCGTCGAATCGTGCGGCGCCGAATCGCAAGTGACGAACCGTGAGCGCCGATTTGATGGTGCCCGGTTTTTTTTTGTCCCCAATAACGACGCCTATCAGCATTGCCGACCCTGCCCTTTTTAATTTTTTAAAATGAAAAAATAAGCCGGAAAATACACAAATAAGTGCTTAGTAGTAAAAAAAAAAAAATTAAAAAAAAAATTCGTCCTTTTTTTAAAGAAATTTCTCGGTCTCGGTTTTCGATTCGAGAAATTTCTCGGCTTTTTAGGGGTCTCGGTCTCCATCTCGAGTCTCGGGAAATTTTGGGTCTCGAGCAGCTCTAATAAAAAGGTCTATCTAATGGCGTCTTCATCAATTGGATTAGTCTTATTACAATTAAAAATGTTTGTGGGATGTATGTGCCGTAGCGCGACATTTGCGCCGCGACACTTGCGCCGCGACTTTTGCGCCGCAGACACTTGCGTCGCGACTTTTGCGCCGCAGACATTTGCACCGCATTTTTTGTGAGGCAGACACTTGCGCCGCCCAGCAAAATCGACATTTGCGCCGCAGACATTTGCGCCGCCCAAGAATTTTTATTTTTTTTTCAACAAATTATTAAATTTACGCGTTTAAACAAAATAAAACACTTGAAAACGTGAACCCAAAAACCTAACCCCTTAATTTAAAAAATAAAATTTTAAAAATAAAGGTTGGGTTTCCAAAAAACTGAGGGTAAGGCTTTTAAAAAAGCTAGGGGGTGGGTTTTCAAAAAAAACTGTGGGTTGGATTTAAAAAAAACCACCTTTTAGAAAGGTTTTAACTTTTGATTGAATGCGTAAACTATGATTGAACACGCAAACTGTGGTTTGTCGCGTAAATTTAATAATTTGTAAAAATAAAAATTCTTGGGCGGCGCAAATGTCTGCCTCACAAAAAATGCGGCGCAATGTCGATTTTGCTGGGCGGCGCAAGTGTCTGCCTCACAAAAAATGCGGCGCAAGTGTCTGCGGCGCAAAAGTCGCGGCGCAAATGTCGATTTGGCTGGGCGGCGCAAGTGTCGCGGCGCAAGTGTCTGCGGCGCAAATGTCGGCGTTCCGTATGTACCAGGGATGCCGGCCGCCCGTTCGTCCAAAAAGTCACGAGTACGAGTAAAACAAGTAACGGGTAATTTATTGAAATTTCTTGAAAACTCAGAACCCCATTCTTACCAGAGTGCATAAAATTACTCGTTGTTACCGTGGCAAAATACGAGTAACGAAAAGTCAAAAATCACGAGGATAAAATTTTTTTGTGTAATTTAAAACTGAATTGAATGAGTTGGATCGAATTACGAAAACATTTACATATTTTCAAAGGGGTTTTCCAGCCCTATTATTCTGTTTTTGTACTTCTTGTTCAGTCAATTAAGTTTTTAAACAAATTTATTTTCTAATTTAAATACAAAAAGCATGAAAAATTCGAAAACTAATGTTAATATTTGATTATCTTTTTTGAAAAGTTCTGACAAAGATTGTGCCACCGCAATTGGCATTTGTCCATCACTAATTATCACTCATAAGGGCCGATGTGAGCTGCTAAGAGCGGGGCTATCAATCACACTGCCCGCGGTGGGTACTTGCGCATGATTTCCTGCTGGAAAAGCAATAATTAAAACAATTACTATAAAGTATTATAAATTAAATGCTTTATTATTTAATTAGTTGGTTAATTACTTATAATAATTAGCTATTTCCTATTTGTTAATCCAAATGCTTTTACCCTTTGGGCTGTCGAATCCCACTTGGCCAATGCTAATGCGAAGATTGTTGCAGACTTCGTCAATCACTTGGATTTGGCGTCTAAACTTTGCAGCCAAATCACTCCATTCGCTGTTGTTGCCGACGTGGGAAGCGGCGGAGGCGGCGACGCCGAACAAAGCACGGACAAAGCCGAGGCTATGAGAACACTGATCTGATAATGAACAATGAAAAATTTATTAATAAATAAACAAAAAAAAAAAGGGCGGAAGTTAATGGATGATTAAGGCTATAGCTCCGCCATTGATCACTTTCACACTGATGATCAGAGATCACTTTGCCATCCCTTACCATCAGTCGGGGGCAGACTCGCGTTGATGTGTGCCACGAGTGTATTGCCGCCACCGCTAGGGCAGCCCACGATGGACTTCAGTTGGCCTTCCAATGCCATTGCAATGTTTTGGGCATTTGAGCAAAGCGATGCCTTTGGCATTGAGGCGGAAAAAGCGGTGGAGTGAGGGGACATCAGCGAAACGATGTGCTGACTGCCGGGACAGCACGGATCTGAAGAATTTGAAAAGAAATATGCCAAAATAAAATGGAAATGGTTTTACGGGGTGCCGAAATGCACAATTTGCACAGCAAACAAACAATTGCGATGACAGAGAGCAGAGAAGGGGAGGAAAAAGAAGACATTTTGTTGAATTTGGAATAAAATGAATGAATGGTCGGCAGGGGATGGCAATGGCTTCTCCTCACTTTGCTTAAATACCATTTTTTGAGGGATTCGTTGCGACAAACGGAAGTGCTGCAGCGGTGGCACGCGCAATTTTATTATTCAAAATTTGGTGGATATTTCCTGTGAAATATTATCATGTGGATGATTTGATTTGATATTTTCTTATATTGATTCTATTAAACATTAAAATTTGTTAGAGAGAGTATTTCTTTATTCGGAAATGGTTTCATTTGAAAAAAATATCCAATTAAGAAAGTTATTAATAACAATCAAGCAAAATATATTTCTGCACTTATTCTAGTTTGTCAATGCTTCTTTTTTTATGCTAAAGTATCATTCCTTTTTTTCCAACAACTATATTTTATTACAAATATTTTCAGAAATTTCATCATATTTAAAATTAATACACGACTCTTCCGAGCGGATCTCTCCATATTTTTGGTTGTTTTCAATTTTGCTTAAAATGGCTTATAAAAAAGATGCGATTCGACTTCACTTAACGAGAGGAACCGAATGGAATACAATTTGATTAATAAGCTTTAATTATTGCATAATTTTGGGCTGCAACTTTTGTTAGAAGCGTCTTCCGGGTAAAAAAATGGTGCCATTCGACTTCAGTCAACGAGAGGAACAAATGATTATATAATTTGTTATGCGAAAATTTCCTTCACTTTTTCCAGCATATCAAACAAACAGGGCAGGGTATACATAAGTCGTTCGGAACAGTAAAATGTGCGGTGTCCACATGCAATTGCCAAAATTGGAACAAATAAAAACGGAATGCTATGGGATTGGCCCATTTGTTTGTCGTTAAAGCGAGACCAACGGTTCATTCCATTCACTGATTTTCTCATTATTTCGATGAAATACCTAGGTTAGTCATCATTTTCCGTCCCATGACTTTTTGTGGGAATTTTACCGAGTTTTCACCTTTGATCCCACCCATTTTTTTTTTTTGGTTGTTTTCAATTTTGCTTAAAATGGCTTATAAAAAAGATGCGATTCGACTTCACTTAACGAGAGGAACCGAATGGAATACAATTTGATTAATAAGCTTTATGAAACACAACAGATGGAACTGGACGAAGACTCCGAATCGGATGAAAGCGATGAAGAGAACAGAGAACTCATCGAGTTTCAGCGCGGAACAACAACTATGGGAGAGTTATGCATCTGGAACCAGGGTTTGCGTTAAATTATTGGAACATTTTTTTTTCTTGTTTTAGGGTTCCGTTTCACTCGCAGTAGATTAACTATTTGTGTCCATTTTAGAAACAAATGAAATTTTTAATGCCAAGTGTTGAGAAAGGAATAACGAACAATAATCAGAACTGACAATTAAAAAAAGCTAAATAAGTCAGATTTTTCCTTTTGCTAATCAATTAATTACCCAGCATTCATTAATACGCTAATTGCCATCATTCATTATTACTTTCAATTTAATTCGTTAATTGCTTCCGCTTGTGCTGCCATTGATGGGAGACTGAAAAGATTGCAAAAATCCAAAACAGCAAAACCACTTTACCAGATTAACTCATCATTAAAATTTAAATCGAGCTCATTCCATTGTCTGTTATATATTTCGAACTCCCATTTGTCCCATTGAAACAAATTTCTCTCATTCGGCCCGCGCTCAATCAGCCACCAAAGATTGTCTTTCTTCTCTGGGTCCTGTAAGATTCAGACAATATTGAATTTGACAATAAAAAGTTATTTATTATTTTGTCTGCATACGATTAAGACAAGGCCTAAATATTAGCCCAGAGTTGAAAAAAAAGTGCCAAAAAATAGACATAATGTCCTAATGGTTTCTCGTCTTAAATCTGTTTAAAAGGCATACATTTTCAAGAGGAACCCTTAAAAAATTGAATAAAATTATGAGTAGAAGGCGGATTTGCATGGATTTCCATATTTTTGCGAGCTTATTGCAGGCTAATAATTGTATAAAAAGGGTGCTAGGTCGTTTGTTAAATTCCGCCACTATGGGCGTTTGTTAAATCCGCCAAGTGGGCGTTTGTTAAATCCGCCACAATGGGCGTTTGTTAAATCCGCCATACCCTTGGCTTGGCGCCGAAACGTGGGCGCCGAAACGTGCCCGGCGCCGAAACGTGGGCGCCGAAACGTGGGCGCCGAAACGTGAGCGCCGAAACGTGGGCGCCGAAACGTGGGTGGCCCGCCAAAACGACCCCGACCCGCATTTTTGGCTGAGTCGACAAAACGTAGGTGCGCCGACTACAGCAGAAGCTGATGGTTTTAAATTTGGTCAGAATTGTTATAGGATTGCAGCCTAAATGAACCTTTTTGTGAATTTTCTTTTTCTAAAAAACCAAAAGCCTCAAACCCTCATTTTAATAATTAGCATTGGCCTCCCAAAAAACACAAAATGAGGCTAAATCCTCACATAACAAAATTTTGGAATTGGTATGAATTTTAACCCAATAAATGCGTATTATGGAGTTTTTGGTCAGGTTTCGCGAAAGTACCGAATGAACGAATAAATGAATACTGTGATTTTTTGATAAATGAATATCGGAAGTCCATCTAAACTCTAAGGAATAATCCTTTTTATAGCTTTTTAAATGCATTTTTCAAATATAATTGTAGGGAAAAGGGAGTCCACCCATGCCGCCGAGTTGAGCTAGCGCCGAGTTGTGTGGCGCCGAGTTGGTGGTGCCGAGTTAGCTGCGCCGAGTTGACCCGGTTCGTAATTTTGAAGGTATTTTTGTGCTTTTCGTATTCCTCCCCCCCCCTCGCCCCCTTTGGGTGGACTTTATTATCAATATGTATTTATAATTTTTAAAATATTTGTATGTTTCCCTGTAGCCTTACTATGTACAATATGTTTTAAAACCAAAAATTGAAAGAAATGCATGAAAAATGAAGCAACATGGCGCACTCGAAGAATGAGCCAAATTTTCGACTGGCTTCAACTACAAATTTAATTCCTTGATCATGTCACCATTTGCTAACATACAGTCAGGTGCAAAAGTATTGGAACAAATTTTTTTTTTGTTTGAAAAACCCGCTTTTCTCAAAAATGAATGGTGGGGAAAAAGTGTTATTTAAGCTAAAAGAAAGTTCAATTAGTGCACTAACAAATACCCAAAAACTGCATCGTGTAACTCTTTTTGTTCTCGAGAAAATGGGACATGCCACAATCGACCTCCCATTTTGACGGTGCAAAAGTAATGGAACAAAATTTCAAATCTTTAAAAAAAAGTTTCCGAGGTACCAAAAAATGTGAAAAAATTAGGCTAGCGTAACTTTTGATGATTATTAAAAAAGAAAACTAACCAACTTGATCAGATCACTGAACTAACCAACTTGATCAGATCACTCCTTCATGGTGATCTGAATACACTGAAAATGGCTTGAAACCGGGAAAATTTTCAGAAAAAATTCCTAGGGGGCTGGAAAAATTTTTTAGAAAAAAACGAGTATTCCCATTAGAAAGATCACAAAATTTGCTACATAATTGCTCTTGGGATGGTGAGTCTACGACTTGTCTCAGCGTATGTTCGGGAACATACAAGAAATTTTTTCCAGCCCCCTAGGAATTTTTTCCGAATTTTTTCCGAAAATTTTCCCGGTTTCAAGCCTTTTCAGTGTATTCAGTTCACCATGAAGGAGTGATCGGACCAAGTTGGTTTAGTTATCTTTTTTAATCAGCATCAAAAGTTACGCTAGCGTGAATTTTTCACATTTTTTGGTACCTCGGAAACTTTTTTTTAAAGATTTGAAATTTTGTTCCATTACTTTTGCACCGTCAAAATGGGAGGTCGATTGTGGCATGTCCCATTTTCTCGAGAACAAAAAGAGTTACACGATGCAGTTTTTGGGTATTTGTTAGTGCACTAATTGAACTTTCTTTTAGCTTAAATAACATTTGGTCCACCCAATAAAAAGTTATGTTTAAAAAAGTTTAAAAAATTTCAAATTTCTGAAATTTTCTTGAATTTTTGAACGTTTTTGAATATAAGTTTTTATTGTATGGACCAAATTTTTTGAAATTATGCAGGCTTATAGAGCTTACCAAGAGCTATCGAAATTCAATTAGCGTTCTTTTGGACAAAGAAAAAAATTGTAAATTGGGAAAAATTAGATAAGAGAAAATATATGATGCTGTTTCCGGCGGTGCAGATAGGCGCCGCTAAAAAATTCCCAAAAAATTAAACGAAAAATGCAGAGAAATTGTTAAAATTCTTGTTTTTGTCTCAACTGATATAGTGTGCACTAGGCTTCACAAACAATATGATTAATGGGATCAGGGAAAAGTGACTCTTATGGTCGAGCAAAATTGGGAACCGAACAGGCGCGGTTTTGGCGCCGGTTTGGCACGACCAGTTTGGTGCGCGTTAGAAATTTGCTGTTTTGGCGCCATTTGGCGCCATGACGATTCGTCCGGACGCGATTCGTCCGCCCAGCCAAAAACGTACGATTCGTCCGCCCAGCAAGAAAACTACGATTCGTCCGAACGACGATTCGTTCAGCAACGATTCGCCCGCCCAACATAAAAAGTGCCAAAAAATAATACTATTTTAAATTTTTGTGGTTTTTCTTTAGGCATTACCTTTTTAGCTATGTCGAATGTTAAAAAAATTAAATAGTTTTATGTTTTTGGCACTTTTTATCTGGGCGGACGAATCGTCTTCCGGACGAATCATACTTTTTTAACTGGGCGGACGAATCGTAGTTTTTGGCTGGGCGGACGAATCGTCGTTTTTTGGCTGGGCGGACGAATCGTAGTCCGGACGAATCGTAGCCGGACGAATCGTCGTCCGGACGAATCGTAGTGCCCCGCGCCATTTTCCTACTTCGTAATTTTTTTAGGGGAAAATATCTTTTGAATCCGTTTTTAAAAATGTCTGAAGTAAAAGGAAAAATCGGAAATGGGTGGCGAAATAAAATAATAGTCACAGGAATCAGAAGGCATTGATTTTTTGTTTTATAACACGAGCCAAACTGGCCGCTCCAAAGTTTAAAGGCCCTAAAACAAAGTCAAGTTCGGACACCGTCAATTCGGCGCCAGTACAATTCGGCGCCACACGATTCGGCGCCAAGCCAAAAATAGGAAAACACGACAAAAAGATTTTTGAAAACCCAACCCCCTAGTTTTTTTGAAAACCCAACCCCCGTTTTTTTGAAAACCCATCCCCTAGTTTTTTTTTTTGAAAACCCAACCCCCTAGTTTTTTTTAAAACTTAATCCTCCACCAAATAATTTTTTTGAAGGGGTTGGGTTTTCAAAAAACTAGGGGGTTGGGTTTTCAAAAAACCTAGGGGGTTGGGTTTTCAAAAATCTTTTTGTCGTGTTTTCCTATTTTTGGCTTGGCGCCGAATCGTGTGGCGCAGAATTGTACTCGCGCCGAATCGTGTGGCGCCGAATCGCGAGCGCCGAATCGTGAGTGTAAATAAAAATTTATTAAATAGGTCTAAACTAGTTTATCAAAAAAGTGCCATTTTTGGTAATAACCGGCACTTGGTAAAAAAAGTGATAGGTTGTTTTCTAAATTCTGCTATTGGAACCTTTGTTATTATGAATCCGCCTTTATACAGGATCTCCAAACACAATTTGTCATAACTAGGGATGGAAATTATATGGAGTAAAAATCGCGAAATATGGCCATAAAATATGGTCTTAAAATCGCAAAATATGGACATAAATATGGAAAAATGCCAAAATATGGGCAAATATGGGCCAAAATATGGACAAAAAATTGCCCAAATATGACCTAAAATACAAAAAAATGTACTAATATACAAGGATAAAGAAAAAAATTAATAAAACAACAGCAAGAAGTTGAAAGAGCAGGTCAATGCCAAGCCTAAGGAACACGCCAATCAGATTCAGGCCGATGATGAACAGCAATGCTTTGATCACTTTCCGGTTCGATTCATCAACATCTTAACCAAGTATTAATTCCATTTATAATTAAACAATTTATACATAAATTTTTGGCTTAATTATTATTAATAGGGTTGTGAATTATATGGATATAAAATCGGAAAATATGGCCATAAAATATGGACCAACAATCGCTAAATATGGACATAAAATTGCAAAAATATGGACATAAATTGTTCCAATTTGGGGTAAAATTTCAAAAATAACAATTTATTGGTTGAAATTGCAAATGAGATACATTTCTAAGTTTTTTTGGGGGTAAAACGCAAAGATATCTATTGTTTTAATCAGAAATATTAAAAAAAAAATTGCGAAAAATTTTGCAAAACTCGAATTTTTTTTTTTTTGACGGATTTTTTGATAATTTCCAAAAAAAATTTTTTAGGGGAGTATTTTTCGTTTTATTGCATTTTTCTTATGAATTTTTTGAAAAAAGTCAAAATATGGACATAATGCCAGAATGGACATAAATGGCGAAATATGGCAAAAAATGGATATAGAAGTCAATCCTAGAAGCGTCAAACCAAGCTAAAAACATATTTTTCGTGCGTTTCACGCCTCCCACAGTCCAGGAAAAAATATGGATTTCCAAATAATTCAACACCCCTAATTATTAATATAAAAATATTTAATTGAATTTTTTCAAAAAATCAACTTTTTGAAGTTTGTGGCAATTTGAAAACCATAAACCAGCAAAGAGAATATGCCAACATCAGAGTGCCGCTTAGCACTAAACCTGTGACTTTTGTGATTAGTCCTACAAAGCTTTGGTTCATATCTTCGAATGAGCAAGAGACCATTCTGATAAAAAAAAAATTGTCTTTTTAATAAGATTTTAATATTTTACATATTTTTGCTATTTATGTAGTCGATGTAACGAAGTGCAAAAGAGTAAAGCCCATAACATAAAATGACTGAGAAAATAATTGCCAAATATCGTTTGGTCGACCTTTTTTTGAACCTAAAAGGGAGCAATTTCAATAATGTTAAAATTAATTTGAATAAAAAATACCAAAATGGAAATGCAACAGCGATCAGTCGATCAGTGCCAATGGCGACCATCGTAAATTGTGCCATATTACTAGTCACACATGGAATGACCAGGTACCAAAAGCACTGCTCATAACGGATGAATTTTGTGGTCGAGAGGGGCACCAAAAAACTGAAATAAAAACCAAAGTCCATGATAAAACTGAAGAAACTGTCCAAGGCGATCAAAATGTTACAACTGCTGCGAAGACTCCTTTGACAAATTATAATTAAAATAAAAAATATATAATAAAATTGCACTTGATAAAATTGAATGTTCAGCTTAGCTGTCTTTAATAAAGAACACATTTATTTATTTGAAAAATCAGTGCCTACGAACACTGGCATCTTTCCGAATATTTTATTTAATAATTGAAATAGCTTCGCGGGTGGCTATTAGAGATAACCAATAGCTATCGGACAATACCAAGATTGTTTAATTTAATTGTTTTTGAGTAAAGTTTATGACGAATTTGCTCGAAAAATCAGTAGGAAATGGAGGATTTAACAAATGCCTATAGTGGCGGAATTTAACAAACGGGGATGAAGGAGAAATTTTGCTAGAAAAGAATATATTGTTATTTTTTCATTAAGAGAGAGTAGGAAAGATGCAAGAGTTAACCAGTAATGGGGTTTTATTTGTTAAATAATCTTAACAAAATTTTTTAAATTTTTCCCGGCGGCGCCTATCGGCACCGCCAGCCTAGCTTAGTATAAATTTAAGCTAATTGATTGGCACCTGACCCCCCACCCACCCCTGTACGGGTCAACTCCGTCCCGCCAACTCCGTCCCGAGCCAACTCCGTCCCAGTTAAATTACCAAATCTGTTGATGCATTATACACCATTTTTACTTCTGCTTATTTAAGTGCAAATATTAAAGGAAGAAATAAATAATTGTAGATTTGTATCAGAGTAGATCGGTGCCGGTAAAAAACCGGTACCGGTACGGGTACTCAACTTTGGGCCGGTTTCGGGACTCAACTTTTCGACCGGTTACGACGGTAACGGTACTTTTCTCAAAGAAAAAATTTAGCAAATATACATACAATTCAAAAAAAAAAAATTTACCTTTGGCCACGTATATAAAAGCTCGCATCAAATGCGTTAGAAATAAATATCACTGGTGAAAACAAAAAAGATTTTAATGCGAGCTCACATCGCCTAAGCTCAAAGTCAATGTACAGATAAGGTCGATTTAAAATATAATAGATTTTCCCCAAAATTCTAGTTTTTCAATGCAATTTTTTGTTTCAAAGATATTGAGTTAGGGGGTGCGATAACGACGGGAAAAATTTTGAAAATCTGTATTTATTTATTAACAGATTTTGACAAATTGCCAAAAAATGTGTCTATTTTATAAAATTTGACAAATTGAGATCATTTTTTTATAATTTTTAAGGATTCCGAATTGACAATTTTTTTTTTCAAAATTTAAGTTTCCCTGCGGTTCCGATGTTGGGGAGTTGATTTTCTTCCTAAATTTACTTTTCTCTCAAATTCTTCTATTTTAGTGCTCAGACCCCGTTCTATGTACCGCCGGTACCGGTACCACTACCGCTCTACTCTTATTTTTATCATAATGGACAAAAAAGGTAAATTTGTTGGCGATTAATCCAAATGGGGAAATTTATTGGCAAAATAAATTTTATAATGAGCTTTTTGATATTTTTATTCTTTTTAATTATTTGCATAATGAGTTCTTGATACAATTTTTTTAAACGATGCAAAAATTTGTTTTGCTCGTTTCCTACGCGTATCATATACAAAAATTGGCGAAAAAAGTGTAAACAAAAAGCGCAAATACAAATTTAGGGATAATGTACTGTACCGAAACTCATTATGCAAATACAAAATAGGAATAAAAATACCAAAAAGCTCATTATAAAATTCCTTTTTCGTCCATTAATGATATAATTAGAGTTGGTAGTGGTACCGGCACGGTACCAGGGGTAATTACCGGCGTGTCAGGTGATTCCGATAGTTTTTGACAGTAAGTGATTTCGACAGACTAAAATAACTCGGTTCGAACTAGCCTGACCCCTAAATACAATTTTTTTTTTTTGGCAAACCAGCATTATTTTATTTTAACATTGGTTCAGTTAAAAAAAACCAATGTTAATTTTTTTTTGCTTTGCTCGAATACTTGCACTTGACTGTTGTAAACTTTTAAATTGATATATTTTGGGACCAAAAAAATCTGACAAAATTCATGTTAGAATAACTTGATTCTTATCAAAAAAAATAGTTACACCAAGACGCCGAAGGCTTGAAACCAGAATAAATTCGGGAAAATATTCATAAGGTTTGGGTTTTGAAAAGCCCAAATATTGGACATCCCAAAATTTGCAAAGACTAAGGGAAATAGTTTAAAAATTACCATTTTCTGAATACCCAATCTTTGAGCCCTGACTCCTCTGTGGACCCCTGTTTTTCACGGTTACCCCACATTTGCAGCTCGGACATTTACGCCTCGGACTTCTGCGCCCGAGACATTTGCACCTATGCCCTAAATTCAGTTTAGATTTAACTTTTAAAAATCCAAAAAAGTTTGATAATATGTAAATGGATGTTACGAATAGATTGTGGCCAAGAATTTCATTCGAGACTTTTTGAAATAATGACCATTTATGCAAACATTCGATTTTTTTTTTAAAGTCACTACAAAATGCTGTTTCGTATGGTTTATCAAGCCTTAATAGTTTTTGGGTTAGTTAAAATTAAATTTTCACGCGTCATAGGTTACTGTAGCTCCCCTACCGTACAACAGCAAATTTGAACCGTTCACCGAGGTTAACAATAAGCCGAAGTTGTATTCACGGTGCTAGGACGAAGTGACAAAAATATCAGTGTGCGCGAAGTGACAAAAATATCAGTGTGGGCGAAGTGACAAAAATATCAGTGAGAGACTTTCAGAGGGATGGTCATTTCAGTACGGAAATTTATTTTAATAAATAAATAAATTATTTTAATCACGTTTTAACCAAAATCATGGTGAAACAATTATTTTTATAAAATTCCGTTTAGGATCAAATACATTTTTTTCTAAACGACATAAAGACAGTCGAATATCTAAGTTTTTGGCAAGACTTGATGCCGTTATCGAGTTTTGAAAACTCCGGGTGTAAATTTTACTCTTGTTATTTATTTAAAAACAATTTTCCAATTAAAAAATATTTATTCCGATTGCTTCAGTTCAAAATTGGACCAAAAACTAATTTTGACCAAAAGTTTCAACAATATTCCAAACTGATAAAACAGGATACTGATCCTCGGCATTTGGTATTTTGAATAAAAAGTTCCGTCAGATCACACATCGATTCGTTGATGCTTTTTAGCTCGCGGTTAAAAGCTACAATTTTAATCATATCACTTTTAATTTAATATAAATACCCAAGAAACATATTTCGTCAACATTTCGTTTTGTCAACCGTCGAGTTTTCATTAATATGGCGGTCGGACTGAAATCCTTTTTCCGAATGGCCAATTGGAATGCCTTGTGCGTAAGTCGAATCGGAAAAAGTGATTCCACTAAATTAATGTTTTAATTAATACATAAAGTTTAAAACTGTAAATGAAATAAGAAAGTTTATACCTAACAAGGTGGTATTTATCTTGGTTTGGCCATCACAAAATGCTTCATCAGACTTTGCATTTAAGAAGGGAAAAATAATCAGAAAAAAAGAAAAGCCATGTTTCATATTGTCTCAAAACACGAAAAAGATAATTACAAACAAAAAATAAAATTCAAAAAATAATTAACGTGCTGGGACATGTGCCAGCCGGGCATTTATTCAAAGAGAATCAACGCTTTGGCTGAGTGGCCTAAATAAAAGTGCATTCTTCCTCGGCGGTCAAGGGTGCCTAGCAGGGATGTTCCGGGTCACCCGAAACCCGAAGCCCGAAACCCGGTCTTTTTTTCGCCCCGAAGCCCGAAACCCGACCCGAACTTTTTTTGCCGCCCGACCCGAAACCCGACAATCTCTGGCTCCGCGCATTGCCCGATTCTGCTAATTAATCTTTGAATACCCTCCGCGTCCACTTCTGTCAGAACACCCTTCGACGGGGTGAGGCGTTGTTGTACGGCTCGGACCAGGGCTCCTCGGGCTCCTTGCAATTCGTCCGGTCGGAGTGCCGGCACGCGTTTCTGCTCGGTCTCGATTTCTCCATGGATTGGTCCATCTCCCGTTTTCGCGGGAGGACGTTCTTCTTCCTCCTCCATCGCTCCCCTTCGCTTCCGGGCGGCACCAATGAATCGCAGGGCCCAGGCGGTGATACGCTGCGCCTTTGTCCAACACCCACTGCGGTTAAGGACAGAGTCCGTCCATGCTTCGTCCCCTGCCTCGGGAGTGGCTTCCTCCCGGGTGAGGAGGGCGATATCGCCCATCCCTTCCTCCGGCGGTTGGTATTGGTCGTCACCATCGATGCCAAATGTAAGTTCCGATGGCCAAGTCGTACATGGCTTTGTCAGCCATTCCGGGCCCGTCCACCACAGTTCTGATTGCTGCAGCTGCTCAGGGGATAGTCCCCTTGTCGCTGCGTCCGCCGGGTTACTGTCCGTCCGCACGTGATGGAAAGTCGTTGAAGTTGCGCGGCGCTGCCAAGCGGTTGGCGATGAATTGGGGTTGCGGGACCTGGCCTTTGATCCAGTGCAGGGCGATCATTGAATCACTCCAAATGTGCTCCTCGGCAATCGGTCGGTGCAGTTGTTTTTTGACGAATGCTGCCAGTCGGACGCCCAGCAGTAGGCCCATCAGCTCCATTCTCGGGATGGTGAATGTTTCGGCGGCCTTCTTTGACTTGAGCCGCGATTTTGCCATGATGAGACGGGAGTGCGTTCTCCCGTTTGGCCCTTCCGATCTGAGATAGGCGGCTGCTGCATAGGCCACCTCCGAGGCATCGGCAAACACATGCAGCTGTCCCGGCTTCTGTCCATCGGCTCGAACGCCTCTGGGGATGGTGATCATTTTACCGTCCCAACTTGCCAAAATCCGGTTCCAGTCCCGGCAATCGTCAGCCTCAAGCGCGGCGTCCCAGCCCTCAGTTGACTCCCATAGTTTTTGGAAAAACTGCTTGGCTGGGAGGGTAGCAGGTGCTAGCAGTCCCAATGGGTCGAAGAGCCGGGCGATTGTCTTAAGAACCGTCCTTCTCGAGTTGCCGCAGACGCCGGCGGGAGTCACTCCCGGAAAGGCAATTTGGATGGCGTTGCGCCCAGCGTCCCATTCCAGGCCGAGCATTTTGGTGGTTGTCTTCCCCAGCGCATCCGCTTCCGAAAAGCTGTCGTTGAGGCTTCTGTCGTTGCTCAAAAACTCCCTGAGGTTCATTTTTGCCGCAGTGAACATCTCCTTGGCTTTCCGAGCTTTCTCTCCCGCTTCTCCGACATTGTCGGCGGGAATGAGGACATTGTCGACGTATGTGTCCCGTATGAGCTCCTCTGCGAACTCCGTGCCGTATTTGCGCAGGTGATGGCGCACCACCGCAGCCAAGCAGAACGGGCTGGGTGTCAGGCCGAATGCCAACCGTTGAAAACGGTAGGGCACCAAATTTGCCGTGGTGATTGGTCCAAAGGGGTCGCGCACCCACAAAAATTTGCTCACTTCTCGGTCTTCCTCCTCAATTGCCACCATTAAAAAGGCTTTTTCGACATCGGCGATGACTGGCACTTGGCATGCCCGAAAACGGATTAGCATTCCGGCCAAGTCCGGCAGCCACACTGGTCCTCTTAGCAGACAGTCGTTGAGGGAGGGAGCTCCCTTGGCATGCGCACTTGCGTCGTAGACCACCCGAAGTTTCTTGGGTGTGATCACCGCTTGGTGGGGAATAAAATATTCCCGTTGTCCCGTTCCGATCGTCGCTTTTTCGATCACCCCTGCCTCAAACTGCTCTTCGATCACTTGCTGATACTTTTTGAGGACATACGGCGTTTTTTGAAGTCGCTGAAGAAGTCCGATCAACCTCCTGTAAGCCACCGCATAATTGGACGGGAGTTCGGGATGCTCCTCCCTCCATGGGAGCCGGATGCTATATCTCCCATTGTCCTGTTGTCGCACTGATCGCTCAAATTGGATGATCGCTTCGGAGTCGGCGTCTTCTGAGGGGTCGTCGGTAATCCCAATCGCTTCGACCGACCACATCTGCTCGATCGCTTTGACTGCGGGCATTTGTTCGCGCGTGTTGTCACTGCACGGGGTGATGGCCATGATGGATGGCCCGGGAGAAACTCCCGTTGTTACTTCGAATCGCTCTCCACACAGAATCTCGCCAAAGACGGTGTCGATCAAGTACGTCCCGTCTTTGGTTTGACGGAATCCTTGCACAAAGTCCCAAAATCGTCGAATGCCATCAGCAATTGCGGTTTGACGGTCACAGTCATGGTGTGAAGACGCTCGGGGGTCGCCCCCGGCCTGGCGAACTCCGTCTTGATGGGGGTGCAGATTTGATCCACGGGTGACACTTCCAAGTGTTCCCATCCGCCGTCGGTGCGCCTGAGTCTCACTTTGTATCGACCGGACGGTGTCTTCTTTTCTTGTCCCCCAAAGACTTGCACTTGGAGTGGTTCGCTCCAGGGACGTATTCAGGGGGGGGGGTACACGGGGTACGTACCCCCCCCCCCCCCCAAGACCCCCCCTCGCCAAATCCTGGATACGTCCCTGGTTCGCTCCCTACTTTTTCGGGATTGAGCTGGCTGACCAACTGTTTGTCAACACAGTCGACGTGGCTCGCCGGGTCCAGCAACAAAACGGCTCGGCTTTCGGTTTCGTTGTCCTCCGCCGCCACTATCACCGAACACAGCATCAGATAAGCTGGGTGCCGCTGACCGACTGTGGCAAGTGCGCGTTGTGCCTCAGCGTGCGGGGGATCGTCCCCCGGTTCGTCTCCTTGGATTTTTTGGTCTCGGGTCGGAGTCCCGGCTGTGCAGGGAGGGTCTCTCCCATCCGGCCCTTCATGGCGAGTCAGCATCACTCTGTTCGGTTGGCCAGCCGTCCCTCTTCGGTTTTGATCATTTTTCCAGCAGATGAGCCAGTGATGGTCGGTCTGTTGGCACGTCCTGCATGCCATCTTCCGCGGGCACTGGTTGGACATGTGAGTAGAGGCTAAGCATGTTAGGCACCGCCGTTGTTCGATGAGTCGCTGCCGCCTGGATTGCGCTGAGCCATACTTGGGGCATTTGCTCGGTTGATGTCCGATCTGTTCACACAACGAGCACCCGCCTAGCGTGGTGTTCTGTCTCCCGCTGTTGAGTTGGGGAGTTGGGACAGGCTGTCGGGAGCCACTCCCGAGCATTCCTTGGTTGGAATGACGGTCTGCCGTTGCGTGGTTGTCCGCCGGGCTGTCACGGACCATGAAGGCTCGCTTGAATTCTTCCCGGGGTGCTCATCCCTGCCCGTGCCGAACCGCCTCCCGTCGTGGTTCGTTCCGCCGCTCGGGTTCTTTCATTGCTGCCAATGCCGACTCCGCCGCTCTCATGCACCTGACCTGGGCGGCCACGGCCTTCCGAAACTCGCGCACTGTCCATTTGGTCCCTGTCATGCTCTCCCGTATTCTGAGTTCGGTCAGAATGCGCACCGGGAGTTTGCCCTCTAGCAACGGGCCGAACGACTCATCGTCGACATTCGCCCCCAATTGCTCCAACTGGCTGACTCCTCTCTCAAATTCATCGACCATGGCGGTCAGGCTGGCCACGTTGTCTTTTGCCGGGCTGAGGTGAAGCAGTTGTGCCCGAATAGCCCGCTGCAAATCGTTGGTGTCCCCAAAACGCTCCCTCAGCAATTCCACCACCACGGGATAGTTGCCATCCGACGGCGGGTAGACCTCTACCGCTCTTCGCGCGGGGGAGCCCTTCTTTAAGCACCGGAGCAAATGGAGCTGCTTTTCGAATCCGGGAATGCTCTTCTCGTCGACCGCTCGCTGGAAGTAGGCCCAAAAAGTTGTCCAATCCTCCGGTTTACCGGAGAAAGTGGGCGGTTGCAACCGAACAGTCTCAAACGTCGTTGCTGTTTCTCGTGGTCTCGAAGGATGGCGCCGGGAGGGGCTCTCCCGTTGCCGGTTCGGTTGCGTCCGTTCCCAGTTTGGCTCGAGAATGGCTCTCCCGCCTCTCTGCTGCTGAGAAGGGGGACGTCTGACGTCCGGTTCGACGTCTCCGAGCGGGATCGGAGAAGGTGGCTGTCATCGTTGGAAGACGCTGAAGGCACTTCGATGAACGGGTGTGGCCACCCGATTTGGCAAATTCTCCGTCTCCCTTTTCGGGGGAGGCCACAGTGGGAGCTCGTCGGGGTCGTCCGCACGTCTCCCCTCATTCCCCCGGGTTGGAATGACACGTACCTGGGGGGAGGCGCCCCCTCTCCGGCTGGTGCCGGAAAGGGTGAATCCGCCTGATGATCGCTCGTACTCATCGTGCTGGTCCTCATCCAATTGTTGCCTTACCGTCCGGAGGTCGGCAATGTGTTCCGCTGCGATTTGCATCACCTCCGCGGGAGTGGGATGCTCCCGCAATCGCAACGTCTTCGCAATGGCTGGCAAAGAGTCCGTGATTAGGCTGTACAAGAAGTTCTGCCGCTCCGGGGGTGCCCTTTGTACCGCCTCCAGGGCATGGTCGTAATGCCCTTTAAAAATTAGGCTTATCTCGTTAAGTCCGGTTTCCATAGCCAGGAAGTGGTTGATGTGCTGCTGCGCCGGCCCCATGGTCAGGTCCGCTTCCTACAAATCCCGTGCTTCCGCGATCCGGGCGGCAAGACTGCCGGACGCCCGATCGATTTGATCACGTGCCGCTCGGACGGCGATTGTTCCGCTTCTCGTGTTGTGCTTCGCAGCGAGGGCATGGTCGCACTGCAGAATTGTTCCGCTCGTCGCTGCTTGTTGCTGACCCAGGAGGCGCTCTCCCGGTTGCAGCGGCTTGGTGTGCCGCTTTCCGTTGGCGTCGGCTAGCGGATTCTCTCCCGCATCGTCGTCGCGGTCGAATGCCAACCGCCCGTCTTTTTGTTGCTGACCGTCGACGGCCTCGTCGGATTGTCTGTCGTCGTCCATCTTGTCGTCCGCGTGCAATTCCGTTGTTGAAGGCCCTTGGTGACCTCTTTGCTTGGCAGGAGGTGGCCCCCTGCTAGCGGCACCAAAGTTGTTTGTGGCGAAAAAACTCGGGTGGTGCTTCAACCACTGGGGGGTCTTTGCACGGGAGTTTTTCTCCCGTCCCTTTCGGCCCTAATCACCCCTTTTTCCACCGATGCTTGCCGCTGGGTCCGGCCCCAGGGAGGTGATTAGGGGACGGGGTGGGGGAGGACAAACAATGGCGGCTGCTCTGATTGCTGTAGCGGCACCACCGACTTTCGGCGGGGAGCTGTCGGCGCTCCCGATCACGGATCCGGGAGAAGAACTGGCGCTTCCGGCGCCGGACCTGCTGATCGCCGGGAGGAGTCTCCCGTCCGCCTTTGTAGGGAGTTCGGTCTCCCTTGGTCGGCTCCGGGCGAGAGGAGCGGATTGGAATTCGGGAAATTTGGGCCCTCCGCTGATCGGAGTCCCGTTTGACAAAAGCAGGCGAACGGCTGTGGTTCGGAAAACTTAGGGAGTGATTCTCCCTTCTTTCCCCCTTTTTTTCTTCGATGCCCTCCCAACCAACACTTCAGCACAAAATATTTATTGTCGTGTATTAGGGCAAAAACAAATTGGTGAAGGGGGAAGAGGCGAGTTGTTTATCAGATCTTTTGGAGAAAATTGGGGGGGGGGTGCAATAGAAGGCAAAAGGATGGCCGGCAGAAGGGGCAAAAAACAGATAAGCAAAAATAAGGCGAATGTGAAAAGTGATGGTTAACAAAATTGAATGAGAAGAAGGACGCCGTCGGCCCCGGCCCTTAAGTACCCAGCCAAAAAGTCCCCCCGGGGAAAGGGGGCAAAAATGTGAATGGAAGAAAAGGGGGAGAATGAGAGCAGAAAAACAGGGGGGATAATGCGAATAATTTGAATGAACAAAGAAAATGGTACAAATGTGAGAAAAATGGCGCTGAAATTTGAAGAGAAAACTTAGGGGACAAAAGAATGGAAATGGGCAATGGAGCAACGATCGGTGAAAAGAAAGAGAGGGGGGGGGACGGCCAAGCAATGGGCAAACTTTATAATGCAAATGAGTGAACGGGGAAATGATAGATGAAAAAAAAAGAGAGAGAGAGAGAGAAATAGGCAATTTTTGATGAAAAAAGGGAATTGGTTGAGTGTGATCGGATGAAATAAAATAAACGAAATCAAATGATGAAATGAAAGGGGGGGGGGAGGTGAACGAGGAGGAAATGATGGGATCCGTCAGTGCCATCGCTTCTTCCATTTCGGACCTGATGGACGACGCGGGGGAGCGACCGGGTGGTCGAACACACCTCCCCCAAATTCGTTTTCCTCTTCCTCCGTCAGTTCCCTGGCCTTTCCGTCCGCGTCAAACACGAGGATTCCCCCGCTTCCGGGGGTGCTTCTCTCGTCGCCAAAATTGGCGACACAATTAGCCTTGCAGACACCAAACAAAATAAAATTGAGTATTTTTACTAAAAAACTTAGTGTTTTTTTCGTTTTGTGGTACAGTACGAATTGGGAATCTTAGTACGAATCGGGGTACCAGTACGATTAAGGGTCTTGCCACTATTTTTAAAATTTTTGCCACTATTTTGCCACCTTTTTTAAACTTGGCGCCACTAATTTTGACTTTCGTTATCGCATCCCTGGCCGACCGAAAAGGGTCATTTTAGTCGGGCCATTTTAGTCGGGCCGTTTTAGTCGGGCCGTTTTAGTCGGGCCGTTTTAGTCGGAGGGTCATTTTAGTCGGGCCGTTTTAGTCGGAGAACCATTTTTTTTGTTTGAAAACCATACCCCCTAGTTTTTTTAAAAACCATACCCCTAGTTTTTTGAAAAACCATACCCCTAGTTTCTTGAAAAACCATACACTAGGGGGTCGGTTTTCAAAAAAAAATAGGGGGTAAGGTTTTACCAAACTAAGGTTGGCTTTTCAAAAGAAACTCGGTAGGTTTTCAAAAAAACGGGGTAGATTTCAGGCGGTCCGGAAATGGCAGTCCGGACATACCATACCGTCAATTCGGGTGTTGGAAAAAAAAAAGTATCTCTAACAAATTATTTAATTGGGACCTTGGATTTCCTTTTTCTTGAAATCTACTACCTAAAATTTTTTTTGAAATTAAAAAAAAATTAATCTCCGACTAAAATGACCCTCCGACTAAAGTGGCCCGACTAAAACGACCCCTCCGACTAAAACGGCCCGACTAAAACGGCCCGACTAAAGTGGCCCGACTAAAGTGACCCCTACCGCTGGCCGACCGTTTTGGCGCTGCCAGTTTGGCGCCCGTTGAAAAAGGCCTTTTTTTGGCGCGGGTTTTTTTCATTAACCCCTAGAAATTTTTCCCCGAATCTATCCCGTTTTCAAGCCTATATTTCGTTTTTTGTTTGCGGAAATTTAAAATGATAAAACAAAAATTCATATTTGCCGTATTCTTTCCATTGGTCAGCGCGATTTCTGAAAGCCGAACCCAAATTTTTTTTAAAAATGGCGCCAAAACAGTCAATTTATAACGCGCGCCAAACGGGCAGCGCCAAAACGGCGGCGCCAAACCGACCCCAACCCTTTAATTTGTCTTTTTCCAAAGATCAATTAAATTAAATTCAAAAATTAAGAAAATAAAGTGATCCCCTCACAATTGTTATAATTCATAAAGTAACAATTTTTTGTTATTTTTTATAAATTTCATTTATTTTTTAAAAATTTTTCCGGCCGCTTCTTATCGACTGTCCGCACATTTTAGCTCATATTTTCTCGAAAAAATCTCCAAAATTGACTAGTTCTCGGTCAAAGTTTTTTTTAGCAAATCAGGCCCTGATTTTCTAAATTTTCCCCGGCGGCACCTATCGGCACCATCGAACAACCTTTCGTTTAGAGTTTCTAAAAATCTGTCTTAAAATCATTGTATCAAAATAAAGGAAAAAATTTTTTGTTTAATCATGCAAAAGGATGGTCCATACCCCCTAGGAAATTTTTTCTGAGTTTAATGGTTTCATTGCATTGTCCGATCGCCATGAAGGAGTTTTTTTTTCATCTGGTGCAATGATTTTTTCGATTGAGGCTAACAGGAACTTATTAATGTTTTTTGACCTATGAAATATTGTGAAAACAAACGCAAACCCTAAGACATGTTCGTGAATGCACCAATCCATTGAAGCTGTTTTAGAAAGTATAAATAAATTCCTTTCATACAAATTTTGCTGCAAAAAATTAAAACATGACTTAAAAAAGATTATTTCTTTAAAAAAAAGTCATAGGACCTTATTTCATAAAAAAGGATTAGAAATCTCCAATTTTGGCGCCAATTAAATTGACTTAATTTTTATCGCTTTGTCCGTTTATATGAAATTAAACATAACAAAGTGATGTACCCTTTTTTCATTTTAAAAAAAATAATTTCAAGTTCACATATAATTTATTGTAATTTTTCAGATTCGTCCACAATAACATCAGCCGCCAAAATCACCGTGTCCTTTTCATGCTCAACCCATCCGTTGCCCAAGTCCATCAATTCCTTAATTAGTTTGGTTATTCATGGTATTTATGGTTTCTTATAATTGACCTCAATTGATAAGGAATTTACAAGACACAATTCTTGCGCACTGTTGGAAAAGACGAGTCTGCTCTCCCGAACAAAGTCCTTTTTGCCTTCGATTTGTGCAAGAATTCGACACGTAACAGTGCAGAAAACGGTCCATTGCTCATCAGGATCTTCAAATACGTAAGTAATTCACAATCCAAATCAGAATTTTTTTTTTTTACAAGACAGGCCTTGTAAAATTCATAAGCTGTGCTTAAAACAGGGTTCTCATCCGTACTTTATTTTAGGCTTTCGTCCTTTGAAAAATTGAAGCGTCCTTTATTTCAAAGATGTCCTTTGAAAACGGCTTTTTGCCCAAAAATGTAAAAAATGTTATTCCGGAGCGAGAGGACCAAAAACCTTACTCTCATGGCATATTCGGTGCTAGGTCGATTCACAAAAAGTGCAAATTTGGCGATTCACAAAAAGTGCAAATTTTACTAAATTTTCTGTTAAATTTAGTCATAACTTTTCTCATAAGCAATCAATTTAAACAATCTTAGTTTAGTATGATAGCCCTTCAATTACTCTATTAGCATGCTAAATCTCAGAAGATTTTATTAAGTTTTTCAAGAGTTATAGCAATTTTTCCCACTTTTTTGGCCGTAACTTTTGAAAAACTTAATAAAATCTTCTGAGATTTAGCATGCTAATCAGGGATGCACGAAATTTCGTTTTCGTTTTCGTGTTTTCGGCTTTTTCGGCACTTTTTGGGTTTCGTTTTCGGTTTTCGTTTTCGTCCGTTGGCGTTTTTTCGTTTTCGTTTCGTTTTCGATTTTTTAAAACCGTGTTTTTCGTTTTCGTTTCGTTTTCGGTTTTTAAAAATTGTGTTTTTCGTTTCGTGTTTCGTTTTCGTCAGAGCAAAATTTCGACGAAAAAGCACTGGTAAGAATTGTGATTCTGAGGAAAAAAGAGTAGAGGAATTTGAGGGAAAAAAATTTTTTTGGGAAAAAATTCATCATAAATTCATCATTTTAAATACTCAATCAGTTGGTATTTTGGTGAAATGGTTATTAGTACTGTCTTCCTTGCCTTTGCATGGGTTCGATTCCTCTTCATCATGGAATCTTTATTATTTTTCTTTACATTAAAAGAATTTATTTTATTAATTTCACCAGTCTCAAAAATTCTCCGAACTTAACCATTTTTGCTTAAAATCTGTTAATAAAGCACACGTAAATTTTTAAAAATTTCACCGCCGGCGCCTATCGGCACCCCCGGTCCTCCTTTTTGCTTATGTTTTCTTAAAAAATCGGTTTTTGGTACAAATTTGTTACCTAACATACATCCAATTCTTCAAAAAAAATTTTCCGGTGGCGCCTGTCGGCACCACCGGCCCCCTTTTACTTTTTTTTCGCTTTTTGAATTAAATTTTTCCAAATGAGCTTTTTGGCACAAAATTAGGCTTTTGAAAATTTTCATTTGAGAGCCCTGATTTAATTATTGACCATTGAAGTCTCTTTATTTTGGAAAAAAAATTCAATTGAAGCCCTGTTTTTGGTTAGTTTAGCGCCAATTAAGAATTTATTAAGGCACTAATTAGGGGTTATTAAAAAAGATTGCGATTAGAATTTTTTGGGTAAGAAAAATGAAAAGTGAAAAATTTTCGGTTTTTTCGTTTTCGTTTCGTCGAAAATTGGTATTTTTTCGATTTTTCGTTTTCGTTTCGTCCGGAAAAATTTTTTCGTTTTCGTTTCGTTTTCGGTTTTTGAAAATTTACTTTTTCGTTTCGGTTTCGTGTTTCGGTCACGAAGACCTTTTTCGTTTCGGTTTCGTTTCCGAAAATTTTTTTTGGAGATTTTCGTGCATCCCTGATGCTAATAGAGTAATTGAAGGGCTATCATACTAAACTAAAATTGTTTAAATTGGTTGCTTTTGAGAAAAGTTATGACTAAATTTAGCCAAAAATTTAGTAAAATTAGCATTTTTTGTGAATCGCAAAATTTGCACTTTTTGTGAATCGACCAACCACGGCATATTCTTGCATCAGACAACCAGAGGAATTGATCAGTGGGCCTAATAAACGGACCGATAGTTTTTTTTTCGCACCTATTATTATGTTTAAAAATATTCACCTCAAACGAAACATTATCCAAAACAAAAATGTCCTAAACTATCCACCAAAGGTTTATTTGTTTTGTGTGAGAGAATAGGAAATTTTACTTAAGCCATCCCAAGAGAAAAATCTAAAAATAAAAGATTGTAATAAAATCACCTAACATTTTTAGAAATTACGAAAATCAAATTGCATGACTAGACCAAACGGCAAAAAAAAAAATGATAAATTAAAAGGCATCAAAAAATAGGTGCTAGGTCGTTTAATAATTTCCACTATGTTACAGATTTTCAGAAAAAAAACATTTTTAACCTTGTTACAATGCAAATGAATCCATTTGCTTGGCAATTGCTTAAAAAAGCTCCTTCTTTATTAGAGCTTTCAAAAGCTATCAAAATTATGTGATTTGGTTCACAAGAAAGTTAAAAAACTAGGGTTGCAACCCCGGCCCCGACCCTTCCATAAATAATTTTTCAATCCAAAAATCCCGTTACCATTTTTTTGGTTGTTTTTATGCATTTGACATTTATTTTATGCTGAAAAGCTTTTGTATGTAATTATTGCATAAAATTTTATTTGAAAAGCAAAAAATCATAAAAAAAAAATATATATATAAATATTTGAAGATGAGGATTAAAATGACATTTAAAATGGGGAAAAATTAGAAACGGGGAAACGGGCAGCAGCTCTGAAGTGGGCACATTCTAATTTGAAAATGCTATGGGAAAAGATTAATTTATTTAGGTAACTTTTTTCATTACATTATTCTTAACGGAGAATTTATAAAATTTTAATGTTAAAAGTATGTACAAATTGTTTATTTGAAATATAACATTATTGATTATTCATTTTTTGTTCAAAGATGGACTCTTCTGCCCAAGTAACTACAGACCGGAACCATGGATCAACCAATTAATTGTTCATTTTATTGAAATTTCCATTTTTTGATTATTGACAATTTTCATCAACCAATTAATTGATCAATTAATTGATTTTTTGATCAATTGCTTTGTCCGATCTCTACAAGTAACCAAGGTAAAAAAAAAACAAATTAAAATTTTTTTTTGAAAATTTTCATTTACTTTTCCTACGGTAGCCGGCTGTTATAGTAGCGGACAAAACGGTGCTAATTTTGGCAAAGTTGTCGATCCACTCTTTTAGACGACAACAAGTTCAAGCGCAGTGGTCAAATTCTGTGTCCAGTGTTTGAGTCAAAGAATTGCTCGAAATATGGCTATTCGCTTGACGACTTTCCAATGGAATTTATCAACAGATTGTCATGTCAAATTTTGGCGACGAATTGTGGAGTTTGCATTGGACTTTACCTGGAATGTGATGGCGACCCAAAAGGGGGCTATATGGAAATTTTATTTTTTTAGGATGACATAAACTAAACCACTCCCATAGATTCATAATCTGATTGCTGTTTTGGCTCTAATCTTTTTTTACGTGAACGAAAATTTTTCAAGTTAATAGATTTTGTCAAGCGTTTTCAAACTGTACCAAAAATGCTTAATTTGGTTGAAAATCAAAAAGGTTATGTCCAAAATCAACGTTTGTCCTGCTCCGCCGGGCTGACTCACTCCGATGGCCTTTTTTTGCACTTCGACATCCAAAATAATTCCAATTTTCAATCTCAATCACCAAACTACTTTCAGACATGGCCTGGTCTTGCCTGGCATCATGGAAATTCAGTGTTGTGCCCTGTGGGAATTCCATTGGACCATTCCATGTGCAGAAACTGAGCAGCAATGTTTTTAAAAGTGTTTAGTGCGGTTAGCCTCAAAAACGGAAATGATGCATTTGCCAAATTTGAGGTGAGAAGAATTAAATACCGATAAGCTAATGATAACACTTTCGGTTTTAAGATGGCTTTTACAATGAGATGAAGGACACAATAACATTCAAAGCGGAAGTGGTCGTGGAAAACCCTTACAGAATGCGGTAGGAACTTGAATTGAACAAAAGCATTAAAAAAAAATATTTAAAATATATTTATTAAAACTACACTTTTTATGATTTAAAAAGCAAAGCATACTTTTAAGTTTTTTTAAATTTCAAGTTAATGAGCGTTCAAAAAAAATGATACTGTAAATCATAATAGTATTCCAAGTGGTAACAAGTAAACATAGGGTTTTATTCCTTTAAAAAAATAAATAAAACACAATTTGGTTTTTAAATTTCATAAGCCATTTTTAGCGGAATTCGCTCGGATGAAATTTGTGGGTCAATGGCAAAATGGTTTATGAGAACAAATATGTAAGAAATTTCCAATTTATTTTACAATGCGAGCAGCAGGATTCTCGGATGATTTTGCCTGAGTTGGCACGAATTTTGCCGTTTTCCGCCTTGGCATGCATGCCATTGGGAAGCCGAAAAAATAAAATAATTCGATTGAATCCCGTCCTAATCAAAAAAAAAAAAATATATATATATATATATAGTCCCGATCTTCTAAAACCCATTTGTAATCAATAAATTCGATTTTTTTTTTTTGCTGTTGGCAACTTACTCAGATTTTTTCCGTACTTTATTTTTCGGTCCAAGCACAGGAGAGAACCCAGAAATATAAAATGGTTAAAATAGCGCTAATTCTAGAAAATCCCTCAAAAAAACTGTTTATTTATCAACAACAAAGACCAAAGAAAAATGAACTTAACGAAAATTCTCGAAATAATGTTTATCATCACGAAAAATGGCCAACTCTTAGTTACGATCCTCATTCGCACGAAGAACTGAAAAAAATTCAATTTAAACCCAGCAATAAAAAGGCATGAAAAAGTTTCTAATTCCTTAAAACACTGTAATTGAAGCTTTTCATCTTTTTACGGTTTTTAATTAATTATATTTTAAAAATTGAAAATTCTCAAAATTTCGCTCCCATCAATGGATTCTCTTGCCAATACCTCTCCCGTAAAAACCACTGGCAAAAGTGATGCAGTTGTTATTGACCGGACAATAAACACCGAACATTGTTTCATAAATTCCATACATCGTCGAATAAGGCAAATTAATTTCTGTGGAGCGAACAATCTCACGGTGGAGAAGGTAATATCCGCATCTGATAAGAAATTGAATAACCCTTTTTTTTACTTTTTTTCAAAATGGGAAAAATTGTCATTATTAATTCGTTTTGTGAGTTTGGTCCAAAATTTTCAAATTTTTTGGCGTCGCCTTCGGGCATCACCCACCACACACCCGCGCCCCATATTTTCAGCTTTTCGAAACATTAATGGACTAAAGTGTATTCAGAAAAAGATCCTTTCAATTATTTTCTTAACAAAATTTTAAATAATAAATCATGGGAATTTTCCGGTCGGTCTCAGTTCGGCGCGGCCAACTTTGAGAAGGTGCTAGGTCGTTCCCTAAAAATCGCCACTTTGGGCGTTTCCTAAATTCCGCCATTTTACCGATTTTTCGACAAAAACTCTTCATAACTTTGCTCAATGCACCCAATGAAATAAACTTAATATCATCCGATAGCTATTGGTTAGCTCTATAAGCCTACTAAATTTAAGAAATTTGATTTTTTTATAACAATAAAAATGAGTTTTTTGCACTTTTGTGGCTACAACTTTCTTAAATCTCATTCAAATTTTTGGAAATTTGGTAGGCTAATAGAGCTAGCCAATAGCTGTCGGACCATACCAAGAATGTACCATTTGATTGAGTTAAAGCAAAGTTATAGAGATTTTGTCAAAAAATCTGTAAAATGGCGGGATTTAGGAAACGCCCATGGTGGCGGTTTTTAGAAAACGACCCAGCACCCTCTGAGAAGCCATAACGAGTCTGCCAATTCAAATATTATTGGTATCATCAGAAAGCTCTCTATGTGCTGCATTCATTTTCCAAATATCTAAAAATCCATTCATATTTAAAAAAGTTATGACCAGTCGCACCGAACTGTGCAGAAAAGTTAAGTTTTTTGAGGTTTTTTGGCCATAATTTTTTTTGTATATTTTCAAAATTTTTTCAAATTTAGCAGATTGATAGATCTAGTCAAGAGCTTTCGAATAATACCTAAATTGTTTAATTTGAACGAAAATTAAAAAAGTTATTGCTAGTTGCGCCGAACTGAGTGGTTCCGGAATTTCTTAGCTCAGTTACCAAAAAATGATCGATAATCATTTATTGATTTAAGTCTGGGCGTATTAAGTGCGCAAAAATTTTAGGTATTTACCTAAATTTCTCAGCCCTACATATCAATAAAAGAGAAAAAAAAAAAAAAATGAATTTTCACATTTTCTTCTATAAATTTTATAATTGCCTTATTTCTACATTAACCTTACCTATCAATCGATGTAGAATTTATTCTCAACCGTTAGCAATTTTTTTAAATATAAATAATATATTTATTCACTGCTCTTTTTTGACCAACCACCATATATATGCTAATGGCATTTTTTTACCTGCATTCTTTGCCCCTCGTTGCCAGCTCGAAAGTTGCCCCATATTCACCACCGCCACATCTGTAGCATATGAAAATGACCAGCACGGCATGGTGCAGCGGTTTCGCGATTCCACCTGAGCAAACAAAGATTTACAAGTGCCGGCGGCACTGAAAACAATTTGAGCTTTTAATGACATTTGCCACAAAATTCTGAGACATCAAGTTAAGATAACTCATAAAAATTTTATAGTAAAATAACGACAAATCTTTCGAATAGGGAAGGACCGATCCCCCTCTGGATTGCGGGATTTTGGAAATTTCGAAAAATTAGAATTAAATTACACAAAATTAAATTGTTAAGATTTTGTCCAATAAAAAAACTAAAAAAATTTTGTTCTTTTTTGAGTAATTTTTTGAAAAGAGTTGGTGCAGGTCGGAACGGCGGGCCGAACGCACCGCTAGGATAAATTTCACAAATTTGGGATGGAATTTCGAATAAAAAGAGATTAACATTAATTGAATTTATTGAAAAAATTTTAAGAAAATATTTGGCATTCTGCCCTTAACATTTCGAAAAAGATGCACTGCGTTTCCTGCGGGATCCTGTGATTCAACGTGAATCTCAATACTGCTTTTGAATTTGTTTTTATTTGCTTATTTGAATAAATTTTTCATTTTACACCCCCCCTAAATTTGGACTTTTTGATACTACCTCGTTTTTAGTAACTATTTTGGTTTTTAATACCTAAAAATAACTAAGAATTCTTTCCTACTGGTAGCGCAATACAATAAATTCGCCAACGACCATTGTATACGGTGGAGAAGCCTAAGGTAGCCAGCGCAACCAGCTCGCGAGCAGCGTTCACCCCAACTTCGGCTGCACCGTTCATCATCGGATGGGTGCGCCAAATGATTTTAATCGCTCTGAGATTGCTGGTCCCACAAGAGCACCTCGTCTGGCTTGTCCATTCGGCATGGTCTTCGGTTCTGCTGCTGGTAGATCCCATTTGGAAATTGCACTATAGACAAAAAATCTAAACTTTTTCACATTCATTGATGCTCGGCGCATGCACAATGCTAAGGATATTTATCTGCAGCTACCTAGCTGCGAATTATCTCTCACCATTGTCTTTTTTTCTATAATATATGTTTTTTTATTTGTCATTAGTATAAATTTGTTTTGACAAAATAAAAGTTATTAAAGAGGTGCCCCGACATTTGCGGTCTTGACTTTTGCGGTTATACCCAAAATGTCTTCAAATTTATGTTGCTTTAATCCTAAAATACCTTAAATGGATTAATAATGGAGCAAAAAACATTTTTGGCTCTTTACCTAATCCATTGGGGTGTTTTCATAATCAACAATTTTGTTTTCAAAAATCTCCAAGAACGCAATTCTCGAACATAATTCATATATTAGCCTCTATCAAACCTTTTTAAAGCACCTGGGATTAAAGCAACATAAATTTCAAGACTTTTTAGACATAACCGCAAAAGTCGGGCCGCAAATGTCGGGACACGATTAAAGATGAGATTTGGGTCCGGTAAAAGAAGAGAACATTATTTTTCTTAAAAACCTAATAAATAAAGGAAAAATGACGAAAAATTGTTGGCCGGTAAAATTGCTGGGTTTTTTTCGGGTGATGAAGCAATGACGAAAAGATGGGCGAGTAAATTAGGACGAATGTGTTTATCCAAAATATTTTCACACTATTTATTTGGGACAATATGCAACTAAACTAGGGTTCGGTTTTCATAGCAACGACTTAAGAAAATTATCAATCACATTATATCCTTACTATAACTCTTATCTATACGGTGTTTTTTTACTAACGCCCATTATGAGGTTTTTGACTAACGCATAGCATCGACCTGATCACTCCGTAGTAAATACATTTTTCGATAACCATCAAAAGTTATGATCATAGATATTTTCTCAAAGTTTTTGACTAGGGTAGAGAATAATCGGTTTAAAACAGGGTTCTCATCGGCCGAACTAGATTTCAAAGTACAGACAAGCTGATTTCAAAGTACATAAGGGAGGAATTTGTAATTCAAAGTACACATTAAAATTTATCATTTAAACTAAAAACTCATTAATTTTACTGCATTTTTCACCGGGGGGGGGGGGGGTGCGGAGGCGGTGCCGATTGGCGCCGCCGGGGAAATTTTTGAAAATTTGGGTTGTTTTAGTAACAGATTTTGCACAAAATAGTTGAATTGGAGTAAATTTGAGAAAATCTAAGGTAAAGGGGGTCCGGTGGTGCCGATAGGCGCCGCCGGGTTTAGGTCTGATTTGCAAATGGATTTTGGCGTAAAAATGAACATTTTTTACATTTTTGGGCAAAAAGCCGTTTTCAAAGTACATCTTTAGAATAAAGTACGCCTTCAAATTTTCAAAGCATAAAGGCCGAAAATAAAGTACGTACTTTGAAATAAAGTACGAATGAGAACCCTGGTTTAAAATAATAAATTTCCCAATGCCAATTTTCTAAAAACTTTTAGCTCCAATATTTCTAATTTAGCCTAGGATTTCCAATAAATAAATAAACGTCAAATGTTTTATGAATGAATAAGACAAATGGAAACGGAGTGATCGCTTTTTGGAGAACCATTGGGCGGACCATTGCAGGGAAAAGGAAAATCGAATCGGCGATGGGCAGAATTGGACAATGATTCACCACTTTCATTGGATAAACAAACCGAGGACACCGAATTAACTAAATTGATGGGTGATTTAATGTGTTTGGTTGTTAATTATTCGTAAAATAAATTATTCATTTCATCAGTTTGGGAAAATGTGGAGGGTGCGGTAAAATGACGGATCGTACAAAAAAAAAACGGACAAAACGACGGGCGAAATGATTCATCAAAAACGATTCTCATCACAATTAAATATTTATTTATTATTAGATTAATAAAATAAAATTTGGAAAGGTGAAAAAAAGGTAAAATTTTAACCGTTCATTCAATCCTTTTGCAATTTTTCAAAATAAGAATACCAATTGCCCATTTTTGGGAAAATCTGTTAAGAAATCGGCCATAAATTTTCAAAATTTCCCCGGGTGGCACCTATTGGCACCACAGGACCCCCATTTGCCTAATTTTCTCAAACTTATTTTAAAATTTCTCAAAAATTTGTCATTTTTTTTGTCAAACGCCGTGTACGGCAACACTAGTTGGAGATTTTTTGTTATTTTTTTTCCTGTATGTATAACAAGGGGTTTAGATGTAAATTAAAAAAAGAAGACCAGTCCAAAAAAAAGTTTTGGGGTCAAAAAAAGAAGATTAATACAAATCGTAAATTTGGTAGCAAGTTGTTGATTCCTAATTGGGGGGAACCGCCCAGTTCAGCGTGGACCCTTTCGGCGTGACTGGCCATAACTTTTTTATATATGGATGGATTTTTTAGATATTTGGAAAATGAATGCAGCACATATAGAGCTTTTAATGATACCAATAATATTCGCCAAAAATTGTCTTCTCACCTAGGCAGGGTTAATCATTAAAATAGTGATTAAAAAAAATGTCATCAGCAATGAAAAATGGTCGAAAATTAGCCTTTTCAATTTGGTGTTGTAAACTTATTGATGATCGCCAAAAAGAACCTCTTAATTTTTTTCTAACTTAGTCAAATTCTGTTATTTTAGTATCTTTTGAATGCTCTACGTGTTTTAAAGCTTTCATTAAGCCACATTGTTAAGCGATTTAATAATGGGCCAAAAAGTTTTAAGTTGAAACAGCAAAAAAGTCAGAGTTTTTATAAATTTTTATCTATAACTTTTTTTTTATAGATTATTAAATTTTTTTGGCAGTTGAAGAACTAATAGAGCTCATGAAGATATTTTGGTTAATACCAAAATAACTGAATTTGATTAAGTTAGAAAAAAATTATGAAGTTCTAAATTTGGCTGGTCTACAGTTGTCGGTCCGCAGTTAAGCACCCCCGTTATAAAATGCTAAATTTGGTGTAACTGACTGATGAATATATATATATATTATACATATATATATTATACATATTTTTTAAAAAGTCTAATTTTTAATATTTTATTTTATTTGCCATTTTAAGATAAATATTTTAATTAAAAAAAATTGTGGCAGATGAAGATTTTTTCTTCTCAGATTTTGCCAACCATACATTCCCTTCTTTTCGTTATTTTTGTAAAGACGTTATAAAAATGAAAATTTTCGCCAATTCGATTAAATAATCGCTTAATTTTTGACTGCGAATATTATAGAAAATAAGTTAAAAATCATTTAAAAAAATTTTAAAACTATTTGCGACAGTGACTTATACAGTCATTTGTGCCTATGAAAAAATATTTATTTATTATTAGATTAATAAAATAAGAAAGGGAAAAAAAAGGTAAAATTTAACCGTTCATGCTTAATCCTTTTGCAATTTTTCAAAATAAGAATACCAATTGCCCATTTTTGGGAAAATCTGTTAAGAAATCGGCCATAAATTTTCAAATTTCCCCGGGTGGCACCATTGGCCACCACAGGACCCCCCCCCCCCCCATTTGCCTAATTTTCTCAAACTTATTTTAAAATTCTCAAAAATTTGTCATTTTTTTTGTCAAACGCCGTGTACGGCAACACTAGTGGAGATTTTTTGTTATTTTTTTTTTCCTGATGTATAACAAGGGGTTAGATGTAAATTAAAAAAGAAGACCAGTCCAAAAAAAGTTTTTGGGGTCAAAAAAGAAGATTAATACAAATCGTAAATTTGGTAGCAAGTTGGTTGATTCCTAATTGGGGGGAACCGCCCAGTTCAGCGTGGACCCTTTCGGCGTGACTGGCCATAACTTTTTTTATATATGGATGGATTTTTTAGATATTTGGAAAATGAATGCAGCACATATAGAGCTTTTTAATGATACCAATAATATTCGCCAAAAATTGTCTTCTCACCTAGGCAGTTTGTTAATCATTAAATGATTAAAAAAAATGTCATCAGCAATGAAAAATGGTCGAAAATTAGCCTTTTCAATTTGGTGTTGTGTTAACTTGTTGATGATCGCCAAAAAGAACCTCTTAATTTTTTTCTAACTTAGTCAAATTCTTTTATTTTAGTATCTTTTGAATGCTCTACATGTTTTAAAGCTTTCATTAAGCCACATTGTTAAGCGATTTAATAATGGGCCAAAAAGTTTTAAGTTGAAATAGCAAAAAAGTCAGAGTTTTTATGAATTTTTAGCTATAATTTTTTTTTATAGATTATTAAATTTTTTGACATTTGAAGAATTAATAGAACTTAAGATCTTTCGAATAATACCAAAATAACAGAATTTGATTAAGTTAGAAAAAGTTATGAAGTTCTAAATTTGGCTGGTCTACAGTTGCCGGTCCGCAGTTAAGAAGCACCCACGTTATAAAATGCTAAATTTGGAAAAGTCTAATTTTTAATATTTTATTTTATTTGCCATTTTAAGATAAATATTTTAATTAAAAAAATTGTGGCAGATGAAGATTTTTTCTTCTCAGATTTTGCCAACCATACATTCACTTCTTTTCGTTATTTTTGTAAAGACGTTATAAAAATGAAAATTTTCGGCCAATTCGATTAAATAATCCCTTAATTTTTGACTGCGAATATTACAGAAAATAAGTTAAAAAATAATTTAAAAATTTTTTAAAACTATTTGCGACAGTGACTTTTACAGTCATTTGTGCCTATGAAAAATTTTTTTATTTTATCCCTGCATTAATGAAGCAGATGAGTGCTGAATGTATAAAATATCCTCTATAATTTGTATTTTCCGAGTTTGGCATCGATGCAAAAAAAAATAATTTTTTAGATGAATTTATTAAATTTCATATATTTTATTTTATTTACTTTATTTTTATTATTGCCCTTTGTAAATTGTGACCCAACAGAGGTATTTTGAAAATAAGTATATTTTTTTCATTGTATAAATTAAAATTTTTCTATGCATTCAGATGGTTCCCTATCATTTCGTCAGTGGTTCATTTGGGCAGTGAAAATCTCAAAAATAATTAGTAAAAGATAAAATGAAGCCTAAAATTTCCACAGAGTTAGTTTTCTGAAAGCCTACCCCCCTAGTTTACTGAAAACCCAACCCAAAATTCTATTTCTTTTTTTCAAAAAAAAACTAATGGAAAAACTTAGTTAGGTTTTCAGAAAAAAACTATGGTTAGATTCTCAGAAAAAAATTTTTGGGTTGGGTTTTCAGAAAACTAGGGGGGTAGGCTTCAGAAAACTAACTCTGGAAATTTTAGGCTCCATTTTTTATTATTTTTGAGATTTTCACTGCCCATATTTGATCACTGTCCAAATGAACCACTGACGAAATGATCGGCTACCATTCAGGTTCATTCAGATTGATGATGAAGCATTGGTGGCTTTTGTGAAAGGACCTGCCATTTTTAAGGAATTTTGCACCCAAAAAGGAGTAATCAATGAACAAAGCCGAAAACATTTGGCAACAGTTATTGGCACCCATCTTGGCATTTTGTATTACATGAAAAGGAATTGGCAATGTGAAAATGCAAGAATTAATGGTCGCTATACATTACATGAATATGATAAGATAAAATGCAACAATATGCAAAAATATCTGGAAATTTTGTACAAATATTTTTCCAATGTGTATACTGTTGCTGATCATATTGCTGTGCTGAAGCCAATATTTTCGATAAAAGAGGGCACAGTTCGCTTTTCACCTGTCGAGGTCATTAAAAAATTTGCCACAATATTTATTTATTATTTTTGTAATTGCCACTCAATTAATGCCATTGTTCAACCCAGAAGAAGATATTTTTATTCATTGCAATTGCAATAATGGAGAAGAATTTTTATCCCATAAAACAGAAGAAAAAGCCGCAAAAAGAATAAAAATGGACAGGTCAGGAGCTGACGAATTTGATGAAAAAATGGGTAAAATGTTGAAAAAAGTGGTAGAAAAAGCAATGGAAAAGGACAAATTGGAAAAAGATGGGGTACAATTTGAGCAGATGGACGACACTTCATCATCACAACACTCTTCATCACCGGCTGAAGAAGCATTGGCATTGCGTTATCATCACATTGTATTGGAAAATGTGCCAATATATGGGATCAATGATGCGGTGAGTTTTGAGGTCAATGGCAATTTAGCTTCTTTCTTTTATTGGCAAAATTGCATCAATTTTTAAGAAAAATTTTGTTTTGAGTTTTTAAAAAAAATGTTGTGACCCAAAACTTTGGTATCCTTTTTAGGCTTTAAGAGAAAATGAAACCTCTGACAGCGTAATCTACTCTTACAATCAGGGATGCACGAAAATCTCAAAAAAAAAAGTTTTCGAAACGAAAACGAAACGAAAAAGGTCTTTCTAACGAAACACGAAACACGAAACGAAAACGAAAAAATAAATTTTCAAAAATCGAAAACGAAACAAAAACGAAAACGAAAATTTTTTTCCGGGCGAAACGAAAATGAAAAATCGAAAAATTTTCACGTGTAGTAATTTTTCTACAAATTATACTCAAAAAAAGAATTTAATTCGCAACTTTTTAATAATTCTGAACTGGCGCTAAAAATAAACAAAACGGGCTCTGGTCAAAAATAAAATTTCGGGTCCAATTCGTGGGATATAATGGATATAACTTTGTCCAGAAGAAAGCTAATTGGTTACTATTAGTACCATTCGACAGCTCTTGGCAAGCTCTATAAGCCTACAAAATTTCAAAAAATTCGGTCAAGCTAAAAAAAAGTTATGTCCAAAAAACTCGAAAAAACCTAAATTTTCGAACTTTTTTGAACCTAACTTTTTATTAGGTGAACCAAATTTTTTGAAATTTTGCAAGCATATAGAGCTTATAAAGAGCTATCGACTTATACCAAGAATATCTAGTATGGGTGCCTCTGAGAAAAGTTATATCCATTATCAACGACGCCAAGATGGCCACGCCAAAAAAGCCACGCCAAGATGGCCACGCCAAAAAAGCCACGCCAAGATGGCCACGCCAAAGTGACCCCGACCGTGAATGGGTGTCCGGTGGTGCCGATAGGCGCCACCGGGGAAATTTTGAAAATTTATAACCATTTCGCTACTGTTTTAGAATTAATTTTATGAAATTTATTATATGCTAAATAGACTAAAAATTATCATTTCTTAAGAAAACCCTTAAAAAGTAAATGGTAACAAAAAGTTTATTTTTAAAAAAGAATTGAAAGCCCAACGAAGTCAACCGGAATAGACCTTTAGACAAGTTCAGTTAATAAAACCTGAATTCACTTGGGGGCCCCTCCTTTGTTAGGGGTGTAAATTTTTTTCGGTCTTTTCGTCCAAATCTTGGAAAAACGAAACCGAAACGAAAAACAGGATTTTCAAAAACCGAAAACGAAACGAAAACGAAAAAACGCCAACGGACGAAAACGAAAACCGAAAATGAAACTCAAAAAATGCCGAAAAAACCGTAAACACGAAAACGAAAACGAAAAAATAAATTTTCAAAAATCGAAAACGAAACAAAAACGAAAACGAAAATTTTTTTCCGGGCGAAACGAAAATGAAAAATCGAAAATTTTCACTGTATATTTTTCTACAAATTATACTCAAAAAAGAATTTAATCGCAACATTTTTTAATAAATTCTGAACTGGCGCTAAAAATAAACAAAACGGGCTCTGGTCAAAAATAAAATTTCGGGTCCAATTCGTGGGATATAATGGATATAACTTTGTCCAGAAGAAAGCTAATTGGTTACTATTAGTACCATTCGACAGCTCTTGGCAAGCTCTATAAGCCTACAAAATTTCAAAAAATTCGGTCAAGCTAAAAAAAAGTTATGTCCAAAAAACTCGAAAAAACCTAAATTTTCGAATTTTTTTGAACCTAACTTTTTATTAGGTGAACCAAATTTTTTGAAATTTTGCAAGCATATAGAGCTTATAAAGAGCTATCGACTTATACCAAGAATATCTAGTATGGGTGCCTCTGAGAAAAGTTATATCCATTATCAACGACGCCAAGATGGCCACGCCAAAAAAGCCACGCCAAGATGGCCACGCCAAGATGGCCACGCCAAAGTGACCCCGACCGTGAATGGGTGTCCGGTGGTGCCGATAGGCGCCACCGGGGAAATTTTGAAAATTTATAACCATTTCGCTACTGTTTTAGAATTAATTTTATGAAATTTATTATATGCTAAATAGACTAAAAATTATCATTTCTTAAGAAAACCCTTAAAAAGTAAATGGTAACAAAAAGTTTATTTTTAAAAAAGAATTGAAAGCCCAACGAAGTCAACCGGAATAGACCTTTAGACAAGTTCAGTTAATAAAACCTGAATTCACTTGGGGGCCCCTCCTTTGTTAGGGGTGTAAATTTTTTTCGGTCTTTTCGTCCAAATCTTGGAAAAACGAAACCGAAACGAAAAACAGGATTTTCAAAAACCGAAAACGAAACGAAAACGAAAAAACGCCAACGGACGAAAACGAAAACCGAAAATGAAACTCAAAAAATGCCGAAAAAACCGTAAACACGAAAACGAAAACGAAATTTCGTGCATCCCTGCTTACAATAATGATAGTTGATATGAAGTCTTAAATAGAGCCAAAAAATCTAAAAATTAATAATTGTAATTATCTTTTTAATTTTATAGATCGAAGACGAAGCTTTTCTTGGATTTGTGGATGAAAGCACTAATTTTGAAAACCATTTTAAACAAATATTTGGCGTAACCAAACAAATGGAAAAGGAGTTTGAGCAATTAAAAAGCCATTTTATTCAAACATACGAAATTCATCTTGGCCTTTTGCATCTGATGAGAAAAGAATGGCGTTGCGCCAATGCCAAAGTTCAAATTGAAAATGAATGCGACAGAATTCGCCGATATTTGGACATTTTCTATGAATATTTGTTCAGAGTGCGCTACGGAATTAGGGCAGTGAAGCCAATTTTTCAATTGCGAGAAATCAAATATCTTCAAGAAATTTGGCAGTCTCCGCCGAATAATTCCGAAATAAGAATTCTTAGGTTAAACCATATTAAAACGTACACTCAAATTTGTTGATAATTTTCCAAATTCAGACCAAACAGCCGAAATCTTGTTAACGTTTTAAGCTTGAAGATATTTTTATTCATTGCAATTGCATAATGGAGAAGAATTTTTATCCCATAAAACAGAAGAAAAAGCCGGCAAAAAGACTAAAATGGACAGGTCAGGAGCTGACGAATTTGATGAAAACAATGGGTAACATGTTGAAAAAAGTGGTAGAAAAAGCAAGGGAAAAGGAAAATTGGAAAAAGATGGGGTACAATTTGAGCAGATGGACGACACTTCATCATCACAACCCTCTTCATCACCGGCTGAAGAAGCATTGGCATTGCGTTATCATCACATTGTATTGGAAAATGTGCCAATATATGGCATCAGTGATGCGGTGAGTTTTCATAAGAATAATTTATGAGGTCAATGGCACTTTAGCTGCTTTCTTTTTTTGGTAAAATGCATAAATTATTAAGAAAAGATTTGTTGTGGTTTCAGGGATGTCCTTGGCCAAACTCAAAAACCCGGCAAACCAGTTGAAAAACCCGGCAAAAATTTTCAAAAACCCGGCAAAAAACCCGGCAATTTTTTACGCCAATTCTTTAGTGTAAAAAAACGTCAAAAAGATTTAAATAACATATTTATCACCACTTTTTACCTGTTTGAGAAAATTTGTCAATGAAAGAAAGTAATTGTGAGCATTGGGGCATGAAATATTTGCATTGAATTTGATTGAAATTAGTGAGTTTAGCAAAGGTGTGCCGATACGGTTTCTCTCGTGTTCTTCAGAACAGAAAAGGCTGATTTACAAAATGCATCAAAAAACCTCATTTTAGAAACTTTTATTCAAAAAGCGAAAAAAAACTAAAAGGGGGCCGGTGGTGCCGAGAGGCGCCACCGGGGAAAATTTTTGAAAAAATGGATATATTTTGATAAGAAATTTTTACCAAAAAAGTACGATTTTTGTCAGTTTTTTGAGAAAAATTTTGAGTAAACATAGGCGAAAAGGGGTCTGGTGGTGCGATAGGCGCCACCGGGGAAATTTTTTGGGAATTTGCTAACGGATTTAGGCCTAAATGGCGTAATGTTCATCGAAATTCAATAAAATGACTTAAAATAAAAAACCCGGCACGGACCCCCAAAACCCGGCAAATGCCGGGTTTCCCAGGCAAAAGGACATCCCTGTGTGGTTTTAAAAAAATGTGACCCCAAACTTTGGTATCTTCCTTAGGCTTTCAAGAGAAAATGAAACCTCTGACAGCGTAATCTACTCTTACAATAATGATATTTGATATGAAGTCTTAAATGGAGCCAAAAAATCTAAAAATTAAAAATTGTAATTATCTTTTAATTTTATAGATCGAAGACGAAGCTTTTCTTGGATTGTGGATGAAAGCACTAATTTTGAAAACCATTTTAAACAAATATTTGGCGTAACCAAACAAATGGATAAGGATTTGAGCAATTAAAAGCCATTTTATTCAAACATACGAAATTCATCTTGGCCTTTTGCATTTGATGAGAAAAAAATGGCATTGTGCCAATGCCAAAGTTCAAATTCAAAATGAATGCGACAGACTGCGCCGGTATTTGGACATTTTCTATGAATATTTGTTCAGAGTGCGCTACGGAATTAGGGCAGTGAAGCCAATTTTTCAATTGCGAGAAATCAAATATCTTCAAGAAATTTGGCAGTCTCCGCCGAATAATTCCGAAATAAGAATTCTTAGGTTAAACCATATTAAAACGTACACTCAAATTTGTTGATAATTTTCCAAATTCAGACCAAACAGCCGAAATCTTGTTAACGTTTTAAGCTTGATGAATATTTTAGCAAAATTTTATTTTGGCACAAAAAACGGACAAATTTATCAAAGGGAAGACGTGGAGCAATTGTCATTAGCTCTGCAATTATTAAATGAGAATGAATTGAATTACCACTTAAACTCAGCAGTTAAATATTCGGGTTAGCCTGTCATTTAAAAAAGGTGACAAAATAAATTTATGATTTTAGAAATTACAAAAAATGCATTTCATAATGAGGCTGTAAAACTGGCGCTTGCATCAAAAGATGGGAGCCAATTAAAAGCTAGTAATTTGGAAGGTACTAATTTCTAAATTTACCATATACATATAATAAAAAAGGTAAGTTTATTCAAATTTGAGGCTTTATTAATAATTTTGAAAGTTTCTTGAAGATGGAGGCCCTCCGGAGGTGATAAATAGCGCCGTCGGGAAAATATTTAGGTTTTGATATTTTTGTTAATGTCAGTTTTGAGAATTTTTTTGCGGAAAAATAGCCTATTAAGACAGAATACAAAATTTAAAAGTTTTTCCATTAATCAACAAAGTGCATTCTTTATATATACAACCGAGGTCTACCCTCTTCGAAGAAATATGTATTTACAAATTTCAAAAAATTTTAGATCTAATAAGTCCGTGAATTTGGGGTAGTAGTATACACAAAATCAAATATTTGTTTGTTTCCCTGTAGCCTTATTACGATATGTTTTTGACCAAAAAATAAAAGAAATGCATGAAAAATGGATGAACTTGGCAATCGAAGAAAGGGCCAAAATGTCGTCTGGCTACACCAACAAATTTTCTTCCTTCATCATGTCACCATTTACGAACATAGTACTGCTTTAATGTGCTTCTCACATCATAATGTAATCAGAAAGAAGAGACTTTTGTTTTTTTGGTCTCTATTCAATTGCCCTCTGTTGCTGATGAATTTTCTCCCTCGAAAATTCTCTTTAAATTGTTTTGTTTCATAAATAGGATGCAGAAAATATGGAGTAAAAATCGCGAAATATGGCCATAAAATATGGTCTTAAAATCGCAAAATATGGACATAAATATGGAAAAATGCCAAAATATGGACAAATATGGACCAAAATATGGGCATAAAATTTTATCAAAATAGTGCAATTTTTTCAAAAAAATTTAGCGTTGTTTATAATTGCAAATGAGATATATATTTCCAAATTTTGGAGTGAAAACGCATTCGATATCAATTTTTTTGATCAGAAATATAGAAAACAAAATTAGAAAAAATTTTAGAAAAAACTTGAATTTTCTTTATTTTTGAGGGCATTTTTTGATAATTTTCAAGAATTTTTTTTTTCGTTTTTATTGCATTTTCTCATGAAATTTTCCAAAAATGCCAAAATATGGACATAAAATATGGGCAAAATGCCAAAATATGGACAAAATATGGAATATGGACATAAATCGCGAAATATGGAAAAATATGGAAAATATGGATTTAAAAAACCATCCTAGAAGCTTCAAACCAAGCTAAAAAGACGTTTTTCGTGCGTTTCATGCCATTACAAGTTCAGGAAAAAAATATGGATTTCCATATTTTCTGCATCCCTATTCATAAGCAATTATAGTGTGAGACATTTTTGTTACCAATGTTTCTATATTTGTCTGAAACTCCACCAACATTGTATTTAAGCGACCATTTTTGCGCCTCCTAATACCTTTTTTAAAGCCCCTGAAACAAAGTCAAGGTGCCTTAAATAGGAGTTTAAAAAGATGCACCTCTTTTTTCGCATTTGTTCATAGAGTCAAACAAAAAAATATTTCTGAGCATATTTTCGAAGTTAATTTTTTGCTTGATGTAAGCTTCGCGAAGAAAAAAAATAAAATTTATGTGGGTCTGACTAACAAGGGAACATTTTGAACTGTAACCACTCAGATCACTTTAAACCAGTTATATCGTGTAGAGCATAGTCGATTTACTATTGTAAAATTTTTGGCTTTTTTGGCTCCACCCCCCCAAACTGATCAGAAAAAATCGATCAAAGTTCCGAAAATCGATCAAATATAAGGGGCTTAACTCGAAAAGTTTTTGAAAAATTTTTGACGTATAAAAACACCATTCGATAGCTCTTGAAAGCTCTACAAAAATGTCCAGAGAAGATTTTTATTTGGGCAACCCCTGGCAAATTATGGCCCTGGGACTGAAGTGTCCCGCTGAACTCAATTTTTGGTTCTTAAAAAAATGAAATTTTACAAAAAAAAATTTCTTCAAAAATAAATAGGGTAGGACGGGAACCGGGGCGGGGATTCCCCGATTTTTTGAATCCCGGTCCCGGTTTTTAAAAAAAAAAAGCCAAGCCCCGGTCCCGGTCTCACCGGTTCCGGCGGGACCGGGGCAAACCGGGACCAAATATGCACTGGTAAGAATGGGGTTCTGAGTCAGAAATTGTTGAGAAAAATTGGAGAAAAGGAAAAATTTTGTTCGTCAGTGAGAAATCGTCAGTGACAACTCGGCATGCTAAAGCCGTTAAAATGATTACCTAGATGAGTCAGAGAAGAGATGGATGTAAATAATAAGAAAACATTATTAGGTGACATATTCGCTTTTCATCATTCCCTGTTCCATTATACAACCAAAGTTGCAGTAAACAAACATATAAGCAATAATTAGCAATTATAATTTCTAACTAAAATTATTCCTCCCTACTTCATTTATTTGTTTGTATGCGGCTTTTTAAAAAAATTACTCATTGCCGAAGAATCACTGCCGAATTGCCATTGCCGAATTGTCCACTGCCGCATTGTCGTGCTAAATATTTTGTCACTTTCCTTCCCATTTCAGTCCCGCATCTTACCCTCCATTTTTGTCATTCATTCTCAGGTTAACATCCAATTTGCGGAATGGATTATATATTTTTTTTTGTTTTAGACTTTCTTTCTATATTTCCTTTGAATTCTATTCTGCCAAATAAATTTCGTCTGCTCAGTTTATTATTTGCGTTTTTGAGGACAAAAGCGCCAAAAACAAGCGAAAATAATTAAGCAATTTTTCTAATTTTATTTTGTCTATTGTACGCCATTTGGTGCGACTGCTTACAGTATAAGACGGCAATGGCGCAGGAGTCCATGCAAGAGCACCGGGCAGATGAGTAATTGACGGAATAGGCGGAGCAGCACCTGCACCAGGCAGTGCACCAGCAGCCGATGGCATAGCGCTAGCGGCAATTGCCGCAACAGCGAGTTTGGTGCCAATACCGGGAGACCGACCACCACCCGCCGGTTTGGTTCGGTGGTCGTTTGCTTTTGTCGCTAAAAATTTTTCATTTAAATAAATGTTATTTTATTAAATATATTTTTAAATATATTTGAATTATTCTGTTTCATAAACTAACGCGCTCCATTGGCTGAGGGCGTCAAATGAAACAAAGCGCCAAGCAAAACAAAAGCGAATGAATAAAAAAGGGATGTTGAAAAAGAATGCATAGGTATCTGTGCTTACCTGAAAGAATGAAAAAGTTTGTGTTTCAAAGTTTAAAAAAGCATATTCATTAAAACTTGGTTCCTTTTTAATTTTAGGATAACTAAAAAATCTACGATAATTTAGAATATATAAATAATGAAGAAAGAAATATTTAACAATTGAATAAATCTAACGAATTATAAACGCTTCAATTTTGACATTTTCATGGGCTGGGCCAAAAATGAATGGTTTTAAATCAGTTAATTAAATTTTAATAAATCCTATCAAAGCAATTTGGTGAGTTTTTTCATTGTTCATGTTTATGATCATTGATTATCGCAATTAATTTTATATAAATTGTTATGACAAGTAAATTTATTTATATTTTATATCCATAAGAAATGGTTTTAGTGAATTTAGAAATTATATGATCATTGGTTATATGTAGGGATGCGATTTTTAGGCAAATGCCTAAAATTTTTGCGCACTTGTAACGTTGAGATAAGCACAAAAAAACGAGTTTTTAGCTTGGTTTGGTGCTTCTAGGATCAACTTTATAATGCCTATTTTGGACTTTTTGTGCTTAATGCCTAGGCGCCTATTTTTGTGCCTATTTCGGCATTTTTGGTGCCTTTTTTCAGGATTTGAGTAATTTCATAAGGAAAAATGCCATAAAAAAATGAAAAATAGACCCCCTAAAATGGGCTTTTAAAATTTAAAAAAGTATACCCCTAAAAAAGGAATTTTTTCTTAAAAAAATAACCTCAAAAGCCAATTTTTTTTGGCAAATATGTAACTTTTTTTTAATCTTTCCCCATTCCATTTGAATGAGTTTTACGCCGGAAAACCTCGAAAAATTTCTGATTTGTAACTGCAATAAAGAAAAATGAACATTTTTGGTGCTCAAAAATTCGTTAATAAAAAAATTTTATTCGTCGATTTTTGTGCCTATTCAAATTTTTTGTGCCTTTTTGAGGATTTTTGTGCCTTTTTAATGCCCTATTTTGCGATTTTTTAATGCCTTTTTAAGTGCCTATTTTGCGGTTTTTTTTGCCTAAAAATCGCATCCCTAGTTATATGAGTTAAATAATTTTTTTATAAATCCTATCAAGAGGTGTACTTTTTCAAAATTTGAAAGGTCAATTTTTAGGGGTCTATTTTTCATTTTTTAGCATTTTTCTTAGGGAATTTCTCAAAAATTCTTAAAACAGAACCCAAAAATGCCAAAAAAGGCATCAAAATGGCAAAATGCCAAAAAAAGGCATTTAAGGCACGAAAATCGCGAAAAAGGCAAACAAAGGCATTATAAAAGACAAGGTAGAGCCTCAAACCAAGTGGAAAATGCGTTATTTATGCTTAATATAACGAAACTAGTGCGCAGAAAAAAAAGGCAAATGCCACAAAATCCGGTCCCTAATTATGACAAATAAATTTTATAACTCAATAAATGGTTAAGTGAAACTTATATGATCATTTGCTTTTAATATGAGCTAAATAAATTTTTATAAATCCTATCAAAGCAATTTGGTGAGTTTCGGTTCACGCAGGCATCGCTCAACTTCATATCGTATGCTCCGCCGTTTTTAAAATTATAAACTCAAAATTTTTTCATCAAATCACTTAGTTTTGATGGTTCAAGCAAGCTGAAATTTTTACCAAACATCCTCCCCATAATATTAAGAATAGCACCAAATTTATAAAGTTGCTGATTAAAAATAATAAAACATAAGCTCGATCAGATCACTCCAACATGGTGATCTGAAAATAGCTTGAAAACAGGTAAATTCGGAAAAAAAAATCCAAGGGGGTAAAGAATGGAATTTTTCTTTGCAGAAAACAAAAATGTAGGCAGAAAAAACACAAAATTTCTGATAAGCGTGTAGAGGAAATCCTTAAATTTTTGGATTGAGGGCAATTCTTATGAATGGGTGTACCTAATTTACTTAGTTATTTTGGGTTGAAAATTGGTATATGGGATCGCCGATTTGTTGTTTTTTCTTAATTTTCTGATCAATTTTGCTCTGAAGCTCTGAAGATATATTAGGCAATCACACCGTATATACAGATTTTGTTTTTTGCAACAACAATTGATTTGTGAAAGAAAAAAGCGAAGCCAAAAAAAAGGAAAATGTTCATGCCACAATATTAATTATGTAGGCGGTAGGGAGGGGGTGGATGAAGTGTTGTGCCGGCTCACATTATAAGGACAAAAATTTGAAGATAACGCATCGATCAAATCGAAATTTATTTATCTAAGCAGCATTAATCAATATAAACTGCTTGCTGAGATGCATTTGCCGTATAATATTAAACCAAAAAATGCTTTCTATTTAGTATAAAAATATTGGATTTTCTGAAATTTCGATTAAAAACAAAAAGAAGTTTGATGTCATGCGAATTTGATCACGATTTTATCTTTATGATAACGACGGTGTGTGTACTCAGTGCTCTCACAAGACAAGTGTGTAGTATGTACGGACAGAGTTATGTGGGTGATGGTGGATTGGTCATCATTCAGATCATCTCAGTCAGTCCGTTCAATCGCTGTCAGTCGTCCAAACCACGTCCTACGACAGTTTAGATGCGCTCGATTTTGTCAGTGATCACCTTAAATTGGAATTGATAATGTTTTCATATAACAATGCCTTCTCTTGACAGTAATACCTGAGGATGTTTGGCACGCAGTTCTTCACGTCCAGCCGTTTTGTAGTCGAACGTGCAATTGTGCGTAGAATCGTAACGGTGCTCCCCACAAAAGAGACCCCCGCAGCGACACTCGAAACCTAAACGAAAATCAATTACTTTGTGTGATTAATATGGAAAAAAGCATGAGCGAAATCACAGCTTTCTGTAACCCTAAGAATGTCTATAAAATTTCCTATTTTGAATTTTATACTGTTCTGCTGCTTGTACGTTCTATAAAACTTTGATTCTGGTTGGTTTTAACGGATATTATAACATTTTACGGACCTATTATCATTAGGGATGGCAATTATATAGAAATAAAATCGCGAAATATAGCCATAAAATACGGGTTAAAATCGAGCAACATGAATATAAATATGGAATCGCGAATATGGAAAAATATGGAAAATATGGATTTAAAAAACCATCCTAGAAGCTTCAAACCAAGCTAAAAAGACGTTTTTCGTGCGTTTCATGCCATTACAAGTTCAGGAAAAAAATATGGATTTCCATATTTTCTGCATCCCTATTCATAAGCAATTATAGTGTGAGACATTTTTGTTACCAATGTTTCTATATTTGTCTGAAACTCCACCAACATTGTATTTAAGCGACCATTTTTGCGCCTCCTAATACCTTTTTTAAAGCCCCTGAAACAAAGTCAAGGTGCCTTAAATAGGAGTTTAAAAAGATGCACCTCTTTTTTCGCATTTGTTCATAGAGTCAAACAAAAAAATATTTCTGAGCATATTTTCGAAGTTAATTTTTTGCTTGATGTTAAAGCTTCGCGAAGAAAAAAAATAAAATTTATGTGGGTCTGACTAACAAGGGAACATTTTGAACTGTAACCACTCAGATCACTTTAAACCAGTTATATCGTGTAGAGCATAGTCGATTTACTATTGTAAAATTTTTGGCTTTTTTGGCTCCACCCCCCCAAACTGATCAGAAAAAATCGATCAAAGTTCCGAAAATCGATCAAATATAAGGGGCTTAACTCGAAAAGTTTTTGAAAAATTTTTGACGTATAAAACACCATTCGATAGCTCTTGAAAAGCTCTACAAAAATGTCCAGAGAAGATTTTTATTTGGGCAACCCCTGGCAAATTATGGCCCTGGGACTGAAGTGTCCCGCTGAACTCAATTTTTGGTTCTTAAAAAAATGAAATTTTACAAAAAAAAATTTCTTCAAAAATAATAGGGTAGGACGGGAACCGGGGCGGGGATTCCCCGATTTTTTGAATCCCGGTCCCGGTTTTTAAAAAAAAAAAGCCAAGCCCCGGTCCCGGTCTCACCGGTTCCGGCGGGACCGGGGCAAACCGGGACCAAATATGCACTGGTAAGAATGGGGTTCTGAGTCAGAAATTGTTGAGAAAAATTGGAGAAAAGGAAAAATTTTGTTCGTCAGTGAGAAATCGTCAGTGACAACTCGGCATGCTAAAGCCGTTAAAATGATTACCTAGATGAGTCAGAGAAGAGATGGATGTAAATAATAAGAAAACATTATTAGGTGACATATTCGCTTTTCATCATTCCCTGTTCCATTATACAACCAAAGTTGCAGTAAACAAACATATAAGCAATAATTAGCAATTATAATTTCTAACTAAAATTATTCCTCCCTACTTCATTTATTTGTTTGTATGCGGCTTTTTAAAAAAATTACTCATTGCCGAAGAATCACTGCCGAATTGCCATTGCCGAATTGTCCACTGCCGCATTGTCGTGCTAAATATTTTGTCACTTTCCTTCCCATTTCAGTCCCGCATCTTACCCTCCATTTTTGTCATTCATTCTCAGGTTAACATCCAATTTGCGGAATGGATTATATATTTTTTTTTGTTTTAGACTTTCTTTCTATATTTCCTTTGAATTCTATTCTGCCAAATAAATTTCGTCTGCTCAGTTTATTATTTGCGTTTTTGAGGACAAAAGCGCCAAAAACAAGCGAAAATAATTAAGCAATTTTTCTAATTTTATTTTGTCTATTGTACGCCATTTGGTGCGACTGCTTACAGTATAAGACGGCAATGGCGCAGGAGTCCATGCAAGAGCACCGGGCAGATGAGTAATTGACGGAATAGGCGGAGCAGCACCTGCACCAGGCAGTGCACCAGCAGCCGATGGCATAGCGCTAGCGGCAATTGCCGCAACAGCGAGTTTGGTGCCAATACCGGGAGACCGACCACCACCCGCCGGTTTGGTTCGGTGGTCGTTTGCTTTTGTCGCTAAAAATTTTTCATTTAAATAAATGTTATTTTATTAAATATATTTTTAAATATATTTGAATTATTCTGTTTTCATAAACTAACGCGCTCCATTGGCTGAGGGCGTCAAATGAAACAAAGCGCCAAGCAAAACAAAAGCGAATGAATAAAAAAGGGATGTTGAAAAAGAATGCATAGGTATCTGTGCTTACCTGAAAGAATGAAAAAGTTTGTGTTTCAAAGTTTAAAAAAGCATATTCATTAAAACTTGGTTCCTTTTTAATTTTAGGATAACTAAAAATCTACGATAATTTAGAATATATAAAATAATGAAGAAAGAAATATTTAACAATTGAATAAATCTAACGAATTATAAACGCTTCAATTTTGACATTTTCATGGGCTGGGCCAAAAATGAATGGTTTTAAATCAGTTAATTAAATTTTAATAAATCCTATCAAAGCAATTTGGTGAGTTTTTTCATTGTTCATGTTTATGATCATTGATTATCGCAATTAATTTTATATAAATTGTTATGACAAGTAAATTTATTTATATTTTATATCCATAAGAAATGGTTTTAGTGAATTTAGAAATTATATGATCATTGGTTATATGTAGGGATGCGATTTTTAGGCAAATGCCTAAAATTTTTGCGCACTTGTAACGTTGAGATAAGCACAAAAAACGAGTTTTTAGCTTGGTTTGGTGCTTCTAGGATCAACTTTATAATGCCTATTTTGGACTTTTTGTGCTTAATGCCTAGGCGCCTATTTTTGTGCCTATTTCGGCATTTTTGGTGCCTTTTTTCAGGATTTTGAGTAATTTCATAAGGAAAATGCCATAAAAAATGAAAAATAGACCCCCTAAAATGGGCTTTTAAAATTTTAAAAAAGTATACCCCTAAAAAAGGAATTTTTTCTTAAAAAAAATAACCTCAAAAGCCAATTTTTTTTGGCAAATATGTAACTTTTTTTTAATCTTTCCCCATTCCATTTGAATGAGTTTTACGCCGGAAAACCTCGAAAAATTTCTGATTTGTAACTGCAATAAAGAAAAATGAACATTTTTGGTGCTCAAAAATTCGTTAATAAAAAAATTTTATTCGTCGATTTTTGTGCCTATTCAAATTTTTTGTGCCTTTTTGAGGATTTTTGTGCCTTTTTAATGCCCTATTTTGCGATTTTTTAATGCCTTTTTAAGTGCCTATTTTGCGGTTTTTTTTGCCTAAAAATCGCATCCCTAGTTATATGAGTTAAATAATTTTTTTATAAATCCTATCAAGAGGTGTACTTTTTCAAAATTTGAAAGGTCAATTTTTAGGGGTCTATTTTTCATTTTTTAGCATTTTTCTTAGGGAATTTCTCAAAAATTCTTAAAAACAGAACCCAAAAATGCCAAAAAAGGCATCAAAATGGCAAAATGCCAAAAAAAGGCATTTAAGGCACGAAAATCGCGAAAAAGGCAAACAAAGGCATTATAAAAGACAAGGTAGAGCCTCAAACCAAGTGGAAAATGCGTTATTTATGCTTAATATAACGAAACTAGTGCGCAGAAAAAAAAGGCAAATGCCACAAAATCCGGTCCCTAATTATGACAAATAAATTTTTATAACTCAATAAATGGTTAAGTGAAACTTATATGATCATTTGCTTTTAATATGAGCTAAATAAATTTTTATAAATCCTATCAAAGCAATTTGGTGAGTTTCGGTTCACGCAGGCATCGCTCAACTTCATATCGTATGCTCCGCCGTTTTTAAAATTATAAACTCAAAATTTTTTCATCAAATCACTTAGTTTTGATGGTTCAAGCAAGCTGAAATTTTTACCAAACATCCTCCCCATAATATTAAGAATAGCACCAAAATTTATAAAGTTGCTGATTAAAAATAATAAAAACATAAGCTCGATCAGATCACTCCAACATGGTGATCTGAAAATAGCTTGAAAACAGGTAAATTCGGAAAAAAATCCAAGGGGGTAAAGAATGGAATTTTTCTTTGCAGAAAACAAAAATGTAGGCAGAAAAAACACAAAATTTCTGATAAGCGTGTAGAGGAAATCCTTAAATTTTTGGATTGAGGGCAATTCTTATGAATGGGTGTACCTAATTTACTTAGTTATTTTGGGTTGAAAATTGGTATATGGGGATCGCCGATTTGTTGTTTTTCTTAATTTTCTGATCAATTTTGCTCTGAAGCTCTGAAGATATATTAGGCAATCACACCGTATATACAGATTTTGTTTTTTTGCAACAACAATTGATTTGTGAAAGAAAAAAGCGAAGCCAAAAAAAGGAAAATGTTCATGCCACAATATTAATTATGTAGGCGGTAGGGAGGGGGTGGATGAAGTGTTGTGCCGGCTCACATTATAAGGACAAAAATTTTGAAAGATAACGCATCGATCAAATCGAAATTTATTTATCTAAGCAGCATTAATCAATATAAACTGCTTGCTGAGATGCATTTGCCGTATAATATTAAACCAAAAAATGCTTTCTATTTAGTATAAAAATATTGGATTTTCTGAAATTTCGATTAAAAACAAAAAGAAGTTTGATGTCATGCGAATTTGATCACGATTTTATCTTTATGATAACGACGGTGTGTGTACTCAGTGCTCTCACAAGACAAGTGTGTAGTATGTACGGACAGAGTTATGTGGGTGATGGTGGATTGTCATCATTCAGATCATCTCAGTCAGTCCGTTCAATCGCTGTCAGTCGTCCAAACCACGTCCTACGACAGTTTAGATGCGCTCGATTTTGTCAGTGATCACCTTAAATTGGAATTGATAATGTTTTCATATAACAATGCCTTCTCTTGACAGTAATACCTGAGGATGTTTGGCACGCAGTTCTTCACGTCCAGCCGTTTTGTAGTCGAACGTGCAATTGTGCGTAGAATCGTAACGGTGCTCCCCACAAAAGAGACCCCCGCAGCGACACTCGAAACCTAAACGAAAATCAATTACTTTGTGTGATTAATATGGAAAAAAGCATGAGCGAAATCACAGCTTTCTGTAACCCTAAGAATGTCTATAAAATTTCCTATTTTGAATTTTATACTGTTCTGCTGCTTGTACGTTCTATAAAACTTTGATTCTGGTTGGTTTTACGGATATTATAACATTTTACGGACCTATTATCATTAGGGATGGCAATTATATAGAAATAAAATCGCGAAATATAGCCATAAAATACGGGTTAAAATCGAGCAACATGAATATAAATATGGAAAAATGCCAAAATATGAGAAAATATGGACCAAAATCTGAGCAAAAAATTGCCGAAATGCCCTAAACTAAAAAAATGCACTAAAAACCAAGGGTAACGAAAAAAAAACATGGAAAATGGCTCTATTTTAAGCAAAGAGAAAAATTTTTCAATTTAAAATTTATATAAAAAATTAGGCGGAAAAATTTTCGTTTATTCTGTTTAATTTTAAGAACTTTAGCCAAAGCTTGCCAAAAAATTTAATTTTTTCGTGGTACTTTTAAATAATTTTTACAAGTTGATTCTTAGGCATATATTTACTTTTTTTTATTGCTCTTTTCTTATGAAATTTCTCAAAATGCCAAAATATGGACATAAATCGCAAAATATAGTAAAAATGGAAAATACAGATTTAAAAAATCTTCAAATCAAGCTAAAAAAGCACGTTGACCTTATCATTATTAGGGTTGCAGAAAATATGGAGTAAAAATCGCGAAATATGGCCATAAAATATGGATTAAAAATTGCAAAATATGGACATAAATATGGAAAAATGCCAAAATATGGGCAAATATGGACCAAAATATGGACAAAAAATTGCCCAAATATGACCTAAAATACCAAAAATGTACGAAAATACAAGGATAAAGAAAAAAAATTAATAAAAAACCAAGGTAAATTGACTATTTTAAGCAAAAACAAAAAAATTTTAATTTTAATAATTTCTACAAAAGCCTAAAAAATTTGGTGAGAAAAATTTTTGATTATACATTTTAATTTTAAGAATTTTGACAAAAAATCTTGCCAAGAAATTCAAATTTTTCTTTTTTATGATCTACTTTCTTGAAAATTTCTCAAAGGTTGATTCTTAGGGGTGTATTAAATATGGAAAATATGGATTTAAAAAACTATCCTAGAAGCTTCAAACCAAGCTAAAAACACCTTTTTCGTGCGTTTCATTCCAGTACAAGTTCAGGAAAAAAATATGGATTTCCATATTTTCTGCAACCCTAATCATTATATGTATAATTTTTTGGGAAGTAAAGGGAAAATGGGACCCCGTAAAAGTTATGTAACTCATAAAATGTTAAGGGATGTGTAAAATAACCAGCAGGGGGACCTAGAGTGAAAAGACGTAAAATGCGGTCGGTCTCAGTTCGGCGCAGCTCAGTTCGGCACGGCCAACTTTAGTGTGCCAATTCAAATATTATTGGTACCATCAAAAAGCTCTATATGTGTAAATAATGCATCCATATATAAAAAAGTTATGACCTGTCGGGCCGAACTGTGTAGAAAAATTCATTTTTTTTTAGGTTTTTTGGCCATAATTTTTTTGTATATTTTCAATTTTTTTCGAAATTTAGCATCTTAATAGATCTAGTCTAGTGCTTTCGAATAATACCTAATTTGTTTAATTTGAACGAAAATTAAAAAAGTTAATGCTAGTTGCGCCGAACTGAGTGGTCCGCGTAAAATGACATGGGATGCATACAACAATGCCTGGGACGCGTAAAACCGTCCAAAAACCAAACTTTTATGTTCCCTAAGCTCTCCTCCTCTCAATCACTCACCGGTCAGTCCCACCCGTTTATTGCACACACCACACCGGTTCGGCATCTTCTGCTGTGCTTCCTCCTGCTGCATATGAAAGCAATAAGACTGATTTTGTAAAGAAAACTAATTAAGAAATATGAAGCAAATCACTGATGAGAAACAAAGATATAACAAATTATATTAAAAATTAAAATAACATCCAAAAGACAACAAAGGAAAACGGGAAAAAATGGGTGGAAATTGATGATTTAAAGTTAAAGAAAAAAAATGATGACAATTCGGCGAACCTAAGCAGTGCATGCACACTAGAGGTACGCCTCCGTGATTCATGGCCACGGCCACCGTGAATTTAACGGGGTTTTTCAGTCACGGTCACGTTCATGGGGTCTATTCACGGTTTTTTCGTGAAAATATACAAAATGGGTATTTGCGGGGGGGCCCGACCAATTCAGTGTGGCTCGATCAGTGTGGAGTAGGGTTGGACAGGTTCGGCTACCCGACCGGGTTTGTACCCGATTACCCGGCTTTTTCAATACCCGAACCCGAACCCGGACCCGGTTTTTCAAAAATCAAATACCCGGAACCCTACCCGGTAGGTGGCCGGGTACAACGGGTACAACAAGCACTGGTAAGAATGAGGGTCTTAGCACCAAATAGGTAGTTGAGGAATTTGGGAGAAAAAGGAAAACTATAATTTAATTCGAATAAACATTTCGCCATATTTACCTTTTTCCGTTGATTGAAGTTATTTAATTTATTTTTTACAAATTTTTTGAAGCCATTTCGTTAATATTTTTAAAAAATTTTCCTACGGCGCCTGTCGGCACCGCCGGACCGGTCGGTCTCGGTTCGGCGCGCTCAGTTCGGCGCGCTCGGTTCGGCGCGAGTTTTTCGGCGCGCTCAGTTCGGCGCCCAGATAACGGGCGCCGAATGAGCGCGCCGAAAAACTCGCGCCGAACCGAGCGCGCCGAACTGAGCGCGCCGAACCGAGTGGTCCCGCCGCCGGACACCCAATCCTGTTGAAATATTTAAAAAAAAGAAAATTTTTGGAGAAAATCTGTTAACAAATGGGCCATAAATTTTCAAAATTTTTCTTTTAAAAAATATTCCTTTTTTTGATACCCGGTTGTACCCGATACCCGAACCCAGTTGAAAAACTTGTACCCGGACCCGATTTTAGCTGAAATACCCGAACCCGTCCAACCCTAGTGTGGAGCACTTTAACGCTTAATAATTTCTTTCAAAAGCAACCAAATTAAAGAAGTTTGGTATCATTAGAAAGCCCTAGATGTTTGCTAAGAGTATGCAAAAATTCATTTCATTTACAAAAAGTTATGTCTATGAAAGTGCAACAAACTCAGTTTTCCGAACTTTTTTGATCATAACTTTTTTGTAACTGAATGAAAATTTTTGAATTTTTGTATTCTCTTAGAAAACATCTAGGGCTTTCTAATGATACCAAACTTCTCTAATTTGGTTACTTTTGAAAGAAGTTATTGAGCGTTAAAGTGCTCCACACTGAATCGAGCCACACTGAATTAGGGGACCCTATTTGCGGGGGGTCGGGGGCGCTTGGGCTCCGACGTTTGGGCCCCGACGTTTGGGCCCCGGGGTCGTTTGGGCCCCGACGTTTGGGCCACAAGCCAAAAATAGAAAAATCCTATGCAAATCTTTTTTTAAACCTTACCCCCGTTTTTTTTAAAAAAAGAAATTTATTAACCTAGTGGTCAGGGATGTTGCAAGTTTCGCTTTTCGCCTTTTCGCTTTTTCGCCTTTTCGCTTTTCGCCTTTCGCTTTTTGGCGCAAAAGCGAAATAAAAGTACACCCCTAAAGATTGTTTTTTTTTTGGAAGATAAGTAGGGAAATCTCGGAGAAAAGAAAATTAATAAAAACGCATAAATAATATATTGCCGCTGACTAAAAAGTAGAGATCGGACAAAAAAGTCGGTCGGTCGGTTTTGGTTAAAAACCGAAAAAGCTGAAATTTTCTTTTTTCTTATAGCCAGATTTGCCAAGCAGTTCCAGAGGGCATTTTGCTATAGCTAGCTATAAGCAGGGTTTCCATTTGTCCTTATTTAAGGGGTCGAATCTTTATAAATTATAAATTTTAGTATTTTTTACAATTTTTTGAAGTCATTTATTATTTTTCAATTTTTCCCCTTGTCGGCACCCCGCTTGACTTTTCGAAATTGAAAATAAAATTTTTATTTCAAGCCCAATAGCTTAAAAAATTTGTTACCTGGCTTAAGGCTGGGATTCCATTGAAAATTTCCCGAAATAAGACAATCACAGGTCAAAAATAAGAAATTGTTTGAAAACGCTGTTTAACAGTTAAAATGCATTTATTCAATTTAATCAAGCATTAACACCATATTCTGCGCCAACTATTTTTATGAGTAATTCCGGCTTTAAAATGAGAAATTAAATTTTTAATTCCGAAAAGGAAGGATTGGGTGCCGATAGGCGCCGCCGTGGAAAATTTTTAAAAAATTGAAGAATTACTTAACAGATTTTGCCAAATTTTTTTGGCATTATTAGAAAGAGTTTCAAAAGGATTGAATTTCCGGCGGTTCCGACAGGCGCCGCCGGGAAAAAATTGAAAAATATTAAGAAATTTGCTACAAAAATTGTAAAAAAAGAATGAATTCGTTCTTCGGTTTTTTATAAAAGTCGGTCGATTTCTTCGGTTTTTTGAATATTTCGGTCGGTCAGTTTCGGTTAAAACCGAAACCGAAAAAAACCGAAAAAGCTGAAATTTTCTCGGTCGGTTTTTTTCGGTCAAAAACCGACACCGAAAATCAGAAAAAAAACATGAAAAACCAGAAAAAAACCGACCGATTCGATCTCTACTAAAAGTATTGGTTGGTGTCGTTGGTTGAGCCACTTTTTCTCCCAATTTTTAGTTCGGGTTCAAACCCCCACATCAAGAAATTGACCATTTTTTGGGGCAAAATCTGTTAACAAACTATACCAAATTTCTTCAGTAAAATACTCCCAAATTATGTGCCCATAGTACTGTCACATATGTATTTTTTTAGTTTTATTATTGAGATTGAAATACATTTGAAATGATGAAGATTTATTGGGCAAATTAAAAATTTTATATAAAAAAAAAATTTCGCCTTTTCGCTTTTTCGCTTTTTTTGGGCATTTCGCTTATTAAAAATTATCATCATACTTAGGGTGTAACATAAGTTTCCGCACAAATTTTTTCTGCTAAGTTCAAAAATCCGTAAAAAATTTTAAACACAATGGATTTCTTTGATCTTTTTTTTATTTAGTTCGTCTGGATGTTTTCTACATTTCCTTCTAAGTTAAATTATAGGTAAATTTGAAATAAAAATGAAATTAAACATGCTAGACATAGAGGTATAACTTGTTAAGTCCGAGATTTGTATACAATTGCATGTTTTTCTGTGCGTAAACATTCATAGGAAAAGTCTTGAAAAAATTCCCGAAAATAAAAAATAAGAATTTCTTGACAAAACTGACTAAAACTTGAAAAATTACAAATATATTTAAAAAATAGAAATTAGAAATTTAAATAAATTACGAAAATTGAAAAATTTTATAATTAAATTTTCAATTGGGTTTTAGAATAGTAATTTGCACATTACATGTAATTTTTACATTAATTTTTTTAAGTGCATATTTGGCGCTTTTTAGTGCATACAAATCCGAACGCTAATAATTATTTTTTTTATAAATGAAAATTTAAAATAATTGATGTAATATTTATTCCTTTGAGAAGAAATTTAAAAAATATTCTTGGTGAGTAGTTAGCCCACAAGATTTCCGCCCCTATGCTTGGTAGCCAAAAGGCATGGCCCTATTTCTAAGGCTTTGGGTGCCATTACCCCTAAGGGTTTGGTATCCATATCCTTAAGGGGTTGGTGCCCATACCCTAGGCGTTTGGGTGGCTTCGTTTGGTGCTAGGTCGTTTCCTAAAAACCGCCACCATGGGCGTTTTCTAAATCCGCCATTTTACAGATTTTTCAACAAAAACTCTGCATAACTTTGCTCAAACGCAACCAAATGAAATAAACTTGGTAAGGTTCAATATCTATTTGTTAGCTCTATTAGCCTACCAAATTTCAAAAATTTTGATTAAGTTTTGAGAAGAATATAGAGTTTTTTGCACTTTTTATGGCTACAACTTTATTAAATCTCGATCAAAATTTTTGGAATTTGGTAGGCTAATAGAGCTAACAAATAGCTGCCGGACCATACCAAGAAAGTGCAATTTGATTGAGTTAAACCAAAGTTATAAAGAGTTTTAGTCGAAAAATCTGCAAAATGGCGGAATTTAGGAAACGCCCATGGTGGCGGTTTTTAGGAAACGACTCAGCATCCTTCGTTTCAACTGGTATCGACATACACTTTCAGACTTTTTTTTTTGTTAAACTCAAAAATAAAAATTTGAATTAAAAAATTTATAATTATAATAATTAATTTCTTTTCAATTATTCATATAGATAATTTTTTATAAAAGAAATTGCCAGTTAATTATGACCGCAAATTGCATTAAAATAAAGAACTTTTTATACTTGTATTATTTTTTATTAATTTATATGCTATAAATTTGAAAAATATTAATTAAAGAAATACGTAAAAAAAAGAAGAAAAATATGTTATTAAAAATCTAACGTATTTTATACTTTTTTCGTAAAAAATTTAAGAATTAAGAACAATTTGAATAAAATAAATTTATTTTCGATTATTCATAAGTTTTTTTTAAAGTATATAAACATTAAAATAATTTAATAATTAAATTAAATATTATATAGATAAAATAAATTTAAAAAAGTTAAAATTGATATTAAAATTTACTTTTCAATTATTTATAAAAAATCTAATATTTTTGGAATTTTAAATAGTTCGTTCTTTCATTTTTATCTTTCTATCGTAAATTGCATTAATAAAATTTTTGTATTATTTTAAATAGTTAATTTATATGCTATTAAATTGAAAAAAAAATATAAGATTGAGTCAGCCTGTACAAAATAGGAAGCATAAAAAACTTCGTTATTTTAAACAATTTTCTTAAATTTATTTATTTTGCTAAATTTTAACTTTTTCTATTACTTTACTAAATTTTGTTTTTTTGTATTATCCATTTTTTTTTTGTTTCTTAATCCATAACAAATATCAACCAATTTTCACCTATTTTTTCTCTTGTTGTCGCCAATCGTCAACACCAACACCTATTATTTTTTATTTACAGGTAAAAAAAAGGTCAATAATCCATAAGGTGTAGTGGACATTGATATTGGTTTTTTTAAAACTTTTTTTAATTATAGCTTTGTATGATTAAAGGTAAAATATCGTTGATTTTGTTTTAACATGCCAAAACAACAAAAAAGTTATTTCATTTCTTCGTAAAAAAATGTATAGATTACCTTTTTACTAAAAGGAACGGTGTGATTAAGATCTCCCTAATTATTCCATGAATGTAGGGTGTAAAAAAATACCCAGCGTCTGTTCTAAAATATTTTTTAACCATTTTTTACAAAAAGATATATTTTAATTTTTTTAAATACCAAAGAATTTTAATTAATAATTTCATCATATTTTTAATACAAAATAACATTAAGATTTAATTTTAGTCAGTGTGCACAACTGCGTGTTTGAAAAAATCATTTTAAATAAATTTATCATTTTAACATTGGACAATTTTGTACAAGTTGACAGTATGAAACATAATTTCGAAATTTTCTTTGTCTAACTTAAAAAAAATATGATCAATATGATAGGTGTTAGGCGATGCCGTAGAAGCGGCCAGTAAAAATTTGAAAATTAGGCTTTATGCTCTAATGCTTCGTTGTTTATTTCTTCAACTTCTTTTTTGGGCACATTTAATTTTTCCATAAATTCTTTGTTTTGGAATTCTTCTTTTTTGGCTTCTTTCAATATTTTTGGCTTTATGTCTTCCACTTCTTCACCATCTTGATTATTATTGGCATTTTGTTGTTCATAATATTCATTATTGCCATAAATTTGTTCCATTTTTATATTTTCGACCAAATTTTGGATTGTTCATATTCGGTGTAGTTGAATGGCCCGTAGTTTTCCATAAGTTTTCAAAAAAATTCTTCCTCAATTCCGTCAATCCGAATATCTACTATAATTACCAATAGAAAATAGTAATCAGAAATAAATTAATTTTCAGCATTATTTAAGGTAACAATATTTTGTAAATGAATTAAAAGCTTTGATGAAAAAATTCTTCAAATAAAACATTTCCGTTGTCAACTCATTTGCCACATTTTTTAACTCGGCATTTGTTTGGTTAGAAAAAACATTTTTTACAAACAACAAAATTTCTTTAAAATAAAAATGGTAAAGGACCGGAATTCAATATTTTCATCGTTTGTGTGAATTTAAATATTCAAATAATTACTTTAATTCATTATATTCAAAAAAATAAAACAAAAAATTC